>JAHRHZ010000069.1:23321240-23331788 GCA_024137785.1 Ginglymostoma cirratum | reverse complement strand
TTTTTCTTCACAGATACTGCCAGACCTGCTGAGCTTTTCCAGCAACTTCTGTTTTTGCTCCTGATTTACAGCATCCTCAGTTCTTTTGGTTTTTATCTAGGTCTCAGGAGTTTTGAGATGAGGCTGGAGGGGATAATGGTGTTGAAGGCAGAGCTGTACTTGATGATCAGGAGTCTGTCGTAGGTTTTCTTGTGTCCAGATGTTCCAGTGATGAGTGCAGGGCTAGGGGAATGGTGTTTGCTGTAGACCTATTACGTCAGAAGGCAAATTGCAGGGGATCAAGGCAGGCTGGGAGACTAGAGGTGATGTGGGCCATGACCACCCTCTTGAAGCACTTCATGATTATTGAGATTAGAGCCACGGAGCAGTAGTCATTAAGGCATGTTGCATGTGCTTGTTTAGGTACTGGGATGATGGTGGTCTTCTTGAAGCAGGTGGAGACTTTGGCTTGTGGCAGGGAGAGGTTGAAGATGTCAGTGAATACCTCTGCCATTTGGTCCTCACAGGATCTAAGTGCATGGCTGGGGATTCTGTCTGGGCCCATTGCTTTCCTTGGGTTGACTCTCAGGAGGACTGATCTGACATCTACAGTGGTGACAGAGAGAACAGGTATGTCTGGGGCTGTTGGGGCAGGTGACACTGCGCCACTGGCATTCTCATCGAACTGAGCATAGAAAGCATTGAGCACTTCAGGAAGGGATGTGTCTTTGTCCACTGATGGTGGGAGCAGTGAAAGCAAGCTGAACGGAAGAACTCTGACACTGAACATAGGGTAAATCTTCATCCTAAGTCTTTCAGCATTTGTCTTAACAAACCAAGAAGCATAAAATCCATGGTGCTCAGATTTCTAGGCCAACAGTTTCCTACTGTGCACACTTTGCGCACAATGATCTGCACAGATGCTAAAAATTTGCTGGTGTTTTTTTTTGATAGTGGCCTAGAATCACAATTTACATCTGGGTACCACCATTTCTGCAGGGTGTACGCATTTTGTGTTTCCACTTACTAGCGTGATTATAGCATGAGCTGACTGTCTTCCTCATTATTGGCTACCTGACCATGCTGCCGCCGACACATTGCTGAAGAGAAGGATATATCAGCATTGTGTAGATCGTACATACAACATCCTGTCTGGTATTCTTAAAAATAGCCTTTTCTTCTTAAAAGTGAAGTGCACTGCATAACACTGATGGGATTTAAATTGCAGAAAATGGAACACCAGGACAATTCAGCATTATTGGTGACAGTAGTAATGCTAGATACACAAGGATGTTCAGAAGGAGATTTGCATACCATGATTCTGTGGAGGAGTAACATGTCCTTAAGTGCCCTCCTCAGGAGGGAAAACAACCAGGTGGCTTGGCTATGCAAGTCAACTCCTGGACTCTGGACATGAGGCAATGTCAGAAGTCTAATTCAAAGTCACCTAAGTGGTAACCAGCAGTGAACACATAGTTAAATGATGCCGCTTTTGCGCCATACTAATGTCTCACTCCGCTGACTACATCACATACCTGGCACACATCCAGCAGCACTCACTACCATTGAAGTCAGGCCTAATTTCCAGATGTTTCACCTCACCCTCACTGATCTACCAATTCTTCCAATCTTACACCTTGCCTCCACAAATCCCCAGCCATTCTGCTACAACAGGCACGTCACTCAAACATTGTGCTACACAATCACAGACATTGTTTTCCTCTCTCTCTTGCATGACATTTATAGCCCCACTTCATAGCTTATGAAATAACTCCACAGAGGCTGGTGTACCATCACCAAGACTCCCTTTATTTACATGTGGGGAATCCTTGACACTCCAGCTCCCTCAGAGCCACCTCTCAAAAGGAACAGAACTTCTGACAGTCCTGCTATATCTGTCATCCAGGGATCCCTGATCGGACCAGATTAACAGTTCCAATCAGGGAACTCATTCTATGAGGTCCACCTCGTTACAATCACTACATCCCTCCTTGTCTGAGTCAAAGGACAGAGGCCAGTTCTTTCTTTTGATAGCTCCACCTGGGGTGCTTTCGCAACGGGTCAGGTTCCTCCAACTCTGTTATTGACTATGGGCAGTGTGTAATGTACAGTTGCTCACCTCATGCATCCAAAACATCCCACAAGAAATTCACCGTCCTCTTCAGAAAGCAAGGGTATCCCTCGATGCGACATCTATTGTGTCCATCTCGCATTCTGAGATATCTTCAATGCTTAGAACATAGAACATAGCACAGAACAGGCCCTTCGGCCCACGATGTTGTGCTGAACTTCTACCCTTAGCGTAAGGTCTATCTAACTTCCACCCTTATCTTATACTATCATCCATATGCCTATCTAAGTGCGACTTAAATGTCCCTAATAAGGCCGACACCACTACCCTCTCCAGCAATGCATTCCACACCCCTACCACTCTCGGAGTAAAGAATCTACCTCTGATGTCTCCCCTGTATCTACCTCCACTCACTTTAAAACTATGTCCCCTTGTAATAGCTACCTCCACCCTAGGAAAAAGTCTCTGTCTACTCTATCTATACATCTGATCATTTTGTACACCTCTATTAAGTCATCTCTCATCCTTTGTCATTTTCAAGAGAAAAGCCCTATCTCTCTCAACCTTTCCTCGTAAGACCTTCCCTCTACTCCAGGCAACATCCTGGTAAATCTCCTCTGCACCTTTTCCAACGCTTCCACATCTTTCCTGTAACGAGGCGACCAGAACTGGACACAATACTCCAGATGTGGCCGAACCAGGGTTTTGGATATTTGGAGCATAACTTCACAGCTCTTGAACTCAATCCCTCTACTGATAAAAGCTAACACACTACACGCCTTCTTAACAACTCTATCCACTTGGGTTGTAGCTTTCAGGGAACTGTGGACATGAACCCCAAGATCCCTCTGCTCCTCCACACTGCCAAGAATCTTTCCGTTAACCCTGTATTCTGCTTTCAAGTTTGTCCTTCCAAAATGAATCACCTCACACTTTTCAGGGTTAAACTCCATCTGCCACTATTCAAACCAGCTCCTATCAATGTCCCTTTGTAACCTAGAACAGCCCTCCGCACTATCCACAACTCGACTCACCTTCGTTTCGTCCGTGAACTTACTAATCCACCCTTCTACTCCTACATCCAAACCATTTACAAAAATCGCAAATAGAAGAGGACCCAGAACATATCCTTGTGGTACACCATTCGTAACTGAGCACCATGTTGAATATTTTCCGTCCACTACCACCCATTGTCTTCTAAGGGTCAGCCAATTCTAAATCCAATCTGCCACATTTCCCTCTATCCCATGCCTCCTTACTTTCTGCATGAGCCTACCATGGGGAACCTTATCAAACGCTTGATGGAAAGAGAGAACCCACGGGTTCCAGAATAGTTGGAGGGGCAGTTGAGGAGTGGGGCATGTTTTGCTCCCAAATCGCTTGCCAGTTTTCAGCTTTCATACAGTCCATGTGATTGTTCAGGGCCATAGTATCTACTCGAACTTTATATGTCACTGGACCTGACCTTGCGTTGACCATGCCTCTTACCCACCCATTCCTGTGGTTCTTGTGCCAAATTTTGTGCCCTGAAGTAAACTGCCTCTCTCACTTAGCAGAGTCTTCAGTCCAGCATTGGCGATCCTGATGCCATTTTCCCCTCCCCCTCAGATCCAGGAAGATCCTGGTATGGAATCTTCTTCCCATTAGCAACTCTGCTGGAGCTATCCCTGTAGTTGTATGAGGGGTGGTCTGTAATCATATAGGAACTGGGACAGTTTGGTTTCTAGTGAAGCTGTAGGCTGTTTCTTTAAGTCTACCTGCAAAGTTTGGACTGCTCTTTCTGCCAGACCATTGGATGATGGATGGTATGGACTTTTCCTCATATGATGAATATGACTTTAGGAAATATTCAAATTCCCTGCTGGTAAATGATGGCCCGTTATCTGTAACCAACACTTCTGGGAGTCTGTGTACTGCAAAAGATGCACGCAGCATTTCTATCATTTCCACGTGTTTGACAAATGAAATCTATGCAAGTCCACCCACAACGACTAAGAACACGGAGTCCATGAAAGGACCATCATGGTCAATGTATAACTGAATCCAGGATGTGGGGAATCAGCTGGCTGTAAAGTTAGTCCTTGTTAGTACTCTGGGCACTGGCCCACTAATGCAGCGATGTCCGCATCCCATCCTGGCCACCAGACATAACCTCTTGCCAACATCTTCATTTTGGAAACCGCTGGAGACCCTGGTGGAGTTTAGCCAGTATCTGATGATGACCTCTGCTAGGGACAATTACTCTTGCTCCCCATAATAATATGCTGCCCTCTGCTGCGATTTGGTCTCTCTGGCTCTGAAAAGGTTTCAATTCTGGTTGGTTTCCACCATCACCACCAGCTGTTTCAGTTTTGCCAGGACCAGATCTATCTGCATCCAATCTGATATTGTCAACTATGACTGGAAGGATGTCCAGAAAATTTAAAACTTTGATGGACTCTTCCAGGGGCAGTACTTGCTACTTGGCCTCCTGGATGGTGTTCTGACTTGTAATTGAACGAACTAAGGATTAGACCCCACTGCTGAATTCAGCCTGAAGCTATGAGTGGCACTGCCTTGTCCTCTTCAATGCAGGCCTAGGAGGGGTTTGTGATCCGTTATTATTACAAATTTACATCTGTTAAGGTATTGGTGTAACTTCCTGACTCTAAATATGACCGCCAAGCCTTCTCTATCTGGGTGTACTTATGTTCTGCATTAGCCAAAGTCCTAGATGCATACACCTTTGGGCATTCCTCTCCATTGGGTCACCTGAGCTACACCACCCCAATGCCGTACAGGGAGGTGTTGCATATCAATACCAGATCTCGAATGGACTCATACTCTGCCAACACCTTAGAGGATGACAGCTGTTCCTTCATTTTCCTGAAAGCTATGGCTTGGCTACGTGGCCATTTGCAAGGCTGACCCTTTTTTAAGAGTTGATGCAAAGATGCCAGACTGGAGGCGAGTTGTATCGTAATACAGCATGGAAACAGGCCCTTCAGCACAAACTGGTCCATGCTGACCATGGTGCTCACTCAGCTAGTTCTAATTGCCTGCATTGGTCCATATCCCTCTAAACCCTTCCCATCCATGTACCTATCCAAATGTTTTTAAATGTTGCTATTGTACCTGCCTCAATTACTTTCTCTGGCAGCCCATTCCATGTATACACCATTATCTGTGTGAAGAAGTTGCCTCTCAGGTCCTTCTTAAGTATTTCCCCTCTCAGTCTAAACCTATGCCCTCTAGTTATCAATTCCCCATCCCTGGGAAAAAGACTACATGCATTCATCCCATCTATGCCCCTCATGATTTTATACACCTAAATAAGGTCACCCTCATTCTCCTACGTTCCAAGCAATAAAGTCTTATCCTGGCCAACCTCTCCCTATAACTCAGTCCTAGTAGTCTTGGCAACATCCTCATAGATCTTCTTTGCACACTTTCCAGTTTAACTATGTCTTTACTATAATAGGTTGACCAAAACTGTACACAATACTCCAAGTGCGGCCTCACCAATGGCTTGTACAACTGTAAAATAACGTCCCAACTCCTATACTCAATGTCGCCACTGAAGGCCAGCATGATAAATCCCTTCTTCACAACCCTGTGATACTTGTACTCCGAGATCTCCCTGTTCCACAACACTCCTCAGGACCTTAACATTTACTGTAGAAGTCCTACCTTTGTTTGACTTTCCAAAGTGCAACTCCTCATACTTACCTGTATTGAACTGAATTTGCCATTCCTCAGCCCACTTCCCCATCTGATCAAGATCTCTCTGCAATTTTTGATAACCTTCCTTGCTATCAATAATACGTCCTAATCTTGTATCATCCAAAAACTTACTAATTGCACCGTGTACGTTCACATCCAGATCATTTATGTAAATAACAAATAACAAAGGTCCCAGCACTGACCCTTGTGGCACACCACTAATCACAGGCCTCCAGTCCAAGAAACAACCTTCAACAATCATTCTCTGCTTCCTACCATCGAGTCAGTTTTGAATCCAATTAGCTAGATCTCCATGGATTCCAGGCGACTTAACCTTCATGACTAGCCTGCCTTGTCAAAGGCCTTACTGAAGTCCATACAGACAACGTCCACTGCCCTTCCCTCATCTATCCTCTTGGTTACCTCTTCAAAAAATTCTAACAGATTTTTTCAAACATGATTTCCCGCGCACAAATCCATGGTGACATTCCCTAATCAGACCTTGACTATCCAAATGTTGATTGACCCTGTCCCTCAGTATCCACTCCAATAACTTGCTTATCAATGATGTCAAGCTTACTGGCCTGTAGTTCCCTGGCTTGTCTTTGCTACCTTTCTTAATCAATAGAACAACACTAGCCACCCTCCAGTCTTCTGGAAGTTCACCAGTAGCCAAGGATGAAGCAAAAATTTCTGCAAGGGCGTCTGCAATTTCTTCCCTAGTCTCCCACAACGTTCGAGGATGGACTTGATCAGGCCCAGGAGATTTATCCACCTTACTGTGCTTTAAGGCTGCAAACACCTCCTCTCTGGTAATATGTATGCAGTCCAAATCATCCCCACTTGTTTCCTTTATTTCCTTAACATCCATGATTCTCTCCTCATTAAACATTGAGGAGAAATATTCATTAAAAATCTCCCCATCTCCTGTGTGTCCACACATAGATGGCCATGCTGATCTTTAAGGGGACCTATTCTCTCCCTCGGCACTCGTTTACTCTTCATATCGCTATAGAACCTCTTGGGATTATCCTTAACCTTATCTTCCAGACCAATCTCATACTCTCTTTTTGCTTTTCTGATTTCCCTCTTAAGTGTGGTCCTACATGTTTTATAGTCATCTAGGGATTCCTTTGAATCCGAGAGCTTAAACCCAATGTATACCTTCTTTTTCCTGACCACAGCCTCAATATCCCTTGTCAGCCAGGGATCCCTAACTCTGCCAGCTTTTCCCTTCACCCTAACAAGGACATGCTGTCTCTGGACTCTTATGTCACAATTTTAAAAGCCTCCCATTTGCCAGTTGTTCCTTTTCCTTCAAACAGACTCACTCAATCGACCTCTGCTAGATCTTGCCTAATTGGCCCTGATCCAGTTCAGCACCTTAACCTGTGGACTAGTCCTATCTTTTTCCATAACTATGTTAAAACTAAGAGAACTATGGTCACAGGACCCAAACAGCTCTCCGACTGACACTTCAGCCACCTGCCCAGCCTTGTTTCCTAGGAGGAGGTCCAATGTTGCACCCTCTTGAGCAGGGGCCTCTACTTACTGATTTAGGAAATTTTCTCGGACACATTTGACAAATTCCACCATTTTACACTCTGGGTGGCCCAGTCAATACAGTGGAAATTAAAATCTCCAAACAATACCACTCTATCATCCCTACAGGTATCTGCAATCTCTCTAGACATTTGCTCCTCTAGTCTCCGCTTGCTATTTGGGAGTCTATAATACAGTCCCAACTGTGACCATCCCCTTCTTGTTTCTAAGTTCTAACCAAATGGCCTCATTTGTTGACCCCTTAAGAATATCCTCTCTAAGCACTGTTGTTATATCCTCCCTTATCAAAAGGGCAACTCCCCCTCCTTGCTCACTTGTTCTTCTGTCACGCCTGTAACTTACGTATCGTGGAACATTGAGCTGCCAGACCTGCCCTTCTCTCAGTCATGTTTCTGTTATGGCTATAATAGCCCAGGCCTCATAGCCAATCCATGATCTGAGCTCATCTACCTTATCAGTCAAGCCTCGTGCGTTTAAACCAGAAGTTTTTTCCCTCCCTTTACTGTGCCCCTGGCTATCCTGAATAGTAAACTTGCTCTCGATGGTGAGATTGGGTATGAATTCCATTATCATTCACCAGCCCAAGGAAAGATCTGAGCTCTTGTACAGATATGGGAGCCAGGACACCTTTGATCACCCTCACCTTCCAATGAGTGTAACCCAGTTTGGTTGACTTTGTAGCCCAAGTAGGTCACTTGGGATGCGTGGAACACACATTCTTTCTTTCTAAGCAATACACCCAACTGTGAGAAACATCTAAGGACTATGTCCAAGTTCTTTAAGTGCTCTTTATTGGTGTTCTCTGCTATTAGTACATCATCTAGATAAATGGCGACCTGGAGCAGACCTTGTAAAATGTTCTCCATCGTACACTGAAAAGTTGCACAGGCTGATTATACACCAAATGGAAGTCTTGTGTATTAGTGCAAACCCTTATGGGTATTAACTGTAGCATATACTTCTGGGAATCCTCATCTAGACTCAATTGCAAGTACTCATGGCTCATGTCCAGCTTTGTGAAGGACAGACTCCTGCTTGCTTTGCATATAAATCCTCTATGCGAGGGACTGGGTATTTATCCAGCTGCGAAAAGCAGTTTGCCGTTTGTTTAACATCCCCACAAAGGTGAACCGAACTGGCAGACTTCACAATCGGTAGACTGGTGCTGCCCATTCCACAAACTGGACTGGTTTGCTTTCCAGCCTTCTGACTTCTGCCTCTGCTTTTGGTGTAAGGCAAATGGCACTGGACAGGCCTTGCAGAATTGTGGAATTGCTTCCTGGTCAACATGCAAGGTGGCCTTGGGTCCTTTGGTAGTCCCTCGACCTTCCAGGAAAATCTTCTGGTTATTTAATTAGGACTTCACTCAGGCAGCCATTTTCTAATCGAAAAATGTTGAGCCAAAGTAGGTGAATCTTTCTATTCACCCCATCAAGCTTGGGCACGAGCCTTTTACTACAATCAGTGGTAACTGAACCAGCTGCTTCTCATAAGAG
Source organism: Ginglymostoma cirratum (assembly GCA_024137785.1). NCBI lineage: Eukaryota > Metazoa > Chordata > Chondrichthyes > Orectolobiformes > Ginglymostomatidae > Ginglymostoma > Ginglymostoma cirratum. The sequence goes on along the minus strand of JAHRHZ010000069.1, from coordinate 23,322,977 downwards.
ACTGGAACCGAAGTTGTACCCTTAATCTATTGACGTTCCCTGATATAGGTTCTCAGTCTACTCAAAGTCTTACACAAACCTAAGGATTGGAGTCCACAACTAATTTTGTAAAAGACTCGTTCGGTAATCACTGATACAGCTGCGCCGGTATTGACCTCCATTAGAACCTGTGGACCACTTAACCAGACATTTATTTGATTGCTTAGCATCATCCAAATCATAACCAATTTACTTGTTCTAAACCAGATGCAGATGGACTTTCCAGAGATGGCACTGTCCTGTAGACAGGCCTGGTGGGACTCTTATGCTGTCTCCAGTCCACAAACTGACAGCAACTACAATGGCTTGCTGGCCCGGATCTTGAAGAATATTTTAACCATGTGGGTGAGGTTTGGCTTTGTTTTGGGGTTTTGCTGTGAGCTGACCTAGAGTCCCTCTGTTCAGGGTATGTCTTGAGTGAGGCTATCTCAGTCGGACTGGTGAGGGTATCTACTCCCAATGGAATACCCTGCAACTCATATACTCCACTTGCCACATTTTACAATATTAAAGCCAGTTGTAGTGCCTGTTTGAAGTCTAATTGGGCTTCAGCTAGTAGGTGCTTTTGCATGGTTACATCATTAATCCCACACACCAAATGGTCTCTCAGCATCTCAATAAGGATTAAGTCACAATTACATGCCAGTTACCTGAACCTCGTCAAAAATCCCAATACGGATTTCCCTGGTTTTCAAACTGCTGAATAAAACAGTAGTGTCTCAGAATTAGAGGAAGCTTGGGGTTGTGACATTTTTTAACTAAATCCATCAACTCTTGAAAGGTTTTAGTATCTGGTGCCTCAGGGAAAGTTAGGCTCCTAAAAACCAAAAAAGCTGTGGGTCCATAAGCTGTCAGAAGAATTGCTCATCGCTTTTCTTCTGCCCAGAAAAAGCAATGCATTCTTTCCACATACAGAGGTCAGTCTTCGACGGCAGAACTGAATGAGCTAAACTTCCCAAGTAACGGCATGATGCCATAAATACTTACCCTAATTCAAAGATGATTGTTGTGAGTGAATTTATTCAGGAGCATTCTTTTCTCTTGACGCCACTGAAATAACTCCACAGAGACCAGTATCCCATCCCCAAGTCACTCTTTATTTACACGTGGCGGGTCCTTGGTACTGATCCACCTCCATCAGAGCCAGCTCTGAGTGAACAGAACCTTTGACATTCCTGTTTAAATCTGGCAGATTAACGGCCTCAATCATGGAACTCATAATCTATGATATCCACCTGGCTGACCTTATTACAATCACTACAGATTACTTTTTGTTCATTGCAGAGTGACATACAAATTCACAACCAGGACCTATGAGGTCAAGGTGATATATCCTTGCATTGCATCAGCTTTCTGCACCTTGTGATATCAAGATAGCACTCCTTCACAGGCTCCCAGCGCATGCTGGACTATTTTTATGGGTGTTCTTCACGAGAGACTGATGTGCACCAAAGCAACAGGTGATACAGCACACGTCAGCAAGATGGCACCAGGCCTCTGTAATGCTGCCTCCACCCAGACAGTGTTAAAAATAAACTTCTCAGAAGCAGAGATAAAAGGTACTGCAGATGCTGGAGAATCCGAGATAACAAGCATGGGGCTGGATGAACACAGCAGGTCAAGCAGCATCATAGGAGCAGGAAAACTTGACGTTTCGGGCCTAGACCCTTCATCAGAAATGGGGGAGGGGAAGAGGGC
>JAHRHZ010000069.1:23246688-23321140 GCA_024137785.1 Ginglymostoma cirratum | reverse complement strand
AGATAATAAGCATGGGGCTGGATGAACACAGCAGGTCAAGCAGCATCATAGGAGCAGGAAAACTTGACGTTTCGGGCCTAGACCCTTCATCAGAAATGGGGGAGGGGAAGAGGGTTCTGAAATAAATAGGGAGAGAGGGGGAGGCGGATAGAGGATGGATAGAGGAGAGGATAGGTGGAGAGGAGGCAGACAAGTCGAAGAGGTGGGGATGGAGCCAGTAAAGGTGAGTGTAGGTAGGGGGGTAGGGAGGAAATAGGTCAGTCCACTACATCATCCCGCCCCCTTGACCTGTCCATCCTTCCTGGACTTACCTATCTCCTCCCTACCCCCCTACCTACACTCACCTTTACTGGCTCCATCCCCACCTCTTCGACTTGTCTGCCTCCTCTCCACCTATCCTCTCCTCTATCCATCCTCTATCCGCCTCCCCCTCTCTCCCTATTTATTTCAGAACCCTCTTCCCCTCCCCCATTTCTGATGAAGGGTCTAGGCCCGAAACGTCAAGTTTTCCTGCTCCTATGATGCTTCTTGATCTTTTCAGAAGCAAATGGCTTTACAATGTATTGAGGTAAGCATTTTTGAATTCTCTCAGTGTATTAGAACCAATATAAGAAAGGAAGTGAAGCAAATAACAAAAGCAGGAATTAGAGAAAAATGGACAATTATAACGGCAATAAAATTAAACATCATGAATGCAGGAACAGTATAAAACAGAGTACAACCCTGAGGAAAATGTAAGGTCAGATGACCTAAAGTTTGGTCAGAGAGGTCGATTTTAAGGAATATCTTAAGGGAGAATTGCAAGTTAGGGAGGTGGAGAAATGTAGAGACGGAATTCCAGAGCTTGGGCAATAGATGTCATGACCATCAATGGTGGTTCAACTAAAATTAGGGTTGCAATAAAGGCCAGAAATAAATAGTAGCACAGATAACTCAGAGGGTTGTGGGACTAGAGGCGATTACAAATATAGGGAAGGTTGAGGCCTTGGAGAGAAAAGAAGGGTAAGAATTTTAAAATCAAGATGTCATTTGAATGGCAGCTAATGGGAGCAATGCAGGTCAGTGAGCACAAGCCTGATAGGGCACTGGAAATTTCTGCTTTTTAAGATACAGGCAAAATTGATTATGTCTGGCAAACATTGGTTATGTGCAGTTAGAATACTGCACATGATTTTTTTGATATTATACAAAAGATTTGGGAACCATGGGAACCATTTAGCAAAGATTCACTGGAATGATAACAAGGATTGTTTATTACATTTATTAGACTAAGATTATTTTCACTGGAGGACAGAAAGTCAAGATGAAATTTAATTTTCAAAAAATGATTTAGAATTTGATGGAGTCATAGAGTCACAGTGATGCACAGCACAAAAACAGACCTTTGGTCCAACTCATCTGTGCCGACTAGACATTCTAAATGAATCTTGTTTCATTTGTCAGCATTTGGCACATATCCCTTTAAACCTTTCCTATTCATATACTCATCCAGATGCCTTTCAAATGTTGTAATCTTGCCAGCCTCCACCACCTCTTCTGGCAGCTGATTCCATAGATACACCACCCTCTGCATGAAAGGTTGCCCCTTAGGTACCTTTTAAATCTTTCCTCTCTCAACTTAAATCTATGCCCTCTAGTTTTGGACTCCCCTGCCCTGGAGAAAAGACCTCGATTATTCACCCTATCCATGACCCTCATGACTTTAAGTGTATAAGTCCTGCCCTGACTTGCCCTACCAAAATGCAGCATCTCTCACTGATCTAAGTTAAACTCCATCTGCAAATCCTCGGCCCATTTGCCACTCTGATCGAGGTCCCATTGTACTCTGAGGTAGCCTTCTTCCCTGTCCATTACACCACTAATTTTGGTGTCAGCTGCAAACTTCCTAACCCTTCCTCCTATATTCACATCCAAGTCATTTATATAAATGACAAGTGACTAGGAAAAGATATTTTCTATGACTAGAGAATTGGTGAAGAGGAATTAACAATTTAACATCAATCTTAAGAGACTGAAGAGGGAACCAGGAGCAAGTTAATTGAAAAAGATTGTTGCGGCATAGATTTTTTTTTCTCACAAGGATGCTGATGTCTTCTGGTAACGGAAAATTGGATGAATACTTGAAACTAAAAAAAACTGCAAGTCTGTGAGGCAAGTGCATGTAGGTTTTACACACTTGACCAAAACGTCAACATTAACACAATGGCCAAAATCATCATTTCCTATCTGTAAAGTTCTAAATTTAATATGCTTTATAGGTCTAGTGAGAATGCAAAGCATAACAGTATTTGTTCTTTTGGCAAGTATATTAGACTTACCTATATGTTCACCACATGTATCACAATATTCAGCATAAAGAGACTCAAAGCAGTTACAACAATAGGGTCGACCTTCTTTCATAATGTATCTTTGGCCTCCTAGAACAGTTTCACATTCAAAGCAGCAGAAATGCTTCATATGCCAGTGCCTACTTTCAGCTTCTGTGCACTCATCTGCAAAGATGATCTGTGAAAAGAAAAATATGCAGAGAATGATGAGTACCAGCTCCAAAACCTGGACTGGATCAACAGTTGGAGATAAGAACAAAATTTGTTAAGCTTTAACTTTATGTAATTGACATTCACATAGGACTGAAAATTGGAATATACAAGAACAGTCATATTGGTCAAGAAATGTTAACTGTGTTTCTATGTCTCCAGAAGCTGACAGACCTAGTGAGTTTCTCCGACACTTTCAAATGGTATTTTGGCTTTCATAGTAAGGGAATTGAACTATAGGAGTAAAGATGTTTTGCTGCAGTTACGTACAACCTTGGTGAGACCTCATCTAGATTATTTTTATCTAAGGAAGAATATATTTGCCATAGGGGGATCGGAACAGATGTTCACCTGGTTAATCCCTAGGATCAGTTTTTGATGACAGATTGAAAACTGAGGTGAGGAGGAATGTCTTCACTTCATTTGACATTCTCAAGAAGAGTCATGTCAGACTTGATATGTTAACTCTGTTTCTTTCTCCACAGATGTTGCCAGACCTGTTGTACTTCTACAATATTTTATCATTTTACTTCAGATTTCCAAAAGTAATATGCTTTTAATTAGGTTGTACAACAGCATGATTTCTGATGCAGTTGCAGAGATTTTTTTGCTAAAGTAGGCAAACAGATGAAGAACGTTCTCACTGTCAAGGTCAGATCTGTTAAGGTAATGTTACCCCCCTGATCTTCTATTAAAGGAGTGTATGAAACATGTAAATCTTTTACCATTAGTTCCCTCTCACAATGTCTCAGAGTAATTTCACACCTTACTACAAGTGTTTAGTTTGCAGCAAAGTGCCCTTTATATTTTCACCTTATGCCTGAAATTATTTCTGCACTCTCACATTTACATGCATTCAGCCAAAAATCAGCTTCCAAGCAACTGGGGGTGAATCTTTACATATATCTCAACATGACACCTGTTATTGCTGCAGCTAATGTTAACCAGTGAAATTCTAACTTCTTTAACTCTATTTGTAGCTGAAGATAGTTCATCATACCTGGCAGGGAACACTTGCCTCTGCGTAAAATACAATCTTGATGAGAGGACAGAACAAAGGGAGTGGATTGCGTGCCTATCAAACACACTGTCCACTTTTTTTCACCATTCTTGTGCCCATACAAAAACTGAGGTTCATTTCCAAATTTAAGATATTTACCCCGGAAGAGGAAGGAACTCTATTAATGTTGGGTACTCTCAGGATGAAAGAAATGGGGAAATGAGTTTGAATCCAGCTTTAGGATTGAGGTCAATTTTCCCAAGACCCTTGAACGGCAGGCTCTTCTGCAACATAATAAAAACCGAAAGAACTGCAGATGCTGTAAATCAGGAACAAAAACAAAGTTGCCGGAAAAGCTCAGCAGGTCTGGCATCTGTGAAGAAAAAGATCAGAGTTAACATTTCAGGTCTGGTGACCCTTCCTCAGAAGATCTTCTGGTTTTACTTCACAGATGCTGCCAGACCTGCTGAGCTTTTCCAGAAACTTTGCTTTTGCTCTCGTGCAACTTCCTCCTTTGTCCTTATCACTTCAATAACTATTTTGTATCTGATCAAAGAATGTGGGTCACGCTATTTATTTCCATTCTTGAGCTAACCCTGAGAGGTGAGCAGGCTTCTTGAACTGTTTTGTACATGCACGGATTGGGATGCATAGATCCAATAGATACCCAGGATTTTGACAGAGCGACAGAGGTGGAAAAGCAATATCTTAATGTCATGGTGATGTTTGGAAGGTAACTTGCAGGTGATAGCACTTCCACACATTAGCTATCTTTGTCTATGGTTGTGGCAGAGATCACAGATTTGGAAGATGCTGTCATACGAGCTTTGGTGACAGCAGAGTGCACTGCAGCAACTTATCAAGGCTCCTTGGTACACATGTTGGCACAACGCATCAGTGGTGGAGGGAGTGAATACTGAAGGTGATGAATGAGCTACAAATCAAGTGGGCTGCTTCATCCTGGATGCTGTCAAACTTCTTGAATATTGTTGGAGCTGTACCATTCAGGCAAGTAAGAGAATTTGTATCTTGTAGAAGATGGTTGACAGACCTCAGACAGTTAAAGGTGTGTTATGTGCCATAGAATTGCTAGCATTTGATTAGCTCTCATAGCCATATTTATTTTACTGCTCCAGTTCAGTTTTTGGTCAATGGTAATACCCAGGATGTAACCAAAGTGAGGGATTCAGTGATGGCAATGCTAGTAAATGTCAAGGAAAGATAATGGGATTCTCACTTCTGTGGTGCAGATGTTACTTACCACTTCTCAGCCCAAGTCTGATTGCTGTCCAGGTGCTGCTGAATACGGACATGGCTCCTTCAATAATTGAGGAGTCGTGAATGATGCTGAATATTGTGCAAACATCAGTGAACATCCCATTTCTGACCTTATGATAGTGGGGAGTTTATTGATGAGCAGCTGAAGATGGTTGAGGCGTGGTTAGCACGCTGAGAAACTCCTGCAGTGATATCTCGCGGCTAGGATGATTGACCAATACCAACAATTATCTTCCTCTGAATTTGGTATGAGTTTAACCAATGCATAACTCCCTCACCCCCAACCCAATTTCTATTAATTTCAGTTTTTCTGAGCGTCTCTGATATAATACTAGGTTAACTGCTACCTATAGGTCACCCTCACCGTACCTCTAGAGTTCAGCTCTTTTGTCCATTAATGGTTTAAGACTGTAATGAAGTTAGAAGCTGATTGTCTATGGCAGATCTCAAACTGTGTCAATGAGTAAGTTATTGCAAAACAAATGCCACATGATTGCAGCCACACAATGGTCCCCCTGGTTTTTATTTGTTGTATGCCGTTTGTTACACAACATGGTATGTTTCAGATTGTTGCTCAGCTCAGCTGACCCATTAAACTAAGTGGGATTACAACTGAACACTCTAAAATTTCTTTTCTAAACTCTCTATCTGGCTGCCTCCTATTTCTCATTTAATATCCCTCTTAAAATCTACCTCTACTGGCCATTCTTTTTGAACACCATTCCTAACATCTCTTTGTTTCAGCATCTAATTTTTGATGGCACTTCTGTGAATCACTTTGGCATATTTTTGAGGTCATAACAAAAGTTAAATGCAAGTAGTCATTGAAGATGTCCATAACCTTGAACTGAATGCAACACTGAAATTTTAGAGAATGCTGCCCTGCAGTTATGAATTATGACTTGAATCTGTTTTATTTATGCAAAACATGTTTATAGGTAACTCTGACTGCCTAAATCCTTTGAGGAAAGTAAACAGTTCAGTTGCACAAGTTTTGAAAGTTTAATTCTATATAACATGCAGAAGCTTACAAGTTGAGAAAAGCATTATATTCTTTATTGTCACTGTTAATTACATTAAATGCTAAATATGTCATTTTCATAGTCTTCATGCTGTCATATTTTAGCCTAAAGTGGACTACTTTAATCTAACATTCACTTTTATTGGAATCTAAAGATTAGACCTGTTTTTGTGAACTTACTTCATCGCATGCTGCACATCTAGGTTTCAAGCATTCAGCGTGGTGTCTCCCACAGTATATCTTCCCATTTTGGTAAAAATAAATCAGATCCACCAATAGTTCATTGCATGTGGCGCAGACAAAGCATCGAGGATGCCAGCAAACTCCATGGCCTGCTCGTGAAGCAAATACAGCGATGTCTCCACCATTGATTTGTCCTCCACACTGGTTTAAAATTAAAATAAAATTGTAGTATATTCAACATTAAGAGAAGTAGGTAATGCATCTCAGGTAATAAACAATTTAAAAAAATACTGGTACCTCAGTGGCCAACCTTATGAAGTGCTACTCATTTTAACTGAAAAATACAATTTAGTTAGATGCATCTTTCTTTTGAAAGTTAACAGCTTTAAGTGTTTAAATATATTTAAGTATAATTTGAATAATTACTTTTAATAATAAATCTTGTGTTTTTGTTACTGACAGTCTTGCTTCTGGTCATTTTGTAAATACACTGCTAACCAAATTATTTTTATGATCTTGCAAACACCAACACTCTGATGATGATTGCTTGCTCTGCATGCGCACAATACTGAGACGATATTTAAAAACATAGAATAAAAATTCTACTTTGTTCAACATTATTTTTCTTGCACAAATACTCTTTCATTAAAATTATATCATTATTTGGTATTTGTCACTCTTTGTTAAACTATATTCTTTAGAGATATCGCTGCTCATATGCATGCTCTTTCGTGTCAGCAAGTGCAGCCTTACTTTTATGCCAGAGAAATAGAGCAGTCAGCCAGCAAAACTCATTATCTCCATAATATTTTCAGAATCCCAGACAATTCATAGCAATATCTTTGCAAATATCCTCACTGAGCCCATCACACAAGCACATTTTCAAGGTTTAATTTCATTCTTTATCTTGTTACTGTCTCTATGCTTGCTCATTAATCTTCTAAGCTAAATCTGAAATAAATACTGTATAATAAAACATCAATTTCCAGACATTGCTCCTAGACACATGAACAATAACTGACAACTGAGCTACCTCTAGCCCAAAGACACCTACAGGGAGCTGAGCAAATGTATTATAATTTTGTCACAGGCTTCCTGTATTGTTGGGATCAATGTCTCTAATACCATTATATGGCTAATAGATCTCAAAAGGGTTGAAAGATCTTAGGAGGGCAGACGGATCTTTCTTCTTTTCATGTATGTGGCAATTAAGTACTGTCCATATGTAAGGTTTCCCCAATTATTAAAAGAAATTGAATCTCTACATATAAATAAAATTACCCATCATCCCACAAGGGTGATGGTTTATAAGGTAGGCAATTTGATCAGGACTAATGTCATATGTAAACCCCTCTCTTAGGTTAAAAAATTATAGCAAAAACCATGAAATATTCACAAGAATTAAGTAGATTGGAAGAAGAAAACTTCTTTCAAATGATTTAGGTAATTTGATGAAGTCTGCCTTTTAGATCAGCATGGAGTATTACAATTTTGCGACTCTTATTCTTAGTTGTTGGGCCAAGATGATAATAACTCATCTGTGGACATTCACAAGAGGAACCCACATATGTTGGTGCACTCAATAGAATGATAATTACAAAGAATACCAAAAAAAAAATTTAGCTCTTGAAGCCACATGCCTCTTGTATAGACAGTGTGCAAGATGATCTATCAAGAAATCCACTCAACCTACTTAACAATGAGGAAAAATTCTGTAAATTTATTTTGCTATTTAGATAAACATAGCAGCTAGGTTTCAACATGAATTTGACTGCGCATTCCAGGAATTCTAGCTTTGAGCCTTTAAAGCCGGTTTTATTACTAATTTGAAATCCCAGTACATCATGGCGACAGGTCTTGGTCGGGCATTGTAGTTCTTTTAAAAGTCCTTAAATGGCCCTTAATTCAACATTTTAGGGCCTCAAAAGACCTCATGATGGGTGACCCTGTGCCCTTACCCCCTTTTATGGTGACTGGCTTAGGGGTGCGTGGGAAAACTGTGAGCTACTAGCCAGAAATTAGCACATTAGTGAGAGATCTAAGACCTGAGGACCAAAATGTATAATCAGTTTGGTTGGAGTCATTTAACTGCAATAGTGGGAATTGTTTACTGGCCACTAAGTAATAGTGGGAATATTGGGCATGGAATAAATCATGAAAATAGATATTAATTTACATATAGTCTGGGTAATTCAAATCAGTACTAGAGCAGTACATTCAAGAACCAATTAGGAATTGGACTATTTTAGATATAATTTTATTGCATGAAGAAGAGCTAATTCTATGATTCTGATTCATAACATTGTTGTCAAGGAATCTTTTGGAATCAGTGATCATAGTAAAATAGAAACTCTCATTCAATGTGAATATAATTAAGCTAATTCTGAAACATTTTAAATCTGAACAGGTAAAACTATGAAGACATGAGGAGAAAGCTGGCTACAGTGGATTGGGAAAATACTTTAAAATATTTGACAGTTGACAGGTAATGGCTGGTATGGAAAGAAGTGCCTCACTATCTGCAACAGATATACATTCTTGTAAGACACAAACACCCAAAGAGAAAAGTAAATCAAATGTGGTTAACAAAAGAAGCTAAAGTTTGCATTAGATCAAAGGGAATGGCTCATAAGCATGCCAGAAAAAGTGATAAACTAAGGACTGGCAGCAATTTAAAACACAGCAAAAGCAGACCAAGAAACTGATAAAAAGAGGAAGAAGAGAATAAGAATGCACACTAGCAAGAAACATGATGTTAAGAATAGAAAGTATTAGGAAGTCAGCAGAGAAGCTAAACAAATGCTTTTGCCTGCATTCATGGAGGAAAGTACAAAATTTAGAGACTGTGAAAGTGAGTATCTAAAAGAATTTAGTATCAGTAAAGTGATGGGACTTGCAAAGTCAATTGGATAGAAGTTGATAAATGCCCTGGACCAGAACAGCAGCATCCTAGAGTGCGAGAGTGGTAAAGGAGGTGGCTTGAGAGACAGTGGATTCATTCATTGGTGTTTGTCTTTCAAAATTCTACACATTCTGAAACAGTTCATGCAGCTTGGAAACTAACAAATGTTACCCTGGTATTTAATGGAGTGGCAAAAGAAGATTGGAGAACTACAGATCTGTTAGTTTGTTGTCAGTAGTAGGGAAAACGTTAGCATTTTTTCTATAAAGCATGTGATAACTGAACACTTAAAAAATGATGATAAAATTGGGCAGAGTCAATACAGATTTATGAAATGGAGATCATGTTTGGCAAGCCAATTGTGGAGTTTTTGATGATGTTACTTACAGCACAGATAAGAAGAATGAGTGGATTTAGTGTATTTGGAATTTCAGAGGGTTTCGATAAGGTCCCACACTGGATATTAGTAAAATAAATTAAATGGCATAGAATAGGCAGAGCAGGGAGTAATGTGTTGAGAATTATTTAACAGGCAGGTAGCAGAGAGTAAGAATAAATGGGTCATTCTCAAGATGCCAGATTGTTCATAGGGAATACCACAAGAATCAGTGTTATAGCTGCGGCTATTCACAATTGACATAAATCATTTGGATATTTCCAAATTAGTCAATAAAACAAAACTAAATGGGAATGTAAGTTGTGACAAAGAAGGTTTAAATGGAAGTTGAACAGGCTAAACGAATGGGCAAGAACATGATAGATGGAATATGAGGTGAACATGTGAAGTTATGCACTTTGGTAGATAGGTCATTTTCTCTGGATGGTTGGTCTAAAATCAAGGGACATAATCCATTTAAGACAGAGGTGAGAAGGAAGTACATCACTCAGATATTGGTGTATCTTCAGCATTCTCCAGCTCAGAGGGCTGTGGAAGCTCAATCACTGAACAAGTTCAAGACACATGTCTGGAGACTGATGACATTAAGGGATATGGAGGCAGTGAGGAAAATGGTGTTGAGATAGATCAGCCATGATCTAACTGAATGGCTGAGGAAGCTTTACAGGTTGAATAGGCTATTCTGTTCTTACATTCCTATATTCCAGCACATTTTATTTTCTCCCTGCCAAAAGCCCGCCTGATGTAGATTTGAAAATCCAACATTTAAAAATAACTTTAGGTAAGCTAGAGAGAAAGGGAGTCCAAAAAGCTGGGTAAATTTGCAATAAGTCTTTATTTCAAACATTTTTGCTTCTCAAGAAACCAGCAAAAGCCAAGAAACACTGAAATGTGTTTGTAATGCTTACGAAAATCTTCTTTTAGACGCTAACCGTTACTTAGATATCAAGAGCAAATTTATTTTTCTATTTTTTTCTCACTGTGTAGCAACCATCAAGACACAGTTTGCTTAACATTTCAGCTGCTTTTCTTCCACAAAATGTGTTCCAACATAATGCACTCCTCATGCGATATCTCATATAATACTAAAATTACAATGTTTTGTGCAGTACAGTACTTCCCAATGTCCAGTGGCATACAGTGTCGATTCACCATGCTGCTGACTTTCCCACCTTTGTTGCAAGGAAGTACTACAGAGACAGAAGGCTTGGAAATGGTTGCTGATTGATTTTCAATGTTAGTGGAGATGTACCCGCGTTAACAGTCAATTGTTTTAAGGTTGAGAAGAAGAAAGGACCAAAATGTTACAATGTTGCCAAAAGTTATTAAAAGGTTAAAAGTTGTCATTTTTTTCTGACATATACATGAACCACATTGCGCAGAATCAGTTACTTTGGTAATGGGTTCACAATGACCTTTATGTTCCACATAAGTCTCCTGTCATCATACTTTACAAAAACAGAAATATTATAAACTTTATTGACTACTATTTGAATTTTAGAGTTTTCTAAGCAAGAGTTTTAATTAAAATGTAAGTGTTTACCTGCTCACAAATTGCACCAGTCATGGTTATAGGAAAAGGTCTAATAGTGCCTCTTCCCAAGCTTTCTCTTTTTCTTTGGGTACTGAAAAGACGCAGTTCTTTCTTTTCTTCTTCATCAAGTGAATTGCAGTAACGGACCTGGCAATGGATCATATGATAATCATAGGACATTATGCCCATTTGTAAAAATTTTTTTAACTCAGTGTAGACTGCAATGGACATCACATTGATCAGTGACAATGGAGAAATTCCCAGCCCAGTCTATGTTGACCTAATTGAATGGCAAGTTGTTTTATTTAGACTTTTGTAAAAAATTATGTCTCATGGTAAAAACAAAATGAACAATATTCATCACGTTTTACAAAACCCCTCAAAACACTTTGCTAGTGTGAGGCTGCTGACGTGCTCAATGAGCTGGTTTGTTTTCATTCAGATGTTTTGTCACCATGCTAGCTAACATCATCAGTGTGGCCTCCGATGAAGTGACGTTGGAATTTATACAGTCTGCTCTGTTTATAGAATCATAGAATCCCTACAGTGTGGCAACAGGCCCTTCAGCCCACAAAGTCCACACCGAACCTCAGAGCATCCCTCCCAGACCCATCCCCCTATAACCCACCTAATCTACACCGTTTATGGTCAATAGTGTCATTTCTGGTTTTGTTCTGTATGGGTTTGTATATGGGGTCCAATTCTATATGTTTGTTGATTGCATTATGGGTCGAGAACCATGCCTCTAAGAAGTCCCATGCGTATCTATGTTTGGCTTGGGTTATTATGGTTACGTTGTCCCAATTAAACTGATGGCCTTCATTGTCCGAGTGTACTGATATTATGGAAAGTTTATCGTGTCATTTTGCTGCTAGCAGATGTTTGTGTATTCTGATGACTAGTTTCCTTCCTGTCTGTCCAATGTAATGTTTGTGGTAGTCGTTACATGGTATTTTGTAAATTACGTTGGTTCTGCATGTATAAGATATAGCACAGTGTGAAGCTGGAGGAGCACAGCAGGCCAGGCAGCATCAGAGGAGTAGGAAAGTTGATGTTTCGGGTCGGGACCCTTCTTCAGAAATGGGAGAGAGGGAAGGGAGCTCTGAAATAAAGAGAGAGAGGAGGGGTGGGCTGGGGAAGGTAGGTGGGATGGTGATAGGGGAGTGCAGGTAGGCAGTGATGGGGATTGGTCAGTGAGGTGGGAGGAGCGGATAGGTGGGAGAGAAGATAGACAGGTTTGTGTCAGGTCAAGGAGGCGGAGATGAGAGGGAGCGTTGGTCATGGGATGAGGCCCGGGGTGGGGAGATTTTGAAACTGATAAAGTCCACATCGAGTCCATTGGGTTGTACACTCCCAAGGTGGAACATGAGGTGCTGTTCCTCTAGTTTCCGCGTGGCATCATTGTAACACTGGGGGAGGCCCAGGATGGACATGTTGCCCAGGGAGTGGGAGGGGGAGGCGAAATGGTTCGTGACTGGAAGGTGTTGTCATTTGTCGTGAACAGAGTGTAGGTGCTCTACAAAGTGGTCTCCAAGCCTCTGCTTGGTCTCACCAACGTAGTAGAGGCCTCATCGGCAGATGCAGTTGACCACGTTGACGGATGTGCAGGTGAACCTCTGTCTGATGTGGAAGGCTTTTTTGGTTCCTTGGCTGGAGGTGAGGGGACAGGTATAGGGGCAGGTGTAGCACTTGGTTGCAGGGAAAGGTGCCGAGGTGGTGAGGCTAGTGGGGAGTATGGAGTGGACGAGGGAGTCGTGGACAGGGCGGTCCCCATGGAAGACAGATAGGGTGGAGAGGGAAATACATCCTTAGTTGTGGGGTCAGATTGCAGGTGGCGGAAGTGGCGAAGAATGATACGTTGAATCTGGAGGTTAGTGGGGTGATATGTGAGGACAAGGGGGATGCTGTCTTTGTTTTTGTTGCGGGGAGGGGGTGTGAGGGCAGGGGTGTGGGAAACACAAGAGATGAAGTCGAGAGCATTTTTGAACACTGAAGGGGGGAAGTTGTGGTCCTTGAAATAAGAGGACATCTGGGTGTTCGGGAGTGGAACACCCCATCTCAGTTCTGCATGTTGTGGGAATGGGGTCTTCAATCCTTGTGAGTGTTTGTTGTAGAGTGGCTGTGGGCTTGTGTTACAGACCGGGCAGTAGAAATTCCAAGCGGAGTAGAACAACATCGCTTCATCGGAGGCCACACTGATAATGTTACCTAGCACAGTGACGAAACATTGGAACGAAGACAAGCCAGCTCGGCGAGCAAGTCAGCAACCTCACCACAACCCGAGCTACAAATCTTTGCTAAAACCTTAAACACTTTGCTAGACTTTCCTGCACTTTAGACAGTAGGGATAATTTACATATATATTCCAGTATACACTATGTGAGTTATGTTAGGTTGCAATTTTAAAAATGGGGATGGTGAGGTTACTGAATTTTATTCACTTGTGATACTTACGATATTAGTGTAGAAAGTTGAATCTGACAGAAGTCTAGACTCAGTTTATATATTTAACTTTGGTAGGGTTATTAAGTTCTCACTATTCGTGCTTGACTCTTATTCAGAAGAAATTTAGCAATGTACTATTCCATAATTGAAGAGATTTTTTTCAACCAACTCTATAAGACAGTTTAAGAACACAATATACTGTGTTTCTAATTACTCGGACAGAAAATGTTGCGACATTTGTAATTTTGGCAATATGCAACTATTTTATCTTTAATACTTCTTAAATAAGAAGCAGAGATGTCAAGTACCCAAATTTCCTGTGAGTACGTAATTCAGCAATTGGATCTTTATGTGGCTCATTACTTTTACCAAAGTAATGCTCCAAAATTACTTTATCATTACTGAATTTAGAACATAATGAATAGTGTTAGGAATGCGACATCATTAAATTCTGTGGCTTCCATTTTTCCACCTAATCATAAGAATGTACGCCATTTTGAAGGAGTCAGGGCCTGCTCATCAAGATAGAAATGCCTGATTGAGAGGAAACTGTTGAACTCAAATTGTTAATTGAAATTTGCAGCCATATCTTCTGATTCACTGCAAGCACTAATTCAGGGAAGATAAAGTTACAGTATTGTTCAGGATGTCTTCCCCTGCATTTGGCTTCACCTTCTGAAAACATATTTTAAACAGAACTATTGAACAAGCACTTCACGGCTGCACAACAGGCTTCCCACAGGAATCTAACACTTCATGATAAACATATTGGAGGAACAGGGGAAAGAGGAGCCAAAAAACAAGTTATACCAAAAAAAATGTTACAGAGAAGCCAGAATATGCTGGAACTACCATCAGGCATGGATCTATAAACAAAGGTACACTTTGAGACACTCCATAGGAGCTCTGCCTCAGAAGACTTTTCTTCAGTCATAACATTTTGGCAGAGCTCTATCCCTTGCTGTTTTCTGTGCATTACTCCATAGGGAAAATCGACATTTCTCTCTTCACCAAGGCAGCTCAGTTTATACAATGATAACTTTCTCATCAAGATGACTTGGAAGTTGGTACATTTGTAATCGCCAACTCTGAAGGTTAGGTAGATTGTTGAATTAACTTACTAGGATAAATCTCATAATTTACTGAAGTGTAAAGTGTGCACTTGTGACAATAGCACCGCTTGCTGCACAAATAATCAGTATGCTGGAGACTCACACAACTTGCTTTGTCCATCCATTTTGTCGTTTTACTTCAACAACAGGAAGGCTATGGCTAATGAGAGATACCTGTTACTGATGTAACTTAAGAGCTTAGGAAGTTTGCAGCAACCAACCCACCTCCTGTCTCCCCAGTGGCTGCCCGCTATCTACAAGGCACAAGTCAGGAGTGTGATGGAATACTATCCACTTGCCTGAATGGGTGCAAGTTCAATAACATTTAAGAAGCTTGATACCATCCACGACAAAGCAATCCATTTGAATGCTATCCCATCCATTAACTTCAACATTCGCTCCCTTCACCACCAATGCACACAAAGCAGCATTGTGAAAACACACTTGACAGCACTTTTCAAATTCCTGTTCCTGACTTCTACTGTTTAGAAGGACAAGGACAGCATATGCTGGAACACCACCACCTGCAAATTCCCTCCAATTCACACACTTCCTGATTTACAATTATATTACCATTCTTCCATTATCACTGGAATAAGATTAGAGTACCCCCTTCCATGTAGGAGACGCTATACCCCAACAGTTGCAGTGGTTCAAGGCAGTAGCGCGTTACCAAATTCTCCAGGGTACTTGGGGATTAACAATACATGATTGCTCAAGCAATATCACCCACATTGCACAAATGAATAATAAAACTACATGATTCCTCTTTGTAGATTTATCTGTACTCTAAAGTAGTACCATTAGGAAATGCAAACAAAGGCAAAGACAGGTGAGAAAGCCACTGGGAGGCTGAATGTAGAATTCTACTATCTAAAATAGGTTGGGAAATGGAGAAGAATAGAGGAAAGCATAGAAAACAGCAAGTGCTAGAACTCTGTCACAGCTTCAGAACTGAAGCAATCCTCCTGAGACAGCAACGGCGCTCGGCAATCTCACAGTAGTGATGATACGATGTATGCTTCATAACTAACAGTAGACATCCCTGGAGTTTCAACACAAGAATACAATGCAGTTAAGATGCTGCATGCAGAATGCAGGATGTTGAAACACAATAGTTCAAAGGTACATTGCATGTTTTTCATAATGTTTTCTCACAATGTACTGGATAGCATGCACAAAACTGACTCTATATACATATGACAATTACCTCATTGTCATGTGGTGGTAGTTGATGCAGCAGCTGTTTGATTCTATATTTTTCTCCAGGGCTGTTAACATATGGAACCTTATCTTCTGGGAGACAGTTGTAGTACTGGTGAACCTGCACAGTGCAATGTGGTTAGTTAGGAGAAATATGGGACTTCAATACTAGTATCAAAATAAAAATAAAGTTATTATCATGTTTTTAGATGTCATTTAATTTTAACAATAATCAGAAAGATGGTTGGAAATAAATAAATCAGACAATGACAGCAGAAAGTAATTGAAAGTAACTGTAGAGTCCTTTCAGTGGTATTTCAAAAGAAAACACATTGGTTTTTAAACAAAATATCAATGTACCTTTTCTCATTTCAAAAGCCTTAATGTCTACAACGTATTTTACTATTTCTGTTTTTATTTCCAGTTTCTAGCATTTGTAATTTTTAACAATCTCTTTGCAAATCCTTGTTCCCACCTTCAATTAAGGTCTCCTGATTGTTACACAGTGTATGACTAATATTACAGTCATCTCGCTCAAAGGATAAAGTGCACATTCACATTTTTATGTAAAAATCTTCATCACAATTGTGTTTTTGGGAGCATACCATTAGTTAGAGTACCTAATTACTTTAGTACAATATATTTCATTTGCCACAAATGTATTTTGTTACTGTTTACATGGTTAGAATGTTCTGATTTTATGGTTTATTATCAAAAATAATTCAACTTGTTAGAACATTTTCAGATTATGATCATTTCAGGGTCCCACTTCTTGATTGACACAAACTACCTTCTCCTGGTAGTGAAGTAGGAACGTACTTTAAATACCAAATACCTAGTTGAGTTTGGAAAAGAATAAAGCAAAGCCAAACTACAACATCTGATGCACATGAAGCATTTTTCATTCCTACTAATAAAAGAGATAAAAATTCAAGACAGAATTGGACTTTGTTTGCAGAATAAGATTACATCTTCTGTAAATAGCCTCTTTAGTTTGATTGCAGTTTTATAAATATTTCTTATCCACCTGTTTATAAGGTTATTAGAACTTCTATTGATATTTCTTTTGTCTGCCATGCAGTTGAATTTAAAAGATGTAGCTAAACAGAAATATAATTGCAAACATAAGGCATGTGCTTAACAACATGCTCTACCTGAAAAAACATGCAGTTTAATTTATTCTAGTCCACAGAGAGTTTAACTGAAAACTGCAGGCACAGTCGTAATATGTAATTGTTCTCCTACTGACACTAGCTATAATTAAATCAAGCTGTGCTATAGAAAGTAGCACTGTTTCTTCAACTGACATTTGCTATGATTAAAGATGACGCATATTACAAGTCTTCCATTTACCACTCCTTGAAAATGTTTACATAACCAATGTTAAATCTGAATTTATACCTTAAATGATTTATTGAGATTTTCACCAATAGGTGACATTAGAATTACTGTAAAAACCTATAATTACCTTGAAAATTACCTGTATTCCTGTTTTACTTGGATGCGTTTAAGTCCACAGTTCAGCTTCTGTGTCCCTAAGGCTTTTGACTTGACATTACTGGATTATGCAGGAACTATGAGCAATATTACAGCATTGCGAAGAAAATGGGTTGCTATGTGCAGAAGCAAATGCAGTAGTAATAGAAAATTCCATAGTCATAAGAATGAGAGCATGATTTTATAGCACCAGACAAACATTCTCCCATTGGTAACGTATTGAATAGGCACAAGTGATTCTGGAGACAGCACATTAAACAAATAAATTGTACAATTCAGGTTCAAACCAATGGTGTAGGAAAAAATGGAACTGGTGACCTGTAAGAGGGTCATATGGCATTGTTATCTATGTCACCATTTGTTGCTTATCCCTAACTGTTCCTGAGAAGATTGTGATCATTTATGAACTACTGCAGTCCACATGAAACCCACATGAATGTTTAAGGTGGTGGATGGATGCCAGTCTGGTAGGATGCTTTTCCTGGATAGTGGCAAGCTTCTTGAGGGTTGTTAGAGCTGCATTTATGCAAACAAGAATAGTTTTCTATCTCACTCCTGACTTGTATCTTGAATGTGGTGGACCGGCTTTTAAGAGTCAGGAGTTAAGTTACCCACTGCCGAACTCCAAACTTGACTGCTTTTGTAGCCACAGTACATATATAACTGATCCAATTCAGTTTCTTGTCATTGGTAACGGCAAGGTGTTGATGGTGAGGATTTAGTAAAGGTAATGCCTTTGAATGGCAAGGAGTGATCTCTCATTGAACTTGGTCATTACTCCACACTTGTGTCGTGCAAATATAACTCACCACTTACCAGCCCAAATCGTTGTTCAAGTTTTGCTTCAGTGTCTGAAAAGGTGGCAGGTGCTGATCATGTGCATCATCGGCATATATCCCCATTTCTGACCTTATGATGGAGGGAAGGCCATTGATAGAAAAGCTGAAGGTGATTGAGCCTAGGGCACTAGTCTGAGCAACTGTTAAGGTGCTAGGAAAATTTTTCACTGATCTCCATTTACTCCAGTTTTGCGAGAGTTTCTTAATGTCAAACTGGTCAAATGCTGCCTTGCTGTCAAGTTCCCACCTCAAGTTTGGCTTGTTTGTTATCTGGACTTGTAAGCAGGTTATTGTTGAGTGAGTGCTGCTTGATAGCACGATCAGTAACACATTCCATCACTTTGCTAATAATTAAAAGTAGATTGATGGGTGATAATTGGCTGGTTTGGATTTGCTCTGCTAAATGTGCATGGGGCATACCTGGGCAATATTCTCTATTGCTGGGTCGATGCTGGTATCGTAGTTGGCCAATAACAACTTGGGTAGGGCTACAGATAGTTCTGGAGCACAAGTCTTTGATACCATTGCTAGAATGCTGTTAGGTTCCATAAGCCTTTACGGTTTCCATCCGTTTCTTGATGTCACCTTGAGTGAATCAAGCTGGTTGAAATCTGTCATCCATGATGCTGGGGATTTCTGGATGAGGCTGAGATGGATCATTCACTTGGCACATTTGGCTGAAGATGGTTGCAAATGTACAACTTTATGTTTGCAGTAATGCGCTGGGACTCCCATTAGAATAGAATATGCGTGATCTTCTTGGAGATCCTTTCAACTTTGAGCTGGAAGTTTGTGGTGTTGATGGTAGCCATGATGTGGAGGTGCTGGTGTTGGGCTGGGGTGGACAAAGTCAGAAGTCACATGACATCAGGTTTCAGTCCAACATGTTTATTTGAAATCATAAGCTTTCTGAGCACTGCTCCTTTGTCAGGTGAAGTGACTTTACCTGACGAAGGAGCAGCACTCCAAAAGCTTGTGATTTCAAACAAGCCTGTTGGATTATAACCTGGTGTCATGTGACATTAGAATAGAATAGCAATTTATTGTCATGTCTATTTTAAACAAGAAGTTTTATAAGTCGCTTAAATTAATGACAGAACTCATAATAAAGAAGGAAAAAAGC
Organism: Ginglymostoma cirratum; assembly: GCA_024137785.1. Classification (NCBI taxonomy): domain Eukaryota; kingdom Metazoa; phylum Chordata; class Chondrichthyes; order Orectolobiformes; family Ginglymostomatidae; genus Ginglymostoma; species Ginglymostoma cirratum. The sequence goes on along the minus strand of JAHRHZ010000069.1, from coordinate 23,302,069 downwards.
AAAAGTACATCACAGTTCAATTAATGACTCCTGGGTTCAGGTCATGCTGGAAAACAGGTCTGAAACTGTCCCACCAGGCTGAGACAAGACCTCTACACTGAGACATTATTGAAAATAGGGATATTTGTAAAGCCTCCTCCTCCAGTGAGTATTTGATTGCCCACCACCATTCACAACTAGATGTGGCAGGATTGCACAAATCTGATCTTTCTGAAGAAGGGTCTAGGCCTGAAACGTCAGCCTTCCTGCTCCTCTGATGCTGCTTGGCCTGCTGTGTTCATTTAGCTCTACACCTTGTTATCACAAATCTGATCTGTTGGTTGTGGGATTGCTTAGCTCTGTCTATTATATGCTTCTTACACTGCTTGTCATGCAAGTAGTTCTGTGTTGTGGCGTCATCAGGTTGATACCAGATATTTAAAAAAATATGACTGGTGCTGTTTCTGGCATGCCTTCCTCCAATCTTCATTGAACCAGTGTCAGTCCTCTGGCTTATTTGTAATAGTAGATTGGGGGTATGCCAGGACATGAAGTTGCAGTTAATCGTTGAATGCAATTCTGCTGATGATGATGGTCTACAGCATCTGCAGTTTTCTTGTCTCTAACTAAGACTGCAGAGGCTTTTGCTGAGTCAAAAAGGTCAGAAATGCTGGAGGGTGGGCATCGTTTTGTTTATGATAATTAAGTTGATCCACTCATGTGGACTGATCTAGTGCTGTGTATATACATATAGTATTTTATATAGTTACAATAAGATAAATTCTATGAAACGAATTATGGGAAATCTGGTCATAATGTCTATTCTTTATGTTCACTATATCGTGAAACAAATAGGTAAATGACTCGTATCTTGTCTCATTAAGCAGTCGATTAGACCCTTTTTGGAAAGATTGAAGAAATAAAGCCACAAAAGTCATGGAGAGAGTTCAGGTCACAAACAACTACTATTAGAAAATATTAAAACTTGCTATTGTACAATAAGATAAATGGAATCAACAAAGGCAAGATGTTCAGAAGGTTAAAAGGGCCTGAATAATGCCATAGAAACTAAGAAACTATGACGAATACAAATTTATAATTGGCACAGCCTGCTATGGCAGACACAACATAACTGTATCAGCACGTATACAGTTTCCAATAGTAAGAGTGAGAGTATAAGACAGAAGTGTAGACTAATAATCTAGTAAATGAGAGATTCCTAAGCGTGGAACTTGAGAATTGAATTTAGTTTAAATGAATTACATGTAAAAAAAGTGACCATTAACCTCCAAATGATCTGCTGACATCCTTTAGGGAAGGAACCCTCTGCCTTTACTAGCTCTGATTTGTATGTGACTTCAGCTACACCCAAGCATGGTTGATTCCTAGCTGCCCTTTGAAGTGATGCAGCAAGATACACTGTTGCATTAAAGCAACTGCGATGAATAATAAGTGCCAAACTAGTGACACCCACACCTACAGCATCAATAAAAGAGCATGTGTAGTTGCAGAATATATCAGAGGGAGAATATGGGAAAAGGAAGGAGGGGTAAGAATATTATCAGGATATATTAAACAGAATATACAGATGACATAAGTAGCGAAATGAAAGCTCAGTTTATTTTGAAAAAATTAAATAATAAGGAAACTGTAATTCACCTGGGAGTTATAGGCCACTGAATAGTGGAAATGATACTTGCAAAGTGCAATATGTGTGTGACAATCTTAATAGAACCCTTTGAAGAACTAATGATGCGCATTCACAAAGGAAATGAAAAGATCATCCCACATGTGGATTTCAAAACACATTTTAGAAAGTGCCATATATGAGAGGTCTTGATAAAATTAAGGCATGTGTCACTAAAGGAACACTGTACAACTGGAAGTGCCTGAGTAACAGAAAATAATATTCAAGCATAAAGCCAAATACATATAGATTTGTAATTGTAGCAAGGCAATTATTGGTAATGATGAAATAAACCAGTTGACCAATTCAAAATAATTAGTAATAAGTACTATGAAGTCTAGAAGTTAAACACAAGAGAATATTTACTTGATCAGAATTACTAAAGCTACTTACCCGTACACAAATGTAATAGAATAACATAGAATTTCACATGCATATCTGCATCTTTCTTGGTTAGTGTAGAAAAAATAAAAATTCAATATTCACATAATTTTATAATGTGCATTTTGAGACAATGATCAACTGCTTCAAACCTTAGTCAGAGACACGTGGCTAGAATCAAATGTTAGTGCTCAGTTTACAGTTGTGACATCTTAGTCTGCACATTGCCAGATGACTATGTTTTTCTCCTGTTTTCATTTGTTTAAGCTATCTTGCTCTGCAGCAAGATACATAGCATTCCTTAAGACTGTTTCAACAAATTACTGAGTTGGAATTACCATAACTTTCCATCCTTGCTTTGTGCAACTTCCATCAGCTACAAGGTACTTCCTTTGCACTTCGCTCCTTATCACACCAAAGAAAAAATGTGTAAATCTGAGTAACTAGAATGACAATTACGTTTCAAAGAAAAAACTTTTGACTCTCTGTCCTCCTTATACTCTAAAGCAATTTGCTTCCACGTGTGGAATTATATAAAATTAACTAAAAAGTTATTGCTTAGCTCCTTTGCTTTTGTTAGTTTTGTGTAAATCTGAATAACTAGAACGACAATCATGTTTCATTCTCTGTATGACAGGTCTTCAACGAACTCAAAGTCATTTGTGTTCTCAAGCTTCAAGATTTAAAGGAACGCTAATGCATTGTTATTGATGTAACACAGACATCCTCCAGAAAAAAGTGAAAACAACTTCAGGACATTCCAAGCAAGATTTCAATAACAGAAATGATTTTTGACCTAATTTAGTATCTGCTATACTCACAGGGACTTTTGTGAGGTTAATATTAACTAAATTAACCTGTGTTTGGAATTGACAGTCCACTTACTAACAGCATTGATAGTGAACAAACAATAAGTTAGATTTTTTATTTTTAGGATGTGGGGTTCATTGGCAACACCACTTTTTGTTGCCTATCCCTCATTGTGCTTAAGAAGGTGTGTGTGTGCGCGCGTGTGGTCGTGTGGGAGACTCTTCTTTAGCCACTGCAGTGCTTTTGGTACAAACATTCCTGTGACACAATTAGAGGGAGAGTTTGAAGGTTCTAATTAAATAACAGCAAAGAAAAGACAATACTTGGTTTCAATCAAATCAGTTGATTGGCTAACATCTAGTTTGGATTAAAGTTCATATATTCCTCTCATCTGATGTTAAAAAAAATCAATACTTAATTGAAATGAGCTTTATTAATGTTGTTGTGTCAGTGCAATGTAGTCACCAGATGAAGAATAAAAAGTTCGCTCATTTAATTTCATTCTAGTTGTCTGGCGATAAGCAAGAATATAAATGAGAAGACAGAAACAGAAACTGCTGGAGAAACTCAGCAGATCTTACAGCATCTGAAAAGAGAAAGCAGAGTAAATGTTTCAAGTTCAGTGACCCTTCTTCAGAACTTCTGACGACTGGTTACTGGAATTGAAACATTAACTCTGTTTTCTCTCCACAGATGCTGCCAGACCTGCTGAGTATCTCCTGTAATTTTTTTTCAGATCTGCAGCATCCATAGTCCTTTGTTTTATTTAAAAGAATGAAAAGAGGTGGGTTGGCAATTAAAATTCAGAGAATGACTCCACATCTGTCATTAACATGAACCTTTATCACAGCAATGGCTTAAACAGAATTCTCAACTTGAAACTTAACCAAAAGACAAGTGATGTGCAAACATGAGAAGTAGCATGAAATTTAAGGAGGCATATCAGTGATGATGGATATTAAAATTGTGTGGAAGTTTACATTATTTTGCCTTGTAAGCATTAATAGTAAGGAAGTAAGAGACCAGATTTCCCTGTCCGGATGCAGGACAAACCTACATCAAGTGAATTAGACCCCCTTTTGGAGTTCTGTTCCTGTTGTAGGCAGTTTTGAATAGCAGATTAAATAGGGTGGGTTACAAGTCCTGGCATTGCTGGTTTCATTGCAGAATTAGGCATTTTAGAACTATTAAAATTTTGGAGTTAGGCCACTTTATGAATGGTGGTTCATGCCAGCTCAAGAAGTGTTGTGAATCATGGGGAATCCTCGTTTGGACTCAGGACCCTTTGACAGGTAAGTTGAAAAGGTATTGACACCATATAGCATTACTGTAAGACACACAAAATTAAATATGTTTTTAATACAAAGACTAGTGACAGAGCTTTGTCTTTAAAGGTAAGTGACCATGCATTTGACCAAGACTATGGAAGTGGAAATGTCTTCAGATGTATTGGAACATATTTTCCATTTAATAAAGCGCCTTACTACACTCAACAATTGTGATATTCAGATATGATTCTACCAACTGTTCCATGATTTAATCTTTTCATTGTATGACAGTTTAGAACCTGTTTGGCTACTTTAAAACTTGGATTGAAGGCTAATCTTTCCAATGTCTTCAAAGATATTAAATTATTCAGCTGTGAACGTTTTGTTTATAGAGCTGCACAATGGCATCCAAACATGAATGCTTGGCTGAACTCTAAACCAAACTAATGGATTCAGCTCAGCAGGGGTTATTGATATAGCTGTCAAGGGGACTGTCCACTTGTTTATCTTGTCAGTTCTATGACCATCTAGTAGGTAGGATTTAAAAAAAAATGTACGATTGCTCATCTTTAAAAATTTATGACAACTAATAGGATAAAATGGGGCGGCACGGTGGCCCAGTGGTTAGCACTGCTGCCTCACAGCGCCAGGGACCCGGGTTCGATTCCACACTCGGGTAACCGTCAGTGTGAAATTTACACATTCTCCCCGTGTCTGCGTGGGTTTCCTCTAGGTACTCCGGTTTCCTCCCACAGTCCAAAGATGTGCAGATTAGGTGGATTGGCCATGCTAAATTGCCTGTAGTGTCCAGGGATGTGTAGATTAAGTGGGTTATAGGGGGATGAGTCTGGGTGGGATGCTCTGAGGTTCGGTGTGGACTTGTTGGGCCGAAGGGCCTGTTTCCACACTGTAGGGATTCTATGAAATAAAACTTTAAAGTGGATTTTGAATGACTGATTATTTATCTTGTAGGTGCAACGATTACCTCAAAGACATCCCAAAATCATTAACAGAGCTCAAGGCGTAGGGGATTTCAGACGTACCTACAGAACTGAGTTGATAACCTAGTAAATGGAGGCATGCCTTCTAATTTACCCACCTTGGTATCTGCATACTTCTCTTCTGCTTTGGGAGACAGTGGCTCTGACTCTGGCTTGCTCTGATTTTGAGGGGTGATAATACTGTGTACCAATATGGTCACCCAGAAGGCAGAATGAACACATGAAAAAAAGTCTGACCACTGGGTTTCCACCTCAAATGGAAAAATCTGACCTTTATTTCCGTATTTAAGAAGGGAAAAATTTGACCCAAGTAACTAAAAGTTCATTAACCACATATTAATACCAGATATTATTACAGAAACCAAAATCAATATTGGGTCGAAGTAGCAAATGTACAGCAGTAGATTTAACCTCATGCCAATAAATCAGATGATGTAAATCTCTGTGACAGCGTATTTAGAATTCTAAAAGATCTTTGCAAGTCCAACATATAAGACAATATTAATGTTAAATTCATAAGAATCCAGGTAGGATATGGGGATAAGACATTAAATTTACATATACTAAACAGGGTGTTTGGGAGAAGTACTGAGTGGAGTATAAAATGGCTCAATTATTAGAATCTTGTTATTACATGTAAACAGATTCATGCAAAAACATCCTGGGTAGATACACCACCAACTTCGAGCCCGTTAAACATGAGATGAGTAGTATGTGGGGGCAGAGATGGGTCTTTGCAGGGAATTTGGATATATTATCACCATCTTATTAGATTACTACATGGTCCATTTTCTCAGAATCAATGGCCATTCCTGTAAACCAAAGATGCATTTAATTTCCTAATAAAATCCAGCAAGACTACCAGACAATTCATGTTCTGAGTTCTAACTGCCGAATGTAGAGCATGCCACTATATAATTCTCAACTTTTGTAAAGCAGACTGAATATTCACTCTTGCCAGACTGGGACACAGACGCTGAACTAACATGTGTTTTATTTACATAAAACAGATAAATGAACAGCAAGTATTATTACGCAGTGAAGTATAAATAATACGTCACTTCCCTCCTATTTGAATAGGCCTATTTTACATTGAATAATGTGCCCTGTTTGCTCCTTTCACAAGCTAGACGGTAACAGCAGCCATGAGAAAAGCTCAAAGGAGAACTATGAGAAAGATCCTTTGACTAAAGAACCATAGTTACTCAGTCAGTCTTAAGCCGCCTTTGGAGCATCATAGATGGGGATAATCTGATCGAAGTTAAAGATCTGAATTGCATGCCCCTTGACAGATCACTTCAGTTTGACTTAAAAAGGAGACAACAAGAATTTCAACTAGGTAAATGTAAATATTAAAACTATTTAAAGATCTTTATTTATTTTTCTGTATTTTTGTTTGTAGACTGAAATGGGAAAAGGACTTTTTTAAAAGCCAAGGATTGTTGAAGGATTGTCAATGGATAGAGGATTGGCTGACTGGCAGAAAGCAGACAGTAGAGATTAAAGTGTCTTTTTCAGAATGCCTGATTAGTGGAGCCGAGTTGGGACCACAACTATTCACTGTATACATTAACGATCTGTATAAAGTATTGAGGGCATCGTTGCTAAGTTTGCAGATGACACAAAGACGGATGGAAGGACAGGTAGTATTGAGGAAGCAGGGAGGCTGCAGAAGGACAGACCAGGAAAATGGGCAATGAAGTGGCAGGTGGAATACAGTGTGGGAAAGCGTGTGATTATGCACTTTCGCAGGAAGAAGAGGTGTACACTGTTTGTTAAAATGGGAAAAGGCTTCAGAAATCTGAAGCACAAAGGGACTTGGGCGTTTTAGTTCAAGACTCTCTTAAGGTTAACATGCAAGTTCAGTTGGCAGTTAGGAAGGCAAATGCAACGTTAGCATTAATTTCAAGAGGGCTTAAATACAAGAGCTGAGTTGTGCTTCTAAGGCTCTATAAGGCTCCGGTCAAAGCACATTTGGAATATTGCGAGCAGTTTGGGCCCTTATCTAAGGAAAAATGAGCTGGCATTGGAGGGGGTGCATTGGAGCTTTTCATCCCAGGGATAAAGAGCTTGTCGTATGAGGAGCAATTGAGGAATCTGGGTCTGTTTAAAAAGATGAGGGGAGACCAAATTGAAACTTAAAGAACACCGAGAGGCCTGGATAGAGTGGAGATGGAAAAGGTGTGCGCACTAGTAGGAGACACTAGGACCCGAGAGCACAGCCTCAGGGTGAGGGATGACACTTTCAAACTGAAATGAGGAGGAATTTCTTCAACCAAATGGTGGTGAATCTGTGGAACGCATTGCTGCAGAGGGCTGTGGAGGCCAAATCATTGAGTGCACTTAAGACGGAGATATACAGGTTCTTTACTGGTAAGAGGATCAAGGGTTATGGGGAAAAAGGCAGGAGAATGGGATTAAGAAATTTATCAGCCATGATTGAGTAGTGGAGCAGACTTGATGGGCTGAATGCCCTAATTCTGCTCCAATATCTTAAGGTCTAATGATCGTTGCACTTTTCTTGAGAGTAATCCTAAGTGCTGTTTACAAAGCTACTGATTCAAGCAGTGGGGAAAGTCTAGTTATAGGCAAGCTGAAGCTAGGGGGTTGTGTATGGAAACTTAGCTGGCAACAAGTAGCCGATTGGTCTGTGAAATGGTAAACAGTTATCAATAACATAGGTCTCCTGCCTGTGGACAACTGTGTGACTGACTTCCATATGCATGAACAACTTATGCACGTTAATGTTTGGAGAGAAGCCTTCAGACCTCTGGAAGGAAGGAGCTGCTTTTGCTCAGCAGTGGCAAGCATCTTTAGCCTGAAGATAGCCAGTTTATTTCTGCTCATCAGCTGCTGTAAACTGTGACTTTTAATTAATAAGTTGAGACCTCTGTGTGACCCAGTCACCCTGTGCCTCCTACAAACAACTGCATGTACCTGGAGAAGCAAGATCAAAAAGCAATATTAACATCACCAAAAGAATCGCTTTAGCAAATCCTGCAGACAGGTACAAGTGAACCATGTTCCCGGTCTTCCCCTCCACCCATAACACCAATGTGTTTTGTGTCTGTCTGCACCTTTCTATGTGTGTTTTTTTTTCTTTATTCATTCACGGGATGAAGGTGTCGCTGGCTAGACAGCATTTATTGCCCATCCCTAATTGCCAGGAGGGCAGTTAAGAGACAATCACATTGCTGTCGGTCTGGAGTAGGCCAGACCAGGTAAGGATGGCAGTTTCCTTCCCTAAAGGACACTAGTGAACCAGGTGGGTTTTTTCAACGATTGACAATGGATTTATGGCCATTGTCAGACCCTTAATTCCAGATACTTATTGGATTCAAATTGCATAATCTGCCATGGCGGGATTCGAACCCAGGTCCCCAGAACATTATCTAGGTCTCTAGATTAACAGTCCAGCCATAATACCACTAGGCGATAATACCATCGCCTTCTACTATGTGTGTAGAAATGTAGTCTTTAAATAGGTTGGATTTTTATCTAGTGGTTATATAATGACATCATCATTGTTTACCTACAGTTAGAATCTATTGATTTGTGATTAACAGTCATTCTTGTTAAGAACAGAAAACTGGTTCATGCATTCTGTCAACCTGGGACTAAAAGATAGGTGAGCTGGGGAATTCTGTGTATGTTTAAAAATCTTTAACTTTTGTGACAACTCCAGGAATAGTGGGCTTGGTTTTCAGTGTACTAGACCAGTGAGGTGCCAGTGAGGTGCCACAAGCAATAGACTTGATATTAGGTAGTTCTTTTTTCCCAGGCAGTGATGAGGTCTGGCTGGTGTAGTAGGTGGTGATTCTATTGTGGGAGAACGTATTTTAGAACAAGTGCAATTTTAATAGATTCAGGCTAAGTTTTGACAGTGACATGGTTTATGCCAGGTCAAAATCTGTGAATCATGCGGGAAGCCTAGTCTAAAGTTGACTATCTTTTGACATCATATAGCATTACATAAAGATGTGGAGTTAAATATGTTTTAATGCAATTATTATAATAAGTCTTTGGTTTTAAAAAGGTAATGATCACTAATTTTACCAGACCATAGATGCATTAGAGTTCTTTATCCCGTGGATAACATGCTTTTCTGCATAGGATAATATGGATATGCAGATTTGACTGTTTCAGTTGTCCCGAGATTTATTTTTTTCATTGATTAGCAGTTCAGGCATCTATTTAACTGCTTTAAAGCTTGGATAGATGGTAGAACTCCTTCGGTGACTTGAAAAGGTATTAACATATTCAGATCTTCAGGTTATGTATCTCTTCAAAAGAGAGATGAACCAGTTGGCATAAGATGGTACCATATGGAAGGTAACTGGACTCACAGATAACACCTAGTTCGTGTTATCTCCTAGACTGCTTTAATCATTTTAGGGTTTGAAGAGAATTTTTCCAGAATAATTTTCCCTTAGCAGTCCTAGATTTTATTCTATCTTTTGCCATTCCAAGAACGTTCCATAGTTTAGGGCAGAGGAATGGGGAGGGATGACCTGGTCCTTTCCGGCTCATAATTTTTGTATGTTTTACAAGACAGTGCTTTCAAAATTCTAATAGAATTGTATGGGCAACTGGAACTAAGGATAACAGTATACCAATTTACCAATCTGACCATTAATCAATTGAACTAAAGCCCTTTATTACATCACAACTGTGTTGAAAGCAGTGTGATTTATGTATTAAATTTTTTTTACAGTTTGAATTTTAAAGTAATCCACAGACATATGCTGTTACTTTTGTGAAGATTTTGATAAAAACCAGGTTAGATGGTCCTTCCAGAACAGTGACCTAATCAAGTACGTATCAGACAACAGGGAACCACTGGAATGTTAATGGAAAATTGCTTATACTGGGGTGGTCCATGCTAGGTGGACTAGAAATTGACGGCTATTAACTTATTTTTAGTTAAGAATAATCTAAGACTAATTTTAGTTTAGGAAACCTAGAAATCGAAAAATTTTAGGACAGTTTGGAGGAGACCCGAATGGTCAGAAACATGTCTGGGGTAAAGTGTAATTAGTGTAAATTCCAGACCAGAAATATATGGTTAGAAATCTGCAGAATATTGCAGAAACTGGTAAAGACTAAGCTCTCAGCTTTGACAGCATGCATGTAAGAAGACTCTACAGTTCACATGACAAAAACAGGAGGAGAATCAGTTGAGTCAACGTTAAAGATTTGAAATCAAAGTGTAATTTCTCTGGATTTGAATCACTGCAAAGTGACAGTATTGGAAATTGGTTGTTTTCCTGAATGTTTTAAAATTTTTAAAACTATGTTCTAAATGCAAGTAACTGTTTTTGTATTTTGTACAATAAATTTTTGTTCTGTTGTTAAAGAAACTCTGCAGCCTCATGTGACTATGTTTCAGCAATGACCATATTAACCAAAATTTTTAAAAAGTGTAACTTTCAGGCCAGATTTCGCTGTGTGATCAAACTCATCAGTAGAACTATCACCTGGTATCATAACACAAATAAGAGTGTGGCATTTAAATTGCATTGGTCAGATTGTAACAGTAAACAATTCTAATTTCAATATTTCTGAAGGGAGGTAATTGCATTCGACGGTGTACAAAAAGAAGTGCTCAAAAGTAAGAGAACTGAACAATTTACTTACTGAACTATTGAAGTAAAAGCCTCATTAAGGCACAATCACAGAATCATACAATCCCTACAATTTGGAAGCAAGCCATTTGGTCCATTGAGTCCAGACCGACTCTCTGAAGAGCATCCCACCCAGACCTACCCCTCTACCTTATCCATGAAACCCTGCATTTCCCATGGATAACCCAACTAGCCTGCACATCCCTGGACACTACCAGCAATTAAGCATGGCCATTCCACCTAACCTGCACATTTCTGGAGAGTGAGAGGAAACCAGAGCACCCACGCAGACACAGGGAGAATGTGTAAACTCCACACAGACAGTCACCCGGGGGTAGAATTGTTCCTGGTGCTGTGAGGCAGCAGTGCTAACCATTGAGCCATCGTGTCACCCTCGGTGGCACCAGAAATATCAGATGTCATTGTATATTTTCAATTATTACTAAATTGCACTGACTTTCCTTGGCTAAATAGATCAAGTTTCAAATTCTAATTTTTATTTTCACATCTGTCATAATCTCCATCCTAATTCTGAGATCTTCTCCAGCTGTGTGCTTATGTACCCATTATCCACATTTTTTGCCACTGGGCTTCTTCAAGTGCCTGCTATCTCTGCTCAACCATTGGGCCCTATGATCCATGCTCAGGAGGTCTTTCTAAAACTCTGCCACCTCGTCAGTGTCTTAAAAACTCCTGATGAAACCAAGCTTCCCTCTCCTCAACTATGATTCCCATTTGTCTCTTGTTTGGCTTCTTCTTTTCCTGGAAAGTACTGCACGGAATTATATATTTTGTATCACAGAAGAAGAAAGAATTTGGCATCAAGTTTAACAATCCATTCAATAGTTTCAGGTGAAGTAGAATAAATGATTGAAACATCAACAATAATGGAGCTCTAAGGATGGGAATTCAGTACGTGAGCAATAGTCTGATTTGGGTGGCCACAGTCACAATTTGAGCTGTTCTTCATGCAGCCACATCTTCCCTGACCCATTTGTTTCTGTGGAACATTGAAACTTGGGACTGTGCTACTCTGATCAGTTACCAAGATGTGACTTATGATGCCTGTAGTCAACTAGAAAGTATACCATTGAGAGGTAGCACTGTCATTAATTTGTAGGGTTTCAAGTTTTGCCAGTAGGGACTTAGATGCATCCAGAAATGTTTTATAATGTTATGAATGTGAACTATGGAAAATTATCATAATTTGACCTGTCTCCTTAATTTGAGGTAAAATGAAGCTGGGTGGGGTGGGGGGGGGGGTGCATGTGACCCACTCCAAATTCTGTGTAGCTTGCTTGACATAGGGAATGCTGACTTATTGAATGCTGACACAAGATATTCACACCTGTAGACAATGGCATGAACAATTGTACTGACTGTGGATAGATTGGTGATCTCCACTCTCACAGAGAGGTATTAAGAATGCTTTACAAGCAGTTATACCTTACTCTGTTTAATTCTAAGATAGAATGAAATGGGGTGTTAGAGGATAACTAATGATCATTTCTATCTACATACAAAGTCCATGTGATTTGTACACCCATGGGGATGGATTTTGCAAAGGGTCAAATCCATTGAAAGACACCGAAGTATTAGGCTATAGAGATTCTAAGCTATCATTGAACGTCACTGACACAAGTTAGTCTCCAAGAATCTGAGAGGCAGACAGAAGAAGACAGAGATAGACAGCCCTTCACCTGAAGCAGTGAAATTGCTCACTTCATTGCTCAATCCATAGAATGTGCATTGCTGTACATGTTCAGATTGGAGGGTTTTGAATTTGTGAGGATTTAGAATTTAGAGTACAAGTATCTTGCTGAAGGCTGTTTAGTCAATGCTGTTTTAGTTTGTTAATTTTAGCAAACGACTGTTAACTTGAAATTGAAAGAATCAGACACAATCAGTCACTGGAAATTCATTTTTTTCAAAAGCTATCAGTTGCCATGGGGATCACACAATAAATGTATGTTGTTGTGGATAAAGTGAACTCAATTATACAGTGGAATATGACAACAATATTTAAAATTAGTGAAAAAAAAAACTTATAGCAACTCTTATAGAAAAGTTCCTACTCAAAGAATGACAAATGTTTGGAATCATCTACCAGATAAAATCAGAGAAAGTCAAAATGCAGGTTAACTGAGACGTTGATCAGTTAAAATAGATCATAAAATTTACATTGACAGCAAAAATAAGTTCTATTCCATACCAACTGCACAGGCTTTAAAGCCCATACACCATTCTGTCTGTTGAGTGAGTGAGAAAGCTCTTCATGTCCTTGATGCTTTCTCATGTTATGACTCACACTCCCAATCCTCTGCATTTACTGATTTATTACAGAATAGTTTATACCTTTTAACCAATTCCTGTAAAATGCTACATTCAACAGAATGCAATTTTTGTAAAAAATGATCCTTTGAAATAGGAGAGTATGGGCTGGAATTTCTGAGGGGTTCTGCCATTTTCCTCCTATAATTTTTGAGGAAGAACTACGAAAATCCTGCAGTGTAAATGCTGATAATTCAATGTTGTCGCACCCATTGCTTTAATGACTAAGGTTTTGGTCAGCCATTAAAATAAAGGCATTCAATTTCTCCAAGAGGGTTTCTAAAACCCTATATTACAACTACTTCCCTGCCAAAATGATCTCTTATTGCTTCAAAGCTAATTTCCACTTTCAAACTTTGGTTGCTAAGTGTAGACTAGCTAATTAACATGAAAGATAAACAACAAAATAAAAGAGAACATGATAACCAGGGTGTACAAAATATATTCTTAAATGTCCATTTAGTTGATCCCGATGTGGTGGTTGGCAATAACTGTGACTATTGTTTCTGAAGTGTACAGAATGTGGTCGCTATGTGTCGTTTTACAAATACTTTCCAGTCTGGGATTCAAAGCTGTCGTGAATCTATTCTAAATAGGGAGAATAAGACTTTACTTCTGGAAAGTAATATTCAATTAGTATGAACAATGAGTACAAACAGAATAAATCTTATTGTATAAAGTAACCATAGTAGTAATACTGCATTCTGTATCTGATTAAAAGAAATAGGTATCTGCCCTACAACAATTAGGCATTATAGAAAATATTTAAATAGTAAATTCATCAAAGATAACACTACCTGTTCAGGCTTCAAACCAGGAGGAACCCAAGCATATTCCTCCAAAGCACAGCCAGAATCATCATCAGATGTGGAGTTCCTCTGAAAATCATACATAAGTTTATTCACCGTCTTCTCCATTTCTAAAGGCATCACTGTCACGATGTGTTCCTCACGTGGGCACTTGCAGTGAAGACAGATCTTTCTGTGAAAAGTAAAATAGCCATTTGTAAGCTCACTGTATTAGGGAAACTACTGAAACGATCACTGTCAAGCTGCAAGGCTTGAATACTTAACTATAAACACATATTTGGCAATCAGCCTCTGGCAGTAGCTGACAGCATTCAAGCCAGTTTTATATTCTTGCGTGTGTGCCTTTTGTGGTTTATAGCCCTATACATGTTGCACAACCAGGAAGGTCAGGGACTGTAAGACTAGTCAGGTTGTTAAAGCTGTCAGAGCTAAGTTGGCTTTGCTGTCAGGGAAACAGGCTGCCAGGAACAATCAATTCAATTAGCAAAACATTCAAAAGCTAGACGAAAGTAAAAATGTGAAGTGACTCGTTATTGGAAGGCATGCATCAAGTGAAAAATCACAAAGGCACACGAGTTTCAAAACTGATACCTTCCCGGCATAGACATGTTCAATGCTGTTCAATTTCAAAACTATGTTCTTCATGAATAAAATTAAACAGGGCATAAAATAATCAGTCCTGAGGCTTAATAATGAAAGTCTGATCAACTAATTTTGAATACATACAGGTACTTATGGTAGATATGTCAAAAATTAGCAAGTAAACTGCAAGAATGGAAAATACATTCCTGCTTTAATATTCTTTTATCAGATACCTTCATAGAAGTGAATAATTTATCCTAGTCTGTGGACTTATGCTAGATTTTCCCAACTTCCTGCTATTCATTAGATCAAGAACATGCATAGACTCAAACAAGACAATGGGCATCTGGTTTGCATCCACGCAGCATGGGGATGCTTTTTAACACTAGGTTCCTGCCTCTGCAAAACAGAACACAGTTAAGAAGCTTAATAATCAAAATTAATTAAACCTTTAAAATACACTTCACATCTTCTGCAAATGCTAACAATATGGGTTCCTCTTTCGGCAGGATAAGCGTTAAGATGATAGTTGCTAAGGAAAGTTTTACAGCTGTGCATGCATGAACATTTCAAATTGCAGCAAGGATGTAATAACGTTTGTATGTGGCATTTAAAGCAATGTTTCTAAAAATTAGACCTTTGTAAGAACCTTTTTTATATCATTTGGGAAAATATGAAATACTATTGAATATACAGAAACTGTTATTTAAACTTACTTTGCATGGCTTTCTAACATTACTATATATTTAAAAATGCATTAGAAAGCCAAGAAAAAATCAAAAAGGCATGTTAAATTAAACAAAGAACTGAGGATGCTGGAGATTTGAAACAAAAACAGAAATTGGTGGAGAAACTCAGGAGCCCTGGCAGAATTTATGGGAAGAAAGCAGAGTCACATTTCAAGTCTGGTGACTCTATTAGAACTTGAGGTGCTATTGGTGGGGATGACATCACAGAGAAACATTTAGCCCTGACTGGTCCTGACCTGAAACATCGACTTTCCTGCTCCTCCGATGCTGCCTGACCTGCTGTATTCCTCCAGCTCCACACTGTATTGACTCCGACTCCAGCATCCGCAGTTCTTGCTATCTCCAAATATTCCCTTTCCTGCTAGTGGTACAAGAAAACCCACAAAACAGACCAGAAGGAGTGACTGGAGAAGGCCCTCGAGATCAGAAGCATATGAGAAGTGAGGAAGAAATGCTTCCATTGTAGGAAATGCTTCAATCGCCTGTTTGGCTAGGTCCAAAATCAGATGCAGGTTGGCATTTGTCCTGATCAGCAGTCACCAGTATATAGAAGAGAATCCTGAGAACATAAGATGTTTCCTGACCATAGGAGGAAGACAGCACAGCAGTATTGATAGCCATAAGCATTGTTCATAATCTTAGCACTATTAGACAGTGAAATATGAAGATTGTCACCTTATGTCTGACTGGCGTCTGAGAAGGGTAATGCTAGGGAGAGGGTACATTTGGACACTGAGGTGCCCCAATTTGTGTCACTATGCAATGAGACAAGCCATCTTGATATTAGAGATGGAGAAATAAGAGTCCAACACAGGTAAGATAAAAAGATTTCAACAACTCTAGGTAATCAACCCTGTGCAATGAGCCATCAAGGCACAAGCTGTTATCTCATTAATTTAAGCAAGGAAACCATCTGTTGATTGTGCTAATTTCCCATGAACACCTTTCTGTGTCACCATGGGCCAAATGCAGAATGGAAAGAGCTGACAGACCATCAAAATGTTTTTGAGAATTCATGGTCTGACACATTGGAGTCTGTACCAAGGTAGCTATCATGCAAATCATTGTTCCTTGCACAGGTATTAGAGACATAGACACAGAGAGAAGAGCTCACCACTTTAAAATAGCAGGAGATGGGGAAAGCAGAGTCACTGTAGTCAGTCCCCTGAGAGGATGGATGGCAGTATGGCAAAGATGTCTGTAATCACAAAACCTGGAGAATCCGTGAGACAGATACATTCAAATATCAAGAGTTCCTGAAGTATTACAGAGTCATTCAATGAGATTGTTGGGTCTATTCTCCTCATGTGCTTCAGTGTCATTATGCTTTAAAAACATGATCTCCTCCTTTGAGAGAGTGGCAATATCACCCAAAGTGGAGACAGGAACAGGGAAAGGATTTGCACAGAAAGAATGCCATTGTCTATGGAATTGATTTGTCAGAAAGCCAGATAGTCTGCAGTGAAGCTGTTCTGTACTTGGTGTTTCCCTCTGCCAATCAAGGATGCCAGGAAATGACTAAGGAGGTAAAAGATGGTGATGAGGGGTCCATGCCACATTCCACGGCTCCTCTGATGGATGGGTATCTATCTCTTTACGTCCTGTTACTGGAGGCAGCCACTGAAGTGATCCTTGGCATCTCTACAGTGAGGCCAACAATCACGGGTACTGTAAAAGTCCCTGTGTGGGACTACTATCTCAGCAGCAACCCCACCACTATTGCATAAATGCTGCCTCCTCCACACTTCACATAACTCTGACAAACAGTCATCTAGACTTAAAATGTCAGCTTGCTTTCTTTCCATGGATGCTGTCTGACCCACTGTGATCTCCACATTTTTTGTTTTCAGTACAGATTCCAGCATCTGCAGTAATTTGCTGGTACACTGGTGAGCATTCTGACTTCAAATCATCATCAGTCAGAGAAGGAGTACCTCATAGGAGTAGCCATGATTGGAAGTCACCAGTGGTATTAGTTTGGGGTCTCTTGATGTTTCTGTGGTAAAAATTATAAAACTGTGTGCAATAACGCACTGGGAATATTGTCACATGATGAAAAGCTGGAAAAAGGAAAATAAGAGGAAGCAAAACAACGCAGTGTGGGAAGGATTTTATGGAACTCATAAGAGCAGGAAAGGTGGCTTATGGAATGCTTTATTTAATTGGGAGGCTAGACTTTAATCACCTGACAACGGGTTGAGATGCAGAGATAAAGTCAATGATGTGTTTGTGTCAGGTGCACACTTGCATGTCATGAATGCATATTTGTATCAAATAGTTTTCAATAAAGACCTACACTTCTGATAAAGTCAGCACCTGGTTCATAATTGCTTAAAGGTAACTTGCACCAATCAGCTTTTTGTAGCTGTGTTTAAGGTAAGTAGTTCTCCACATTCAACTCTGTGGCAGAAGGAGGCAATGCTGAAGGGTTCGTGTTTGGTATACATGGAATATAATGTGGGAAAATGTTATGTTATGCACTTTGGCTGGAAGAATATGGAGCTGTATATTATTCAAATGGAGAACTGTAGAAAGCTGCAGAACAAGGAGATTTTGGGGCTCCTGGTGCATATGATACAAAAAAAAATTGAATCCAAGTTCAGCAGGCAAGAGGGATGGCAAATGCAATGTTTGCCTTTATTTCAAAGGACTGGGATATAGCCAAAACTTTACAAGGTATTAGACCACACTTTGAATACTGCAAACAGTTCTTGTCCCCTTATCTAAGGAATGATATACTGGCATCAGTGGTATGCAGAGAAAATTCACTAGGTTGATCCTGGGTCTGAATGGATTGTCTTATAAAGAGAAGTTGAGTTAGGTTGATTCTATATTCGCTAAATTCACAAGAATGAGAGGTGACCTTATTGAAACATATAAGATTCTTAGGGTGCTTGATGGAATAGATGTTGAGAGATTGTTCCAAACTGTGGGAAAGTACAGGGCCAGAGGGCATAATCTGCAAGTAAAGGGTGACCGAGTTAGAACAGAGATGAGAAGGGATTTCTTCTCTTAGAGAGTAGTGAATCTATGGAATTATTTACAGATGAGGGCTATTGAGGCTGAGTCAATAAACACATTCAAGGTTGAGGCAGACATTTTTAATCAGTAAAGGAATCAAAAGTAATGGAGAAAAGGCAGAAAAGTGGAGTTTAGAATGATAAAATCAACCATGATCTTAACGAATTGAGGAGCAGACTCAAAAGGGCCAAATGACCTACTAGGGCTCCTATTTTCTATGTTTCTATGAAATCTATAAAATATTTAAAATGATGTAGAGGGTAGATGTGGGCAAGATGTTTCTCCTGGTAGAGGAGTGTAGGAACAGGTGGTGCAATTTTAAAAGTAAGGGCGATGCCATTTAGGGCCAAGATGGAGAGAAATTTGTTTACTTGGAGGGTTGTGAAGGAATTCTTTTCTTCAGAGAGGTGTGGAAGATCGGTCTTCAAGTATGCTTAAAGATGGAGAGATTTCTGATTACCTGTGATATAAAAGGTTTTGTGGATAAAAGCCTTTAATTGTTTGATCAGCCATGATCAATTTAAATCGTGAGGGCTTGATAAGCTTCATGGCCTAATCCTAGTTGTAAATTAACATAAATTTCAAATATTGCAGAACGTTAAAATGTGTCATAATAAGGCCTGGGTACATTACATAGAAAGCTGCCACCAATCTTTCTTCCTATGTTAGTCTAAGGATATCCTGGTAATTTGCAGTGAAGGATGAACAATAAATAGGTCTTAGCTGTTCAATTACAACCACCCAGAACATTCCAAGACTCTTCAGGATTGCCCAGTGCTCCACGCAGTGACTATGCTATATATCAGAGTGGGGAGCGATTCAGCTTAGCTCACCATTACATGCATATCAATTACCTTATATGGCATTGCATGCCCCCACCACATCTCCAATATTTTTCTCTTTGTCTATGTCAATATAAAATTATTTAACCATTGTACTGCATTTCTTCTGACTATGCAAAATCAAATGAACTGGTTGCCTGTCAATTTTTTCAGAAGACGTTCATTCTAGACTTGGAAGATAGGTAGGTTGTTGGCTTGAGGATTGTTGACTTTGATGTTTCTTTTATTTCTTCTCTGGAAGATCCTTTGTCTCACGAATCTCTTGTACCAAAGAATGGTTGACTGTTGATTTGGAGTTGGTATTGTTGGTGGTCCATTGCCTTATTGAGTGGACCTTTGATCTCATATTCTTCAGGGAACACAGTTCCATTAATGAAAGTAGTAGTTTAACCTTTAGTCTCACACACTAGACACTGTACACACAACTGACATCTCTCCAAGTTGTTGGAAGTTGTGGATGTTCTCCATTGCTTTGTGTTCTGTGGCTGGTATCGTTGATTTCTTTCAAACCAATGTTATCAGTGATATTGACTGTTCTGTGAAGCAGAGTGTTGTGTGTCAGTACCAGTTTGATTAAAAATTCAATGAACTCAGGTGGACTGCAATGCTCAATTACAGCAGCAATATTAGAGAAAACTGCAAATGTTGGAATCTAAGGTAGACAAACAGGAGGCTGGAAGAACACAGTATGTCAGGCAGCATCTGGAGGACAGGAGCAATCAATGTTTCGGGCATTACTCTTCTTCAGCAGTACACTGTGTGCTGTCTTAGGTCTTGATGGTAGTTACTCTATGAGGATTCTTAGTGGTATCAGGGATGGAAAGCATTTCTTGTAGCCCAATGAAATCCGTGGCTTCTTCCATACCGATAGTGCAAAATAAATATTGGACTCATAATGTAAGGGATTTCCACTGGGTGAAGCCTTTTTTAAAGAAACAGGTTTCAGACACCAACACATTTAATCTCTGCAGCCTCAGTTTTTTTTTCAGCCTTCAGTCTTGGAATCCCTATGAAGTTATCTACTCATGGTATTTTAACTCTTGGTTTAATAATCAAAATATCTTCTATGTTCCTTGAACATTGGCTCCATGACCTCCATGGTTTTGAAGTCCTTGTTCTTACAGATGCCTTCCTGCTTTAAAACTCCTGGTCTATGGTTTTTGTTAACTTTTCCTCTATTGGAGGCTGTCTAGCATAGGGATAAGCAAGCAAGAAATATATGTTATTAACCGCTGAACAAGTAATATTCAAAGCTGAACAAGTCCATGTGCTGTTAATCATTAATAACATACATGATGTCAGTGGTCTCTGACCCCTTGTGGTGAAGAATAGCAGTCATCTACCCTCATTTTCTTTAGGAATTGATTCAGAGCTTTAAGATCAGATGGTTGAAAAAGAAGTGAAGGTGGGTCTTGGAATAATGCTAAGACAGAAATGGATAGATTCCTGTTAGGCAGACAAATCAACAGTTATAGGAGGTAGATTGTATAAAGATCACATTTTGTTTTGATTGTGAACCAGAACGGAAAAGGATTGTTTTAAAACCAACGACTGGGAAAGGGATTGCAGCATTTATAAATATAAGCTACCACAACTTATTGTGGATTGTGTTAACACTTTTGCTTAGTCAACAGAGACAGGTAGAGAGATAAGATGACGCAGCATGCAGAGTGAAATTTAGCCAGTAACAGATTGATGATTGGTTTATGCAGATATGACCAGTTGTGGATCCCGGAAGTCACAGCCCAACAAAAGCTCACTGATTGTCCCTTAGGCAGAGGAACAACTTGTGTATTTATAATTAAGATTGTGAAGCATCTGGACGGCTGAAAGAGCAGTTCCAATGTCTCTTGCTGTCAGCAGTAAAAATAAATGAAGTCTGAAGAAAGCCAGTGATTTTCTTGCATCAGTTGTTTAATCTTTTGCCTTTAACCAGTAACTATGACCATAAGATAGAGAAGTAGAATTAGGCAAATCAGCCCAATGAGCCTGCTCCATTGTTTGATCATGGCTGATATGTTTCTCACCCCCATTCTTTTGCCTTTTCCCTGTAACCCTTACTAATCAAGAACCTATTGATCTTTGTCTGAAATACACTCAATGACTTGGCCACCACAGCATTCTGTAGCAATGAGTTACAGATTCAACACCTCGTAGCTGAAGAAATTCCTCCCCATCTCACTTCTAAAGGGTCATCCCTTCTCTCTGAGGCTGTTCCGTTGGTTCCTAGTCTGTTCCACTAATTGAAACAACTTCTCCACGTCCATTCTATTCAGGCCACTCAGTATTATGTATGTTTCAATGAGATAAATGACTAACAGTTCGTGGGTCAATCACCCTGTGCCTCCTGCAAAGATGCAAAAGAATCAAGAAAAGGGGTTAGAGAGCCCTGAAGTCTTGGAAAGCGAAAGGAATATCTTAGCAAATCCAAACAGCATCAGAGGAGCAGGAAGGCTGATGTTTGGGGCCTAGACCCGTCTTCAGAAATGGGGGAGGGAAAGGGGGTTCTGAAATAAATAGGGAGGCGGGGAGGCGGATAGAAGATGGATAGAGGAGAAGATAGGTGGAGAGGAGACAAACAGGTCAAAAAGGCTGGGATGGAGCCAGTAAAGGTGAGTGTAGGTGGGGAGTTAGAGAGAAGATAGCTCAGTGCAGGGAGGACGGACAGGTCAAGGGGGCGGGATGAGGTTAGTAGGTAGGAGATGGGGGTGGGGCTTGAGGTGGGAGGAGGGGATAGGTGGGAGGAAGGACAGGTTAGGGAGGCGGGGACAAGCTGGGCTGGTTTTGGGATGCGGTAGGGGGAGGGGAGATTTTGAAGCTTGTGAAGTCCACATTGATACCATTGGGCTGCAGGGTTCCCAAGCGGAATACAAGGTGCTGTTCCTGCAACCTTTGGGTGGCATCGTTGTGGCACTGCAGGAGGCCCAGGATGGACATTTCGTCTGAGGAATGGGAGGGGGAGTTGAAATGGTTCGCAACTGGGAGGTGCAGTTGTTTAGTGCGAACCAAGCATAGGTGTTCTGTATAGCGGTCCCCAAGCCTCCACTTGGTTTCCCCGATGTAGAGGAGGCCACAACGGGAACAGCGGATGCAGTATACCACATTAGCAGATGTGCGGGTGAACATCTGCTTGATGTGGAAAGTCTTCTTGGGGCCTGGGATGAGGGTGAGTGGGGAGGTGTAGGGGCAGGTGTAGCACTTCCTGCGGTTGCAGGGAAAAGTGCCAGGTGTGGTGGGGCTGGAGGGGAGTGTGGAGTGGACAAGTGAGTCACGGAGAGAGTGGTCTCTCCGGAAAGCAGATAAGGGTGGGGAAGGAAAAATGTCTTTGGTGGTGGGGTCGGATTGCAGATGGCGGAAGTGTCGGAGGATGATGCGTTGGATCCGGAGGTCGGTAGGGTGGTACATGAGGACGAGGGGGATTCTGTTTTGGTTGTTATTGCGGGGAGAGGGTGTGAGGGATGAGTTGCGGGAAACATGGTCGAGGGTGTTCTCGACCACTGAGGGGGGTAGTTATGGTCCTTGAAAAACGAGGACATCTGAGTTTCTAGGTGGTTGCCCCACTGAACTTATCTCCACCTACTAGCAGCCACCTCGAAACCGATTTCCATTTCAAGCCCACCAACTCCCACAGCTACCTAGAATACACCTCCTCCCACCCACCTTTCTGCAAAAATGCCACCCCCATTCCCAATTCCTTCACCTCCGCCGCATCTGCTCCCAGGATGAGGCATTCCACTCCCTGCAGCCCAATGGTATCAATGTGGACTTCACAAGCTTCAAAATCTCCCCTCCCCCTACCGCATCCCAAAACCAGCCCAGCTTGTCCCCGCCTCCCTAACCTGTCCTTCCTCCCACCTATCCCCTCCTCCCACCTCAAGCCCCACCCCCATCTCCTACCTACTAACCTCATCCCGCCCCCTTGACCTGTCCGTCCTCCCTGCACTGAGCTATCTTCTCTCTAACTCCCCACCCACACTCACCTTTACTGGCTCCATCCCAGCCTTTTTGACCTGTCTGTCTCCTCTCCACCTATCTTCTCTATCCATCTTCTATTCACCTCCCCCTCTCTCCCTATTTATTTCAGAACCCCCTTTCCCTCCCCCATTTCTGAAGGGTCTAGGCCCGAAACGTCAGCCTTCCTGCTCCTCTGATGCTGCTTGGCCTGCCGTGTTCATCCAGCTCTACACTTTGTTATCTCAGATTCTCCAGCATCTGCAGTTCCAACTATTTCAGAAATAATCTTAGCAAATCCTGTGGACTGGAGCTTTTGAATTGTTTCCCCACTGTTTCTTGCCTCCAGCCATAAAACCATTCTTTTTTCTGTCTGTATCGTTGTAGAAATTTTAAAAGCAAATTAACGTTTCAACTAATAGTTATATGATAGCTCATAGTTTTGTTTACTCATGGCTTGAACATATTTATTTGTAATAAACAGCAGTTCTTGGGAACCCATTCAGTGTTTTCCATTAGCCTAATTCCATTAACCAGGTAAATTGGAGACTTTGCAAACTTTTATTAAATCATTAAACTTTTATGTGGGAGTAGTTGGGCTTGAGAATCATCACTCATTATTTCAGAATCCCTTTCCCTCCCCCATTTCTGAAGAAGGGTCTAGACCCGAAACGTCAGCTTTCCTGCTCCTCTGATGCTGCTTGGCCTGCTGTGTTCATCCAGCTCTACACCTTGTTGTCTCTATCACTCCTTGTCTAGTGGGTCATAACAATGTGAATGTGAAATTCAAAACACAAACACAGATCAGCCATGATGCTATTGAATGGCAAAACAAGCTTGAAGGCTTCTTGTTTCTTACGTCTTAGGTTGTCCGCAGAATCAGAAGAATGGACCTTGGAGATCTAAACTGCAAATAACGTAAATTTCCATCCCATTGACCATGACACAAACACCACGGCATTTGTCTTGTGTTTCTATTACTTCTGAGCACCAAAAATCATCAAGTGCATCTTAAAATTTTGTAGGCATTTATTCTGCTCATCGATATCCTTTAATACTAGGATTACTGCTGGCTGCTGCTTTCTGTGTTTCCTTCTGCTGATCCAACTGCTGGAGAACTTTGTTTTTTTTTCAACTCCCATTCTTCTTGTTGTATTGATTAATCTTACTGCTGTAAAAGTACTTTAATACATTTGATTTCAATTTCATTTTAAATCTGATTTCTAAGTTTGTCTTCTTGGCTCTTAAGAATAGTTTTAAATTATCGTAAAGCTTTTGCAGCTTTTTTATTTAGCAGTATTTGTTAATTCTGTACCACTGTTGAACTCTATTAAATCTTTGAATGGCGCTTCAAATCATATTTACTGTTTGTTCTACTGATTTTACTGTTTCCACCCCTGAAATCCATTTTCTTATAATGCACTTGTACTTTTAAAGATGGTTACAAGCTTTGCAATTCTGTACTATAGCAGTATCCTTCTAATGAAGCTTTCAACATTTTTTAAAATACTTCAAAACTTGTAGGTTCAGTTAAATACTGTATCCTGTACAATCAGTATAATCTTTCCATTTTTCTGAATCAAAATGGAGGATTCTTACCTTGTTGCTTCTCCTTAGGTTGTTTCCTGCCATTTGGAACAAAATGGAGGGTTCACACACTTTTCTTGTTGGGGCAATTTGCACCTTTGCTCCCTGACAAAACAACATCTTGAGCTTTTTCAGGTTTGAAAATATTGCAATTTTTAATAAAACATTTTTCTTGCAGCCAATTCAATGGGTGGTTTAAATCTATCTCTACCTTTGACTTATTTTTTCTTAATTTTGCACCTGATATTGCTGGTTTGAATAAAATTTTAAACTCGGCTTTACAAAATTTTCTGTGCAGCTTGCTGTAGCGTTGTTCACGACAGATTTGTACCACTGCCTCCATTTTATAATAGTGATGATCAGGCCTAGATACCCAGGAATACTGTCACCAATCCTTCTCCCTATGCTAGGGGAGGTACTTTTTAGTATGTTGCAGTGAAGGATGGACCATGAATATGCCCAGAAGGGGTAACAAGAGGTAACTCACCTTAGGTTTATTACATCTTCGCAGGTATATACAGTTTGCACTATACTGACAGTAAGTTGATGAGAAGACAACATTGTATCTGCAACGACAACCGCTCAAGACTCTAAGACTGCCTGATAGATCACATTGTGGATATGCTATATACCAGAGATGGTGGAGCTTCACTTTAACTTAGTTAACCTGTCCAGTTATTACCTAATAAAACAAAATGAACAGCTAAAAACATGACATTTTTGTATGTTTTGTTCAAACCTTTAGAACTGTTTTGTTCAAGTGTTCATCACTTTCACTGTCTTCCAATTTCTGACAACTATTTGAATATAACCAAGTGATACACAGTTCACACACAAATTATTAAGCATGTAATATTTTACAGTACATGTGCTACTTTATTTGCCAACTTGAAGTCGTGTCCTACTTCACTGGGGCTTCATGCCGGATATCAAGCCCCACTCATCCCAGAGCCATCACATAAGTTAAATATTATATAAAAGTACCCCAAAATTTGTCGATTTACTGCCTTTTTAGATCTAGGTTGACAGAAAGCATGGATCGGGTTTCTGTATTTAAATATAATTATTATTTATTATAAACAGATCAATTTTAGCTACAGTTAACTAATTATGAACATGGACATATAACTCTACTAGTAAAACAGTAATCCCCTTCTAAAACTCTCCCTACACACACACAAACACATCGACAAAAAAACATTGCTGTTATATGTGGGGGGGAAACAACTGGAAGACAGTTCAATGGTCCCTTTCAACAGGGTTCCCTGAGATGAACCTTTTGGCTTAGCAGGACTTGTTACTCCTCAAACTTGCTAGGTACTTTCACTTGCTTACAGCAGGCACAGAATGATTGACATGCTGGTTAAAAGCCACAGCTTACCGCAACTGGTAAGGAAAAATAAACTAGCTTTCTTCAGGCTTTAGCTGTTTTTCTCTGTAAAGAACACTACCTTCTTTTTTGGAGGTCCAAAGGTTTCTGGCTATATCATTCACCCCCACAAACTGTTCACCTGCTGGAGACCAATCATACGGATGTTGAAGTAGTTCTTCTCACCAGTGGGATTTCTGTTTCAGTCTTTCACCTCATTCACCATCATTGCTTTCGACCTTTCCCATTGTGTTTGACGATGTGTTTGCTAAAAGTGTTTCACATTTACATCTCCTTTCTTAGTGGCCATATCTGGCTCGGTCTTACCCAACACAGATGCCAACTGAAGTTCCATCCATCACGTTTTGTGTCCATCTAAGATTAAAAGCATCTCTGAGACTTTCCATACTCATCGGACTGCTGTTCCTCCCACATCCTGAGATTTACGCTCAGCGCCACACATCATCACATGCACACTGATAACCTCTCTGTCCATCGGTACCACTTCAGGCTATCTCAAAGCTTTCCTGTCCCCAGCTCCGTTTCATTCGACACCGTAATAAGGAACATTTCTTCTGCCTTTCAGATATTAAGGAACACAAGCTCCAAAATCTCACAGGTAATACCTCCCCTCTGGTTTCTTCTTCCCTGCCCCCTACTCCACCCCTTCTTCTAATTTCATCCTGTGCCATGTATTCATTATACGCTCTAACCTTCTGGTCTCTAATGCTGAATGATCTTTGCTCAGCAAAGGACTTCGATTCATCCCTTTATGTCCCACCTCAGTGCTGCACTGAACTCTTCTACATTGCTTTTTCTCCGTGCCCATTTCTTTAGACAGGAGTCCTTCCCCTGCTCTGTGGACCCTGTCACCCATTACCAATAGTCCACCTCAACTTGGACCCCTCGTTCTGGCCTATTACCCGCACTTAATCTCTTCATTGAGAACTGCCAACGTGACTCAGCTGTCTTAATTACTTTGCTCCCCTCACCTGGTCTCACCTGCCTCCCTTAGAACTTCATGCATTTTGCTTTCTCTGGTCTAACACTAACTTCATGATTTAACTTCATGACTTAGGGGCAGCATGGTGGCTCAGTGGTTAGCACTGCTGCCTCACAGTGCCAGGGACCCAGGTTCAATTCCAGCCTAGGGTGACTGTCTGTGTAGAGTTTGTACGTTTTCCTCGTGTCTGCGTGGGTTTCCTCCGGGTGCTCTGGTTTCCTTCCACAGTCCAAAGATGAGCGGGTTAGGTGATAAAAGGTACTGCAGATGCTGGAGAATCTGAGATAACAAGGTGTGGGGCTGGATGAACACAAACATCATTTTCTGATGAAGGGTCTAGGCCCAAAACGTCAAGCTTTCCTGCTCCTATGATGCTGCTTGGCCTGCTGTGTTCATCCAGCCCCACACCTTGTTATCTCAGGTTAGGTGAATTGGCGATGCTAAATTACCCATAGTGTTCAGGGATGTGTAGATTAGGTGGGTTCTGGGGGGATGGGTCTGGGTGGGATGCTCTGAGGGTCAGTGTGGACCTGTTGGGCCAAAGGGCCTGTTTCCACACTGTAGGGTTTCTAAGATTCTATGATTTTAAACCTCCTGATAAAGCTGGTGCTGTTGGCTGTCATCAGTACCAATGTGGTGACATGTATGTGGCCTGTATGTCCTAACTGGAGGACTGTATCAAACAACTTGCCCTGTTAATCATTCGCAGAGGGCAACAAGCTGACTGTTCTCAAACAACCTGTGTTTACAAACCTCTGAATAGTACACCTACAATCAGATGTGATGTTACTGTTGGAAATCATTTATTAAATAATGCAGACTGTGCTAAGAGTTACACTGGAAACCAATTTAAGATAATCAGTCAAGTGTACAGTGTGGTGCATTTCTATGTGCTACAAACTATCCAAATAAATATATTAATTTACAGGTCCCTGTTTCGTGTAAGCAGAAGGAATTTGTAGGTATATTGCAACATTTTCATAAAAAAGGATCATTTACACAGCCAGTTTCTGCTGTATCTCCATGTCAACACCTGAACCAATCAAAAACTACCTGCTTAGTCGGAGAATTGAGTTTGACAGTTAACTGTTTTTGCTACATCTCCATATTGATGATAGCCAAAGTAACCAATACCCTCTTCGCATACTGTCAATTCAGTTTCTTGCATCCTAGCTTTGATGCATGTAAAACAAAAACTTATTATCTCATTTTAGCAATGTTTAAACATAAGAACTCCCATCTTAACTCAATTTGCTCCTACTCACTTTCAATACTTGCACAAGGAGAAACTTCAATACACGGACTTCTTGTTTGTAGGAGATGAGTACTAATTTGCACCCCCTTCTCCCTCTTTACATGACAAGACTTTGCCTTGCCAAGCTGGAAAAATAAGAAGTGGAAATAAGCCGCCAGTTCAGAGATGGGAGAGGAGGATATTTGGGGGTTGAGAACTTCTGCAGAAAAAGCCTCCACAGTTTCCAACCCCGTATGAATTTCAGAAAAAATGCACTCATGTATTAATTACATTAAGGTATATTACAATGCCTTCCACCTGTTACTGTCCAAACTTTCAGAAAATACTTCAGGAGGAGATTTAGAAACTGCCACACAAGTTGAATTAGAGAGGTTTGTTGGTCTGCAGATGAATGAAATACTTAACACAATTGAAGAGCAGCAGGAAGTGGTGGCAAGGACAGTTTAGCAGCTCACCAGGGAATGAAAAACTTTCCACGCTCTGTTTTGGAACTGAGGGATGAAAACATAGAGGAGTCGGTTCTCATAACAACAGCATTCTGCATTGTGCAGTCTATGCTGAAGAAATTTTTGCCGCTATGGTGGAACCTGAATGGATGCCTTGCAGGTTCTGGGCCTTAGACTTGGTTTCTGCCTTGTAGAGATGGATCAAATCTTGAAGAGACTGTTGAGACAGTACAAGCTGCAATGGAATTGCTGTTCCCACTTGCTTGATCATTTTTTTCTTAACATGGGCAAAAGTGCCATAGCTCTCAGTCTCTTTAGTTTCCATCCCTTGTTTCTGTTCCATGGCTCCCTGTGTCCACCCCCTTAAGTTTTATGTGAAACAGAGCCATAAGGCTGTGCATCTCCAGAGAGGCTGCAATAGAACTTTAAACCTTTCTATGCGGGACCTGCAATCTTCTCTCTAAGCTGTAGGCTGTGTTATTCAACTTCCTCCCTCTTTTCAGGATGCAGCATAAGATATTAGCAATATTAGCAAGTCTGTAATCTGTCTGCAAAACCAAATATCAATGCTACCCGCTGAATCAATGTTTGCTTTCATGGTTGTCATTTTGATATACACCAATCCCCACCAATTTCTATCAGGAACTGACTGGCTGGGGACAAGAGCTATTTTATTCCTGCTTGGTTTTGACACCTCTATGAAAGCCACACTGGCCAAGATGATAACCGCACACAATCTGAGGCATTACAGTCATCATCTGTTCAATGAATACTTCTGCTGCCTGAATACAGTTGGAGGCTTTTTAACTTAAATATGTATGGAATATGGATATTGCTGGTAGGCCAATACTTATTGCCCAAACCTGTTTATCATTTTGAAGGTAGTGTTGATCATTGCAATCCAGGTAGGTTTGGAATACCTGGGCTTTTAGAAAAGGAGTTGGAGGATTTAATCCAGTGACAGTGAAGGAAAGGTGGTGCAGTTCCAATGTCAGGACGACGTGTGACGGTAAGCCAACGTTCCACGATGTGGTAGAGATCGTGGATTTGGAACATGTTGTTGAAGGAGCCCTGAGTTGCTGTAGTGCATCTTGTAGATAGTACACGCTGCTGCTACCTTTTAGTGACCCTTAGAACATTAGTGAACCAGATGGGTTTTTACAACAGTCAATATTTGCTTTGGAGGTGAAGGGAGTCAATGTTGAAAGAGGTGGATAGAGTTATAGAGTCATACAGCATGGAAACAGGCCCTTTGGCTCAATTAATCCACCCCTACCATGTTCCCAAACTAAACTGGTCCCACCTGCCTGTGTTTGGCCCATATCTCTCCAAACCTTTCCAGTTTATGTACTTATCAGGGATAAGTATTTGAACAAGGGATGAGTGCAGGGCTAGGAAATGGCACCTACTGTGGACCTGTTTGGTCAGAAGGCAAATTGCAGGGGTTCAAGGCAGGCTGGGAGGCTAGAGTTGATGTGGGCCTTGACCAGCCTCTCAAAGCACTTCATGATTATGGAGGTCAGAGCCACTGGGCAGGAGTCATAAAGCATGTTGCGTGTGCTTTCTTTGGGATGACCGTGGTCTTATTGAAGCAGATGGGGACCTTGGTTTGTAGAAGGGACAGTCTGAAGATGCCTACGAACACCTCTGATAGCTGGTCCGCACAGGGTCTAAGTACACGGCGGGGAACTCCTGCTGGGCCCATCGTGTTCCTTTGATTGACTCTCAGAAGCCGATCTGATGTCTGCAGTGGTGACAGAGGAAACAGATGTGTCATCAGCTGTGGGGGCAGGTGACACTGTGCTGCTGGCATTTTCCTCGAACTGAGCATAGAAACCATTCAGCGCAGCAGGGAGGGATGCGTTTTTGTCCGCTATCCTATTCTGTTTTATTCTGTGTCTCGTTATGTTGTGTAGGCCTTGTCACAGGTGGTGGGTGTCCGTATAATTGGTTTGGGCCCCTCACCTGGTCCGGTGCTACCTCTTGGCATCTATGATAGCTTTGCGGAGGTCTCTGCACTACAGGAAGGATGTGATTGTACCGGAGTGGGTACAGAGCAGATTCACCAGGATGTTGCCTGGGATGGAGCACTTTAGCTATGAAGATAGGCTGGATAAGCTCAGGTTGTTTTCTTCAGAAACAGAGCAGGTTGAGGGGGGACTTGATAGAGGTGGACAAAGTAATAACAGGCACGTACAGGGTGAACAAAAAGCACATGTTCACCTTAGTTGAAGGGTCAATAACAAGGGGGCATTACTTTAAGTTGAAATGCAGGACGTTTAGAGGGGATTTGAAGAAAACATATTTCACTCAGAGGGCGGCCGGGGATCTGGAATGTGATGCAATAGAGGGCAGTTGAGGTGGGTAACCTCACAACCTTTAAGTAGTAAAAGTTTTGAACCATCCCATCCCCACCTCTCCCCATTCACATTTCTTTCTATTGGCTGTCCAACCATCACTGACATAGAAACTATCTGTTCATGCCAACTCCATGACAATGACAAGATCACAATATACCCAAAGCCATAATGCATAAAAATTCAATTTTAATGGATGGCATCATTTCTATCAAAAATATTTTCACCAAATGTTTAACTTATAATGCTCTTCCCACGTGAATGCTTCTATAAATTTGCACTCCTGTGAGATTTTCACCAAGTGATTTTAGCTTGGATGCCATAAGATTACTGTTGCTCAGCACATAGTTGGCAATCTCAAAGCTGGGCTGTAGAATGCTACCAAGGTAGTACCACCCAGCTGGTTTCCTGGCAGCATATCAGGCATTACTGGGGTAGTGAGAGAACATACGTGACTCAAAACTATTTGCAGGAGTAAGAAAATGCACAGTGTACAGGATGAAGTCAAATTTTACAGTGCTTCCTCTCCATAAATAAGCATCTGGCTGCTACTCTATTTTTGTCCTTCAACAAGCAACCAGCGTCCTAATACTATTTTACTCAATTCCCAAAAACTAATGTTGAAGATGAATAAAGAAAGTGTACATAAATGGAGAACAGGTTAATCACTTAGAGCATCCTCTCATACTTATTTGCAAAATGTTGGAGTGCTGCCAGTCTTAGGAACATTAAATCGTGCATTTGAAGAAATTATTCTTTGGGAGAATTTTTTTTATTTCCTACAATAAAGACAGCATTAGTCTTTCTATGTTTAACAGTATTGAGAATATGCAAATTGTCAACTGCATCTTCCAATGCTCTTGAGAAGCTGGTGGTGATCTGCCCTTATGAACTGTTGCAGCCCAAATGATGTAGGTACACCCACGGTGCTGCCGGAAATGGAGTTTTGTGTTTATGATTTAGCAACAGTGAAGGAATAATTTACTTCTAAGTCAGGATGACATGTGGTTTGCAGGGGAACCTGTGTGTTTCCATGCACCTGCTTCCCTTATCCTTCTAAATGGTAGAGACTATCGAAGGAAGTTTGGTAAATTGCCCTCCATTCACTGCTGTCACCAACTAACTACATATATTGATTCAAATTTTAAATGTGTAATTAAAGGAAAAATATTACATGCCCCTTACTGAAGGAAGGAACCTCTGTTCATTGAACAATAAGCCAAGTACCATACTAAACAATACTGTTATTGACTTTTCAAAAGCTTTTTTGATGAATTGAAGGTTTAACTCAGGCTTGTTTAACTGGTGACCCATGGGCCAATATTTTCCCAACAAAAAGTCCAACCTTTGGTCCACCAACTGGAAATGTAACTGGTAAATGTGATTGGAAGATTTTGCAAGACACTGCTCCTCCAATCAGGAGCCAGTTCTCTCTTGCATTAGGAAGGAAACAACGTGTGAGTGGAAGAGCAGCAAATATTGCAATGTGAGTGGTTTTTGTCAACCTTAGGTCTGGAGCTACGCGATGATACAACGAAACAGAGACTGGAAACGTTATGGGGAGAAGACAAACAGGAGTACTGCCATCACCTGGGAGGGGTGAGGTGGAGAATAAGAGTCAGATCAGCATCTAGGGCTGCGGCAGTAAGACTTGGGCTGCTGCCTGGTGGCAGGATGAAAATCCATCTACTGTCTTCATTTCTGTGGTGGGAATGATAGGGAAGCTGCTGGTTGGGTGTGGAAGGAGTGAGAATTGGACAGTTGTCTGGGTATGTGTGGGTGGGATGGGGGAATGATAGTCAAGCCTCCACTGTTGGGAGGTGGACGAAACAGTGAAGTCACAAGGAGTGGCGCCTGCAGCAACAGTACTGCTCTGTGCAGATGGAGTGCGAGGCAGAGCAGGAGGAAACACATGATTGTATCATTAAAACTGTTCATTACAATTACTCAGTGATAATCATCTCTAAAGGTCCTCAGCCTCTGCAAGTGAATGAATGTGATTGAGCAAATGGGTTGAGAGAGTTGGAGTGAATAAATGGGTGAATCAGTGGTTGGCTGGGTGGATGCATAGGTGAATATGTGTGACCAATGGATGGGTGTGTGAATGGCGAATATGAGCAAATGGGTGTGTGGATGGTTTTGGGTTGGGAATAGGGTGAATGGGTGGGTGTGGTGAATAACAAGATCTGTGGGTAAGTGTCAGTGAAGCGAGTTAACTGGTATGTGGCTGGGTGTGAGTGAAAGGGTGTCAGGGAGGTTGGATGAAAGGGTGAGTGGGTGAATAGGTGTCTCAGTGATGAGTGATGTGGTGTGTTGCTGGTGTGTTAGTGCACGCATGGGTATTAGTGAATGAATGGGCATGTGTGTCATTTTAGCGTGGATGTGTTAGATTGAGCTGGCATATACCTTCCTTTCCCTCCTCCTCCTGCCTCTACAAAGCAGGCTGGGTCAGGTGGAGCACCCATAATAAAACACAACTCACTGTTGAGTGAATTACATTGAACTAGCTCAGAATATGATCCACAGGAGACAATCTTAGTGTCAGTGTTAGTTAAATACAACTCCTGAGCTTGGCCAAAACCTCGCTCCCTAACCTAAGGATCAGGATTTAAGGCCGAGCTCTCTTCTCACATTTGTTCCGCTTCATAACTGAAAAGTTGAAACAAAAAGTTAGCTCACAAAAAAAAAAGCCTTCATGCTAAAACAATCTGTTTGAAAGCCAGAGCAAATGCTAGGAGCATATTTCCATAGCTTATCATTGGTGTATAACAGCGTGGTCTAACGTTTTGCATCGGGGGTCTACCTTTCAATTTTTCTCTCACTCAGAGGGCTGGAAAGCAAATTTCAGATGGATGAGATTTGAGGGCTAGCTCTTTGCTCATTAATTCTGCTTCTTAACTGAAGAGGCAAAACAAAAAGTTTTTATGAGTTAGCTCTGCTTCTTGGTACTTTTTAAATAGTAATATCATCTATTATTAATTTAATATGAACTTCTTTTTGATTTCAATAGATTTTTAAAAAATGAAACTCGTGTTTACTGTTGTGACAAATCTCATCCATTAGAAATTTGCTCTCGGGCCATCTGAGTGAGAGAAAAATTGAAAGCCAAACCCCCTGAATGCAAAAGGTTTGGGTGACCCTTGTATACACCGATGATAAGTTAAGGAAAGATGTTATCTAGTGCTTGCTTTGGGTTCAAATATAATCTTTTCAGCATAAAAGCTTGTTTTTTTTTAATACTTATGCATGAAAATGGATGGAAATTAGTTCCTGGTTTGTAACAAATACAGAGCATATATTAAGCACAGGAAGTCCACACTTAAAGTCAGCTCTCTTAAGGTTGTTTAGCTTTAATGTTGTTAATAAAGTAATGTTGAAGTATTCATTTAACATGTTGCACTTTTACATCATTTGCCATAGACTCCCTGTTTTGTGACCTGTTATGTGCACATGAACTTTACTGTTTTTAGGCCTGCTCTCAGTCCTGAAGGCCCTCTTCCCCCAGCTTCCATGCCTTTCTTGCATTCTTACATTTAAAGCTTCTAACATCCGTTGCGAACACTGGGGTCTTCAGAAGCTCCTCCCATTCAGTCTTGGCTCTGATCCTGTTTCTCAGCTCGGCTCCAATTTTACCTTCAATTCTGTTCTTACGTTAGCCCTGGATTGATTTACACAAAAATAGCTGAAGTCTGCAAGTGAGTTTCATCACTAAGCCACTGAAACAGTCAAGGGGTCTTTCAATAAAGATCAACTACAGAGTTCCTGTATCTGAGGCATATTCTAGAAAAGCAATTTTGAGCATCAAATGGATTTGACCAAGTTAACAGTAAGCAAGAGTTAGAGATGTGTCTACTTATCTAAAAGAGAATGCTATTAGTAGTCACACAGCATTATCAAGCTACAAAGTCTGAAAAGGGATGGTTTCTTATGGAAATCGAACAGTTGCTGCAACTACTAGAAATGGGAAAGGAAAATAAAGACCTCCAACTCTTGTGCTTCAACATCAGCCAACAGTTGGCAGCAGTTCAACAGAACAGTAAAGCTATGGAATGAACATGACTGCTTCACAAACAGGCAGTGTTGTTAACAGCCAACAAGAAAATCTTTAGAGAAAAATTGGAACTCATAACTGAAAAAGCTTACACCAGAATTCCACAAATCCTGCGCAGAAGACAGCCAGATTTCTTACACACTTCATGCACAGAGATAACTTGGTGGGAGAAGAAGTCTCTTTTAATAAAATATTCACAACTCAAAGATTGCTGTAATTATTCGCTGAGGAAAACATTCTGTTCCAATCCACAAGTGGTGATCTTACCGCTGAAAAAAAATCTCTCCAGCAAGAGAACAGAGATCTTCATTTAAGCTTGCAGAAGACTAGCTGAGGAAAGTACGTTCTCATCGATGAAAGAAATTAATTACAGAATGATTTTCAGATTTTGTGGAAGGAATTATAAAAATATGTGGAGAAAGTTGCAGAACTTAAGTCCTCAACACCTGGTGTTGGTTAGGCCACTCCTGAAGTACTGTGAACTGTTATGACTCACTTTTTAGGAAGGATACGTTATGGTTGGAGGACCTACAGCGTAAATTTACCAGAACAATATCTGTATGCTGAGGCTAAATCGAATAGAGAGAATAGACAAACTAGGATCATATGCTTTGGAATGAAGGAATTTAAGGGTTGATTTGATTGACGTTTTCAAGGTATTATGGCAAGGATTAGGTAAGTGAAGAGATAATTTGGGAATTTCAGTAATACAAGACTAGGAAGCCTAGTCTAAAATATAGAGCTGGACCTTTCAGTAGTCAAATTAGGACACAGGTCTATACACAAAGGTTAGTATAAGTTTGGGAACCCCTTCGTCAAACAGCAACTAGTGCTGGATCACTTGTTAGTTTTGAATCTTGGGTTGATTCATTTTGTTAAGGAATCTTGGACAAATGTAGGCAAATGGAGGTATGGTTCAACTATGAGCTTACTGAATGGTGTAACAGGCTTGAGGACTCTTCCTGCTCTGATGCTTCCAAAACACATACAATGACATGTGAAGTGTGATGTTAGGATTACAGAATTGTGAGGGGGCAGAAGTGATGACAGGTAGCAAATAGAAACCATCATGAGAAACTCAAAACGATATACACAAAGATGCTAAGAGCTAAAAGAGGATTGGTTAAGTAGAGCAAGAACGACGAAAAATTGTCGTAATGAATGATGTTCCAGTGACCATGTAGCCAGTGGATCAAAGAAGCCACTCTTTCAGCATAGATTTATGATGGGGAGTAGGAGATTTGCAATTCCTTACCCTAAGCATCAATTTGCACCTCTCTCCCATTCATGAAACCTGATTTCTCTTACTGCATTTCCTGTTCATCTTTTTGTGTAGCCAATTTTGAACCGTAATCTATTTTCAGTATGAACGCATCTTTCAGCTCCCTACTTAAAATGTGGCAAATATTTTCCCATAAATGACTGCCCAAACTTTAAGCCCATTTGTACTAAGTGCATTAACTCATATTGATTATATTAGTAAAGTGGAAGTGGAAATGTAGAAGGAACTAATTCCACCTTTTTAGCAGCCAGAACAGCAGTCAAATTGGCATATTTTCTATAATTTTTAAGTTTTCACAGTTCACTCCCCCTCACCAAGCATTTTAAGTAGCAAGCTGCCTTGTGATAACCACTCTGTTCATACCCATCTGTAAGACTATGAGACACACACTCATAGCAACCTATGTAGATTAAGGACCAATCGTTTTTGACACCTTTGAGACAAATAAGCTTGTATGATGTGTTTTTGAAAGGAAATCTACATAGTAAAGACCAGCTGTGTATACATACACCTGGATCTCTGTTTAAACAGAACACAGAATATACTAATTTGTTACAGGTCATCAAGAGTTTGTGCTTTGTTTCGGACTTTGTGCACCTCTGATTTCAAACCAAACCAGGGCTAACTCCAATCCTTTGGAGTAACTGCATAACTCCTATTGGACATCAAATAAATATTTATTTTACTTTACATGAACTTTTAAACATAAATTTTAAAGGAAGAAATATGTCATTATTAATAGCTGTGAACTGAGCAATTGAGTCAAAGTGCTTGGCTCTGCATTATATGCATGTCCTAAATGCTAAAGCAGATAGTGATGTCAGCAAGTCAATGTCATTACATCAGAATAATAAGCTGCCTCTCAGTTTCCTCAACCTGAAAATAACATTTGACAAAACCACTCAATGATTCCAAGTGTCCGATAAGTGTCACTGCAGGAGCTCAAATATTCTGAAGGATATAGACAGGTTTCAAAGCAAAATGTGAATTTGATTGGAACATACTGAGAGCCAAAACAATCGCCACGTGCTTTCCTTAAACTATCCAACCATAATTATTCCTGAAAAATTGAACAATAAGGTCAGCGATAACTAATCAGAAATATAATCAGGCAAAAATCAACAATTACATTGAAATGAGATAGTAGGAA
This sequence comes from Ginglymostoma cirratum, assembly GCA_024137785.1. Classification (NCBI taxonomy): domain Eukaryota; kingdom Metazoa; phylum Chordata; class Chondrichthyes; order Orectolobiformes; family Ginglymostomatidae; genus Ginglymostoma; species Ginglymostoma cirratum. The sequence continues at coordinate 23,264,534 of JAHRHZ010000069.1, read as the reverse complement.
CTGCCGATATGCTGGAGAATCTGGGATAACAAGGTGTAGAGCTGGATGAACACAGCAGGCCAAGCAGCATCAAAGGAGCAGGAAAGCTGACGTTTTGGGTCGAGACTCTTGTTCAGAAATTTCTGGCCTGAGACGTCAGCTGTCCTGCTCCTCTGATGCTGCTTGGCCTGCTGTGTTCATCCAGCTCTACATCTTGTTATCTCTAATTACATTGAAATTCCTGTTCAAATTTTTCACAATGAGAATTATATTGTTTACTTGGTAATTAATAATTAATGTTACTCATTAATATGCATTTGTTCTAGCATGTGATACCAATACTGCTGTGCTCCTAGATTCTATTCTCTTGACCATTCTAGAATTTAAGACCTCTAGTGGATTACAGCTAAAAAGAAAGATGCTGCAAATGTTTGAATCACATCAGTATCTCAAGACCAGAATTTTTAAAAATATAAAATCACTATGTATCAATAAAGGAAAAATTCAGCAACACTCAAAGCTAGAGTATGCCATTTGGTCTTGGAGATTATTTTGCCAATTAAAATGACAATGGGTTATTTTGTACCTCAACCACATTTTCCCATATTATCACCATATGCCGTAGTATAGAAACACTGTTTGATCTAGTTTGATTGTAATCAATAATGGAGTGTACACAGCTCTCTGTGGTAAAGAATTGCAAAAACTTCACAAGCTTTTGGTTACAGATATTTCTCCTCATCTCAGTGCTAAATGATCTGAGATAATTCTGAGACTCTGACCTTGGGTTTGAGATTCACAGTCCAGGGAAACACCAATAGTATCCATTCTGTTGCGCTCTGCAAAAATTTATGTGTTTCAATTAGATCATCTTTCACTGTCTAAGCTTCACGGAATATTGATATGGTCTACTCGATCTGCCTTTATGCAACAATTTCCTCATCCCAGGAACTAAACTAATGAAAAAAATAAAAGCAGAATACTGTAAATGGTGGAAATCTGAAATAAAAGCAAAAGGCTGAAAATAGAGTACTCAGCAAATCTGGCAGAATCATTGTGAGAAAAACATAGATAATATAATAAAATATTGCATGATACAGAATGCGTAATTGGCGTAGCCATTAAGTTGTAGGATCTTGTGTACACAAAACTCAAAACATTATGTCACACGCACTAACCAAACGGGTTACGGACAGAGAAATCTGGCAGATTTTCTTCCCTGAAAGACATTAGTGAAGCAGACTGAGATAACGAGGCGTAGAGCTGCATGAACACAGCCGGCCAAGCAGCATCAGAGGAGCAGGAAGGCCTAGACCCTCTTTAGAACAATTGATGATCGTTTTATAGTCGACATTACTGAGATTAGTCTTCAGTGACAGATTTTATACATTAAATTTAAATTCCAACAGCTGCCATGATGGGATATGAACCTTTGGATATGGGTCTTTGGATTACTACTTCACTGATCTTACCACTACACTGCCATCTCACCAATCTTCCACCATCTACCTCTCCCTAATTCCTTTCATTGGTATTCAAATTTCTACATTCCTTCAGTTCTAAATAAAAGTCATTTTTGGTTCAAGGCATTGACTCTGTTTTTCTCACTCCATAGATGCTGCAAGACCTGTTGCGCGCTTTTAGATTTATATTTTGCAGTTAAAATCATGATGAATCAAAACCAGATAACTCAAAACTCTCATTATGTCAAAGTAATCAGCCATTCCTTCTGGCAGAATAGAAAATCCAACAGAAAGACACCTGTGATAAATCAAAACCGATTGAAAACTCTAGATTAGCTAACTCTCATAAACTTTCAGAATGAGGCCAAGTGAAGGCGCAAAATCAGAGGCAACCATTACTTTGACATTTGAGATCTCTCTGTGAAACCTTGCAAATATAGCTAAACCTATGAGAAATTTAAAAGCACTTTTGGTTGCAGACAAAGTGAAGCCGATACACCAAGTGGAAATCCATAGATCAAAAAGTGGGAGTTGCTACCACTAGGCTTGTCAACCATTCTGAAGCACAAGGCAAAATATTGGAACAGTTGAAAAAGCAGGTATTCTGTCCAGTGAGGAAGAGGTTGAAGACTACTGTCTATACCAAGGTCAAAAAAGCTCTGCTTATTTGGTTCAATGCAGCTTGACAGGCAAATGTTCTCAGTCATGGCAGAGGCTGAGACAGAAGGACTTTACCTGCGGTGATGTATGGCTGAATCATTGCACTACAAGACATGTAATAATTACATGTGAAGTAATAAGTACATGGCACTTACTGCAACAATGACAGATGATTAGCTGCAAAATGGTGTCACACATGTCCTGAATGAGTATGTGCCAGGGATATTTTCAATGTGGTAAAACTGGACTGTTTCACCATCTTTTACGAGACTGTTGTTTAATGTTAAGATGTGTAATGATGCAAACCAAAGCAAGAACTGTGTCACTGCTTGAGCTGTACTAACATTGAAAGGTTGCCGCTTCCTTGCCATAGGAAAGTCCAAGAAACTACTTGCTTTGCAAATGTCAAGATGCTACTACTACCCACTCAGTATGATGTTAACTAGACCTGCCAGAATTTGCGAGGCATGGATTAAGAAAGTGGATAAAATATATCAATTGAAGAAAAAGAATATTAGACAACTGCCAGCACACCCTGATGTCATTCGCATAAAAGGCATCGAGCTGATGTTTTTGCATCCCAACACCACTGCCAAGCTCCAGCCAATTGATTAGAGGGTGATTTGGAACTAAAAATCAACTACTGATGGCGGGTGAGTTTCACTGTCAAGGCCACTGATAAAGAAGCAGAGTACAACTCAACCGTTCTAGAGGTATGTTAACTTTGAAGGAGATGTGGATGATGGTGATAGAAGCTACAACTGCCAACTGCTTTTGCCACACAAAGTTTAAATAAGCTGTGATTGCAGAAGGTGCCAAGAATAAGGGGGTGCAGGGTGGTGCCAACCAACCTGATCAGGTGCTTTTTGCTTGCCTTGGACGTCCAGCAGACGGCAGCAACAATGCTGATTGGCGGTTGGAGCAAAGATTTGCATTAGCACAGTCACCACTACCAAACAAGGCTTTGAGGAGTAAGTATTGTCAAGGGACAGTTTATTCCTCTTGCTCCATGTGGCAGTCTGGGGACAGTTCCAGCCTCCCAGGTTAATATCTTTGCAAGAAGTGTCTCCGGCTACAGCTCCTGGAAGCTCGAGTTTCAGAGTGGGGGTGGTGGCTGGAGACAATGTGGACCCTCCGCAAGGCAGACAACATCATGGATAGTACGTACAGAAAGATGGTCACACCATAGGGTCAGACTCTGCAGGCACGAAGGGAATGGGTGACCACCAGAGAGAGCAACAGAGCTAGGCAGGTAGTGCAGGAGTCTCCTGTGGCCATTCCCTTGCAAAACAGATAAACTGTTTTGGATACTGTTGAGGGGAATGACCTCTCGGGGGAAGCAGCAGCAGCCAATCTTGTTGCACCATAGTTGGTTCAGCTGCAGAGGGGAGGGGTAAAAATTGTGTCACGGCAGTTGTTATAGGGGACTCAATTTTAAGGGGAATAGACAGGCACATCTGTGACCGCAAACGAGACTCCAGGATGGTATGTTGCCTCCCTGGTGCTGTGACTAAGGATGTCTCGGAGCAGGCACAGAACATTCTGAAGGGGAGGGTCAACAGCCAGTGGTTGTGGTACACGTCGGTACAAACGACATGGGTAAAAAAAGGGATGAAATCCTAAAGGAAGAATACTGGGAGCCAGGAACGAAGTTAAGAAATTGGACTTCAAAGATAGTGATCTCAGGATTACTACTGGTGCCATGTGCTAGTCAGGGTAGAAAAGACAAGATATATGAGATGAATACATGGCTGCAAAGATGGTGTCGGGGGAGGGTTTCAGATTCCTGGGCCACTAGTACTGGTTCTGGGGGAGGTGGGGCCTGTACAAACTGGATGGGTTACACCTGGGCAGGACTGAAACTGATGTCCTAGGGGGAAGTGTTTGTTTGAGCGGGTGGGGAGGTTTCAAACTAATATGCCAGGGGGATGGGAACCTATGTAAAGAGTCAGAGAAGAAGGCAGCAAGGACAAAAATAAAAGGTAGAAAGGGGAATAAAATATAGTGATAGGCTGAGAAACCAAGGGCAAGACTCAAACCGGGCTATTGAGGAAATAAGTTGGAGACAAACACTATTAAAAGGATAAGCTTAAAGGCTCTGTGCCTTAATGCGCGGAGCATCTGCAATAAATTGGATGAACCAATCGTGCAGACACATATAATTGGGATTAAAGAGACATGGCTGCAGGGTAACCAGGGATGGGAACTGAATGTCCCAGGGTATTCAGTATTTAGAAAGGACAAGCAAAAAAAGGAAAAGGTGGCAGAGCGGCATTGCTGGTTAAAGAGGAAGTTAACACAATAGTGAGAAAGGATATTAGCTCTGACAATGTGGAGTCTGTATGGGTAGAGTTGAGAAATACCAAGGAGCAAAAGACATTAGTAGCTGTCATATATAGTCCCCCAGACTGCAGTAGTGATGTTGAGAATGGCATTAAACAGGAAATTAGAGATGCACGTGATTAGGGAATATCGGTGATCATGGGAGATTTCAATCTGCACAGAGATTAGACAAATCAAATCAGCCACAATGCTGCAGAGGAGAAATTCATGGAGTGTATACGGGATGGTTTTCTTGTGGAGGAACCAACTAGAGAACACACCATCTTAGACTGGGTACTGTGTAATGAATAGGCAATCATTGTCAATCTAGCTGTGCGACAGCCCATGGGGATGAGCGACCATAACATGATAGAAATTTTTTTTTTTATCAAGATGGAGAGTGAGGTTGATTAGGGTGCTGAACCTTAATAAAGGAAACAAGGACATGAGGCATGAGTTGGCCTTGATAGGTTGGGGAGAGTCACTTAAAGGGATGACAGTGGATAGGCAAAGGCAAACATTTAAGAAATGCAAGGGGAAACTGTGACAACTGTTTATTCCTGTCTGTTGCAAAAGCAAAATCGGTAAGAGGGCCAATCCATGGCTTACAAAGGAAATAAGAGATAGAGTCAGATCCAAGGAAGAAGTATACAGATTGGCCAAGAAAAATAATAAATCTGAGGATTGGCAGCAGTTTAGAATTCAGCAAAGAATGGCCAAAGGATTGATTAAGAAGGGGAAAATAGAGTACAAAAGTAAGCTTGCAGGCAACATAAAGACTGACACTAAGAGTTTCTACAGGTACATGAAGAGAAAGAAATTGGTAAAGACAAATGTAGGTCCCCTACAGACAGAAACTGAGGGATGTATAATGGGGGACAAAGAAATGGTTGAGGAACTGAATACATACTTTGGTTCTGTCTTCACAAAAGACGACACATATCAGTTACCAGAATTGCTGGAGGAGGCACAATTTAGTGAGAGGGAAGAGCTGAGGGAGATCAATATTAGTAGAGAAATGGTGCTGGGAAATTGTTGGGGTTGAAGGATGATAAATCCCCAGGGCCTACTTAAGGAAATAGCTTTAGAAATAGTGCATGCATTGGTGGTCATCTTCCAAGATTCTATAGACTCTAGAGCAGTCCCTGCAGATTGGAGGATGGTTAATGTCACTCCAATATTCAAAAAGGGAGGTAGAGAGAAAACAGAGAATTATAGACCAGTGAACCTAGCATCGGTAGTGGGGAAAATTCTCAAATCCATTGTCAAGGCTTTTATAGCAGAGCATTTAGAAAGCAGTGGCAGGATCAGACTGAGTCAGCATGGATTTATGAAGGGGAAATCGTTTCAATCGCTTGAAATAGTGTTGACAACAGGGAGCTACTTGATGTAGTACATTTGGACTTTCAGAAAGTGTATGACAAAGCCCCACATAAGAGATTAATGTGCAAGATTAAAGCATATGGGATTGGGGGAAGTGTATTGAGATGGACAGAAAACTGTTGGCAGAGAGGAAACAAAGAGTAGGAATTAATGGGACCTTTTCAAATTGGCAGGCAGTACCTGGAGGAGCGCCACAGGGATCAGTGCTGGGACCCCAGCTATTCACAATATATATCAATGATTTGAATCAGGGAACAAAATGTAACATCTCCAAGTTTGTAGATGATACCAAATTGGGTGGGAAGGTGAACTGTGACAAGGATGCAGAAATCCTTCAGCATGATCTTGACAGGTGGGTGAGTGGGCAAATCAACAGAAATGCAGCATAATTTGGATAATGGGAGGTTATCACTTTGGAAGCAAAAACAAGAAGGTAGATTACTACCTGAATGGCTGTAAATTGGGAGAGGTGAGTGTGCAGCGGGACCTGGGCATCCTTGTGCACTAGTCTCTGAAGGTAAGCATGCAGGTGCAGCAGGTGGTAAAGAAGGCAAATGGTATGATGGCCTTCATTGCGAGGGGTTTTGATACAGGAGCAGGGATGTGTTGTTGTAGTTTTACAGGGCTTTGGTGAAACACCTGGAATACTGTGTGCAGTTTTGGTCTCCTTTTCTGAGGAACAATGCTCTTGCTCTCGAGGGAGTGCAGCGAAGGTTTACCAGGCTGATTCCAGGGATGGCAGGTCTGACGCATGAGGAGAGATTGATTAAGTTGGGATTGTTTTCACTAGAGTTCAAACAAATGTGAAGTCTAACAGAACTGGACAGGGTAGATGTAGGGAGGATGTTCCCTATGGTGGGTATATCCAGAACCAGGGGTCACAGTATGAGGAGTCGGGGTAGACAATTTAGGAGGGAGATGAGGAGATATTTCCTCATCCAAAGGGTGGTAAGCCTGTGGAATTCATTACCAGAGGATGCCAAAACTTGAATGTATTCAAGATGTGACTAGATAGAGCACTTGAGGCGAATAGAATCAAAGGTTTATGGAGAGAAAGCAGGATCAGGCTATTGAGTTGGACGATCAGCTATGATCATGATGAATGATGGAGCAGGCTCGAAGGGCCGAACGGCCTCATCCTGCTCCTATCTTCTATGTTTCTATGGACGCTGGAATGGAAAATCCAGCGAAGACAACCACAGAAATGTATGATGAGATAGATTGGATATCTTCCGCTTTTTCGTGAATAGGACATACCTAAGCAATTTTCCAGAAAGGTCGGCTAGATGCAAATGTTATAAGTGCACTGGAAAAGCTTGGCCAGGAATTTACAAGTCTTCTGCACTACAATCAGGATTTTGTTTTTAGGGTCCTCAGTCTTTGCTGTTTCTACTGTATTCAGTTATTACTTGATATCATGTGCTGAATTGCACTGAGTTAAGACGAACACTATGAAGAAGAGAACCTCAGAAGAAGGCAAAGATGATACATCCATCATTTAACTAATGCAACTAAAATATACCAAACCCTCCAAACAATACCACTAAAATTACCTGTAATCCAAAATTCTACTTACATCCTTTCCTGTGATTCTTACTCAACACTCCAGAACCAACATCAGATAACATGTATGCACAAGTTCTTTCCCACCATATACATCATTAAGGTTTTTCCGAAAGTTACTATTTTCAGAATTTTGACTTGAACACATGTATAAATGGAAGAAAGAAAGATTAGTTGATGTACCAGTCCACTCTTTTTAAAACAAATTAACTATACTTTTTAACTGGTACGAACGCTTCCTAAATTATACATAGGGTTTCCTCACAGAGTCAGGATTATGTTCCTGAAATTTGCAACATTAAACAAAAAGACTTGTAGGTTAAACATTGATTCCCATAGAAATCAATGTTAAAACTGGAGTTAGGTTCCATAGTATCCTCTTTAGCAAAGATAAAAAAAAAATATCTGTACCATTTCACTTGAAATACAGTAATATCTGTACTTTAAACAGCTAAATTCCTATGAGCTCGGCTGCAGCTAGAGCAGTGTGGGACAGTGCAAGGCAGAGTCAGTTGCTGCCAACCTTGGTTGTGGCCAGCACCCTGGGCAGTGGGTCTTTTATCTTGTCCAGGTTGAATGACAGACCATGCACTCTTTTGGAGGTTGCTATCTGGTGTCAGGAGACATATTGCTGACGATGAGTTATGACTCTGTCAGGGGGCCTTGAACTGGAGGGAGGGGTATCCCGGTAAAAATTTCGGGTAGAGTGGAGCACTGATAAAGGTCACAAATCAGAAAAATAGGCATTTCAAACAGCATCACATCTGACAGAAGATGAGGTCACTTCAAAATGGTGCCAGTCGGGTCAGGCATCGTAGTGCAGTAAACAACATTAAAATGAATTTCAAGATGCGTAAAAATATAGCAATATTGAAGCAAAACAAGGCGAAAAGCGCCAATGTTAAAAGCCTACTCCCCATATTCCAACATCAATGTTGAGTGCACGAGAAAGAGAGTGAGTGTGCAAGAGACAGAGTGCGCGGGGGGAGGGGGAGAGAGAGAGAGACATTGAGAGAGAGTGCATGTGTGTGTGTGAGAGAGAGACAGACAGACAGAGTCTGTGATGGAAAGACTGAGGGGGGGGGGAAGAGTGCGAGAGGAGAGTGAGCGAGGAAGGGTGTGCGAGAGAGAGTGAGAGGGAGAGACAGTGAGAGAGAGAGAGTGTGTGTGTGAGAGAAAGAGAGAGTGTGTAATGGAGGGACCGAGATGGGGAGAGAAAGGGTGTGAGGGAAAGGGGGTTGTGAGGGAGAGAGGGGGTGCGAAGAGAGAGGGGGTGCGAAGAGAGAGGGGGTGCGAGAAAGAGAGGGCAGGCGTGTGAAAGAAAGAGTCTGTGTGAGAGAGTGAGAGGGAGAAAGTGTGAGATGTGTGTGTGCGTGTGTGTGTGAGAGTGAGAGTGCATGTGTGTGTGTGAGAGAGAGACAGACAGACAGAGTCTGTGATGGAAAGACTGAGGGGGGGGGGGAAAGAGAGAGAGGAGGGGGGACAGGGAGAGGGGTGAGAGAGAGGGTGAGAGAGAGAGAGAGGGGGAGAGGGGGGGTGAGTGAGGAAGGCAAAGTGAGGGGGAGAGATTAATGTGGGGGAGAGAGTCACGGGGCGAGCGTCAGGGGGGGAAGGGGGGGGGGGGAAAGAGTGAGAGTGAGTGACAGAGCACGAGAGAGAGAGATAAGGTTCATTAGAGAGAGAGAGAAAGAAAGAAAGAGATAAGTGGGGGAGAGACAGAGAGAGAGAGGTGGGGAGGAGAGACAGAGAGAGAGGTGGGGAGGGGAGAGAGAGAGAGAGGTGGGGAGGAGAGAGAGAGAGAGAGAGAGGTGGGGAGGAGAGAGAGAGAGGTGGTGGGGGTGAGAGAGAGGGGGGGGGAGAGAGAGAGAAAGAGGTGGGGGGGGCGAGAAAGAGGTGGTGGGGACGAGAGAGAGGTGGTGGGGGCGAGAAAGAGAGAGGTGGAGGAAGAGAGAGAGGTGGGGGCAAAAGAGAGGGGTGGGGGCAAAAGAGAGGGGTGGGGGCAAAAGAGAGAGGTGGTGGGGGGAGAGAGAGGTGGTGGGGGGAGAGAGAGGTGGTGGGGGGAGAGAGAGAGAGAGAGAGGTGGGGGCAGAGAGAGAGAGAGAGGTGGGGCGGGGGTTTAAGGGAGAGATGTGGGGGCAGGGGGTGTAGAGAGGGTGAGAGGTGGAGGACGGGGGGGGGGAGAGGGGAGGTGCAGGCAGGGGGTAGAGTGACAGATAGAGGTGGCTAGGGGGGCGGTGTTGAGAGAGAGAGGTGGGGGCAGGTGGTGTGTGTGTGTGTGTGAGAGAGACAGAGAGACAGAGAGAGAGGAGAGAAATAATTGCTTTCTTTTTGCAGGTTGCATGTTTTTGCGTATCATCCAGAACCAAGGTTGTTGCCAAATGCCCAGGAATCAATCAAATTATTGTTATTCTGCTGAGTTTTGCTAATTCCACAGCATTGATAAACCAATCAAAAGACTATCTCTGACCACACAGAGCGATCTTCTGATTGGTCAAGGCATTTCCCTGAAAATAAATGTGACATGGGAAGGCAATGGCCTAGTGGTATTATTGCTGGACTGTTAATCCAGAGACCAGGTAATGTTCTTTAATAAATATCTGGGATTAAAGAGTTTAATGATGGTAATGAATTCATAGTCCATTGTCAGGGCAAACCCATTTGGTTCACTCATGTTCTTTAGGGAAGGGAACTGCCATCCTTACCTCTGGGCAATTAAGGATAGGCAATAAGCGACGCCCTCATCCTGTGAATGAATGAATTAAAAAAAAAAGGTTGTGGTTCGCTTTATTGTGTTGAAACCAGTTCAGAGTGAATACATTTTTACTCAGTATAAACAACAGTGCTCTGTGTAGTAATATATGTAGGTTCCAGTACATACACATGTGCCAGCCACACTGTAATCCTAAAGTGGGTCAACATAATTCTTTGCAACCTCAGTATTATATAGCAAATGCCATTCCATTACATCCATTATTGCACACCGTGCTATGAGTTTTGCAAGTGATTGGGTTTGGTCAGCATATTAATGACTTGTTGCAAACGGTTGAAACAATATGCTGTTTGACATGATCAACCATTTTTTGGGATGTTTGGCTTGCATTTCTAGCATTACACCAACACTGAAATTGAAATGACGCATTGCTCATTTGTGCAATAGCCAGAGGGTCTTTTGGGCTTGATGGTCGTGGGTGGTAAATATCACTCTTGTTGCTACGACATAGTAGCAGTATGAATTAGCTTTCAAACAGTATATTCATTCAGTTGTTCACAAATACCAAGTTCCTTATTTTGCTAAAAATGTCATCTTTGATGCTGTGAGAGTTTATCAGATTAAGTATTTTTTACATGAAGTTCTGAACAGATATTCTTAATTAGGAGAATCAACACTGTCGGGAAAATCAAACTATAAATACATAGCACGTTGTTCGCAAATGTGGAAGGTTTGACACGTGAAATGTCATTGTGACTCAAGGTAGGGCATTCACCAGGAGGCTACGGGTTCAAGCTCTACCCTGGATTACAGCATATCCCTTGAATTGGCAATTCAATGCAGCATTATCAGAAGCGTATGTTTTAGAAGATGAAGCATTATTCCTGGCGGTGTCTGCCTGTTGAGGTGAATGTAAAAGATGGTATGTTTTGAAGAACAGGTAAGTCCTCTGTGATTCCTGAGCATCTTCAACCCTCAACCAACATCAGCAAAACAAAGTTCCCGTAACATATCTGGTTGTGTAACTTTTCAGTACACAAATTACGTATGTTTGCCAGCAAAACAACAACATAAAGTACAAGAAAATAGTGTGGATACTAGAAATCTGAAACACAAACAAAAAATGCCAGAAATACTCAGCAGGTTAGACAGCATTTCTGGAGAGGGAGCAATGTTTACATTTCAAGTCAATGACTGGAACTGCATAAAGTTAGAAATGTAACTGCAATTGGAAGTGGGAGGATGGGGACAAAAGCACAATACAGGATACCTATATAGAGGGTGGAAAATGGGAACGATTTAATGATAAAAAATTGATGCTGCATGGCTAAAGGAAGTGGTATTGGCACAGGCGAAGAAGTAAAAGATGTGTCTTGAAGAAGTATGAATGGCAGAACATTAAACAACTGCTGTCTGAAAGCAATAAACAGAGAAAAACAGAGGAAGAGGCTACGGTTTGAAATTGCTGAATTGAATTTTAGGTTCCAGAAGGTTCTTTGCTCAATGAAGACTACAGGAGGGCATGTCAGGAACAGAATCAGACACACTTAAAAATGAGGTGTCATCCTCGTGAAGCTACAACACAGGATTGCTTACATAACAAGAAGGTGAAGCAGTATGCAATAAACAATGCTAAAGAGATCCCAAACCCCACAGATCAGATCTAAGCTCTGTAGTCCTGCCAAATCCGGTAATGAACGGTAGATGATCAAACAACTAACAGAAGGTAGAAGCACTACAAACCTCTCCAATTTACAAGAGTCTGTCTAGCTATCACCTCATAATGTTCAATAATATTGCTATTGTTGAATCCTCCATCAGGGATGGGCAGTAAGTGCTGATTCAGCTTGCAATGCCCACATCCCATGAATAAATAATTGTTGGTGATGGTGACTCCAGTACGTCAGTGCAAAACATGAGGCTAAAAACCTCGCATCCATCTTCAGACAGACGTGCCAATTCGATGAACCAGCTCAGTCTCCTCCTAAGGTTCCCACCATTGCAAATGCCAGTCTTTCATCAACTTGATTCACTCCACATGGTATCATAAACGGCTGAAGGTACTGAATAGGCTATGGGCTCTGACAACATTTAGGCATAGCATTAAATACTTGTACTCCATAATAAGTCATACCTCTAACCAAGGTATTCCAGTAAAGCAATAACAGTGACATCTAACTAGAAATATGGAAAATTGCTCGGATGTGCCCTGTCAACAAAATGTCGGACAAAGCCACCCTGGCCAATTACTGCCTCATCAGTATAACCTTGATCATCAGTACCACATAAAGGCCAGGTAATGATTGTTTTCTTCAAGAGAATATACTAATCATCTCCCCATTACTGCTGCTAAATCCCCCTCATTTTGAGTTAATTTACAGCACGTGGACTGCAGTGGTTTGAGAAGAGAACTCGCAAGCATTTCTCAAGGACAGCAAGGGATGACAATACATGCTGGCCAGCCAGCCACACCCATGGACCACGAGTCAATACATTATCAAAAATCCTGTGGGTTACCGTTGACCAGAAACTGAACGAGACATATCATATAAATTAGAAACAAAAGAACTGTGGATGCTGGAAATCAGAAACAAAAACAGAAACTGTTGGAAAGTCTGGCAGCATCTGCGGAGAGAAATCAGAGTTAATGTTTCAAGTCCAGTGAGCCTCCTTCAGAGTTTTTCCAGCAATTTTATTTTTGATACCAAATAAATACTGTGGCTAAAAGACTAAATAAGAAGCTGTGAATTCAATAGTTAGTAACTCACATCCTAACTCCACAAGCCTATCCACCATCTACAATGTTCAAGTCAGGAGTGGTCATGACAAACCCTTCACCTGTCTGGAAGAATGCAGCTTCAATAACACTCAAAAAGCCTGACACCATCAAGAGCAGTTCTCTTAATCAGGCCTCCATCTTTCATCTTAAATACATCAATCCCTCCATCACCAACACACAGTAGCATCAGTGTGTAGAAACTACAAGATGTACTGCAGGAACTCAAGGTTTCGCTGACAGCACCTTCCAAACTTGTGATGTCTACCATCTAGAAAGGCAGCATATGCATGAGATTCTACTTGCAAGTTCTCTTCCAAGCTATGCTCCATCCTAACTAGGAATTACATTGCAGTTTCTTCACTGTGTTGGGTCAAAATCCTGGATTTTCCTTTTTAACCACACAATGTTGCTCACTTCATGAAGACAATTAGGAATGGGCAGTAAATGCTGGCCTAACCAGTGACACCCATATGAAGCGAATGATTTTTTTAATGTACTCAATTGAAAGATGAGTATTGGCCTTGACTCTATGTTGAACTTTATTGGAACACTGAAAGAAGGATCAGTGTGAAAACAAGGTAAAGAATGCAAATTATACTCAATGGAAGCTTAAGCCCACAGATGTGGATTGGAAAGGGGTCTATTGCAGAGTAATAGTCCAATCTGCATTTGTTCTCCCTCATGAAGAGAGCACATTGTAGGGGCTGAAGACAGTATACCGGAGTGCAAGAAACATACATAAATTGCTGTTTGACTTCGAAGGAGTGCTCGGACACTTCCCACCTATCATCTCATCTTCACTATAAATACCTAATCTCTCTACATTTCTAACTGTAACAAAGACATACTGACAGTCTCCATCTTCTTGAGTGGAGGGTCAATCAGACTCCATCCTCCACTGCTTGACTGAACACGTTTTCATAACTTCTCCACGAACTCCACTCATTTCCTTCAAGTCAAAGGTATCACCGTGAGCATTCACATGGGGGACCTAGCTGTGACTGCCTTATTTTAGGATGTATAAAACAATTATTCCTTCAGACCTGCTTGAACCCCTTTACTCACCTTTGCCAGTACATTGCTGATTGCACTGCTGCAGTTTTCTGCTCTTGCAACAATCTTGAAAATTTCATCAATTTTGTTTCCCATTTCCCCCCTTTTCTCACTTTCATAAGGTCCATCTTTAACTCTTCCCCTCTTTCACTTATGGGTGAATAACAAAATTGACTGTATGCCAAGTGACTCCATAGCTGCCCTGACTATACTGTAAGAATTCCATCCCATTATCCCAGTTCTCCTTCTGTGTTACTTTTGTTCTGATAAAACAACATTCCTACTTGTACATCACATTTTTTGTCAGTGAGGATATTACTTAGGATTTTGGTTAGGACCACTTCAGGGTTATAGAAAAGACTGAAACGTAATTGGCGAGGTTCAAACATGGCACTGCCAGAAAAATGAACATGATTTTGGGAAGCAATATGTTCAGGACCTTTGAAAGGAAAGGTTGATCGGAAATGGGACGGTAAATTTGGGAGCGGGGGATCAAGAATAGACTTTTTGAGATGGTGTGAGAATGCAGTCACAATAATATCAAACTCCATGACAGGCCAATTAAAAAAAAAGTCAGACACTTAGCAGTTCAGTGGATGTAGTATTATGGTGGCTTTATCAACATGATTAAGTCAGAAAAGGAATGAGAGAAGATAAAATAGAAAATGGAAAATGCACAGTTCAGACTTCAGGCAGCATGTAGCTCAACAATTAAGGTCCAAGTTTAGTGACAAGTACATGGAACAGATTTCCCAGTTCACCAATTCTTCTATACCCTTTGAAATAGAGGCGAGAAAAATCTATGTTCATGGTTAAAACCCCAATTTATAAATCATGATAAGGATGTTGTTGGTTCATCCTGATGCTGCTCAGGCAGCAAGTAAAATGTGTTCAATGTTATTTTTGTGTTAGAACACATGCAAGTTAAAATTTCCGTAACTGAGTGAAAATTGCTGTATTGGTTTTATGTTAAGTATACCTTTTACTTTCATTAGCCTGATTTGGGATATTTATTCTTCTGTTAATTGTTAAAGTGACAGTACTTTGTTATCTGATGGGTTAAGAGAACATAAGAAGGATTATGCCAATTTAATTGATTATCGTAGTAACAGGACTTTTTGTTTGAATGCAATATTTTTAGAAAATGTATGCTGAAAAAAAACATTCCAGTTGATATGAATGGTCATTAGCATCATGACTAATAGAAAAAGCTAATTAAAGGCTAAAATCATAACAGTAACATTCACAAATTTCACACAATGTAAAAATGGTTTTACGTAAGATAGAATTCTATATACAGATTTGTACTGTAATACACATCAAATACATGGCAAAGAAGACATACATCTGTTCTGTGTGCATCTGAGGACTTGGAAAAAAAGTTTTATTTCTCTTAGGGGTCCCAAGAGGTTCAGCATATTTTGTAGCAATCACTTAAACCATAAACACAAAATCTTCAGGTAGCACAGACTGTATTTGAAGAAGGAAGAAAAACTGTATTCACAAGGATATACACAGTGGAAATCCCAAATAATTGTTCCGATAGATCTTTGGTATATTTGAATTAGGAACTAGTCCACTTGTACACGGGGGGAACAAGCAATGTACGAGTGCTCAACTTCTGGATTAAGATAAATTGATTAGTTGTGAGGAGCAATGATTTTACTCAAATTGTAGCTTCACAAGCTAAAGGCAGGTTTATGAAGGAGTGGGAGGTCTAAATAATATTGATTTGTGAAAGTATGCCTGTTGAATCAGTTGTCAGGTATTTAACAGCCCAGGGCAGTGCAATAATCTTATGTTGTTTATGGCCTGGATCTTCAGAATTTATAGCACATTGTCAGGCTCTCTGACTTCCTCCACATACATTGTCTATCACCAGTTCTTTCCTGATTGTGAAGCTGGAAAGCATGCATGCACCTGCAATTCAGGCAACAGAATATACATACTGTAAAATCCCCTTCTCAGCCACCCTTCCCTGTATTAAAACATCATCTTTTGAGTATTCAATAGTTTGCCGAACTTCGAAGTTGAGCATTATATTGATGCAGTGAAGATTAAAGAGCCTCATAAACCATGGAGGTAATGGATATTGCCAGTTGCTTAGCAGCAAGCCTGTTGTTGAAACAATTGAAATGTTGGATGGATGAACTATAAAAGCAATGTGACCGTTCGAACATGTTGTGAATTTGGATGCAAGATGATAAGTCTTCCATAACTGAGTTGTACATTCAAGAATAGAAGCTTTCCCTGTTCGTATAAATATAAGGATTTACATTTGGGGCATGAAACGGCACCTGGTACACTGTCGAATTTTATAAACTAAACCGCTCATTTAAAGGAGATACTGGTGACTCAACTGATACCGAAATGTCAGAGCTGGCAGAAGTCCATGTTGCTTCCCGTGAAATTAGATGTGGGCAGTTTCCCTGCCTTAATTTTGGTTGCTTGTGTTGTGGAACCTAGCTGTAGTTGCGAAGATCAAAAGTTTATACCACACGATGAAAAGTCATTTTTCTCATAGTCCTTTTGACTTACGTAATGATAATATCCTATTATCTAT
The DNA here is from genome assembly GCA_024137785.1 of Ginglymostoma cirratum. NCBI lineage: Eukaryota > Metazoa > Chordata > Chondrichthyes > Orectolobiformes > Ginglymostomatidae > Ginglymostoma > Ginglymostoma cirratum. Next base: position 23,248,059 of record JAHRHZ010000069.1, on the reverse strand, counting down.
AGGGTGATGATCATACTTCAATTTGCTGGCTGAACAAGTGAAGTTAGGTCTTTCCTTAAGTGAATTACAAAAATGTTCTTGGTTTGAGTAGGTTGGAGGGGGCGGTGGTTGGTGGATGGATTCTTTATGCCTGCGGGTTCTGATGTCTTCTTCACTTTGCTGCTCTTAGCATTTGCAGATTTTTAACACTTTACAGCTCTACAGCGGGATGTTGCTAGGCAGAATTTCCTTAACTCAAAAGATTCTCACTGATGTTCTTTCTCAAATTCTCCCTCTTACTGCTTACTAAACATAACTTTGTGTTGCATGGTTTAACAACATATATGCAAATCATGATTTTGAAGTTGCAAAACTTGTTTAGAATTCCAGACAGTAAGGACTGCAGATGCTGGAAGCTACAATCAATAAATGTGGAGCTGAAAAAGCATGGCAGGTCAGACAGCATCCATGGAGGAGGAAAGTCAATGTTTTGGGCCAAAATCCTGCAAAATCAGTAGCTTCAAAATCTCTCCTCCCCCAACCTGTCCACTTTCTGGCTCACCTATCTGCTACACCTTTCCCACTGACCAACCACATTAACACCCTACCTGCATCACCACCTTCAAAAACTCTCCACCCCCAACCTGTCCATCTTCCTACTCACCTATCCACTCCACTCTTCCCACTGACCATCCACAATAACCCCCTACCTGCATAACCTATCGCCATCTCACCTACCCTCCCTCCAGCTCCAGCCCCACCCCCCTCCCTCTATTTATTTCTGAGCTCTCTTCCCCCTCCCGAGTCCTGATGAAGGGTTTCAGCCCGAAACGTTGACTTTCCTGCTCCTCGGACACTGTCTGACCTGCTGTGCTTTTCTGGCTCCACACTTTTGCTTAGAATTCCAGATCTAGCAGTCCAAATTCTCTATCAGTTTATAATCTCAAAAAGGAAATTGTGTAGTCTCTTATATACCTCCATTCTTTAAAAAAATGGGACATTTTCATACCACTTGTTAGGTAAAGCTATTGTGTTGAAACTAGGCACGTATTTCTGATAAAACGTACACAATTCCCAGAAATCTCATGATTTCCCTTTTAGTTTCAGCAATGGTGACTTCGATCAGAGCCTTCACTTTCTGATCTTGTCAACACTTGTCCTTGTTTATAGTGTGCCCTAGGTAAGTTGTCCTCATTTTTGCAAATTTATTCTTGGCAATATTTATTACTAAGGGGTCGTTAACTGTAGCTGATAAATCTGATCTTCTAATTACTTGACATGTTCTTCTGAGGTGCTACTGTATATGAAAAGAGTAACTAAATAAACAAGAGACAGTAGGAACTACAGATGCTGGAGAATCTGAGATAACAAGGTGTAGAGCTGGATGAACAC
>JAHRHZ010000069.1:23234774-23246288 GCA_024137785.1 Ginglymostoma cirratum | reverse complement strand
CTTCTTCAGAAATTTTGAAAACAATTTCTGAAGAAGGGTCTAGGCCCAAAACGTCAGCCTTCCTGCTCCTCTGATGCTGCTTGGCCTGCTGTGTTCATTCAGCTCTACACCTTGTTATCTCTGTTAATCAGGAACCTGGTGTCTTGTTCCTCTTCAAAACACTGACGCTGTGAAAACCCTCATTGATACCTTTGTTACCTCTAGACTTGACAACTTCAAGTCCAGACTGATCTCCCATATTCCAATATCCATAAACATGTGGTCACCCAAAACCCTGTAGCAAGTCCTACTCCCTTGTGTTTACTGATCTACCAGGAACTCTCAGTCAAGCAATATATTGATTTCAAAATTCTCATCCTGATTTTCAAATCTCTCCATGGCCTTGTCCCTCCCTATTTCTGTAACCTCCTCCAGCTCCACTTAGATAGCTGGTCTCCTTTGATTCTGACATTTTGCGCATTCCCAAATATAATGGCAATATCATCAGTTGCCAATACTTCAGTTGCCTAGGCTCTAAACTCTAGAATTTCCTCCTGATACCTTTCTGTCATTCACCCTCATTTTCCCCTTTAAGACACGACTTAAAACTCAACCTAAAATCTCCACATGTGGCTTGTTATAGAGTCATAGAGTCATACAGCACAGAAACAGACCCTTTAGTCCAACCAATCCATACCAACCTAACTAAACTAATCCCACTTCCTGTTCCTGGCCCATATCCCTCCAAACCTTTCCCATTCACGTACTTAGCCAAATGTCTTTTAAACATTGTAATTGAACCCACATCCACCACTTTCTCAGGATGTTCATTCCACACTCGAACCACACTCTGTGTAAAAAAATGTCCCTCATGTCTTTTTTAAAGCTCTCGTCTCACCTTAAAAATATGTCCCCTAATTTTGAAATCCCCCATCCCAGAGAAAAGACAACTATCATTAATTCTATCTGTATCCCTCATTATTTTATAAACTTGTGTAAGGTTGCCTCTCAGTCTCCTAGGCTCCAGTGAACAAAGTCCCAGCCTAACCAGCCTTTCTTTAAAACTCAAACCTTCCATGCCCGGCAACGTCCTAGTAAATCTCTTCTGAACCCTCTCCAGCTTAGTCATATCCCTCCTATAACTGGACAACCAGAACTGGACACAATATTCCAGAAGTGGCTTTACCAATGTCCTGTACAACCTCAGCATAACTTCCCAACTCATATACTCAAAGGACTGAGCAATGAAGGCAAGCGTGCCAAATGTCTGTATGAGATACAAACTTCAAAGAATTATGCACCTGAACCGCTAAGTCCCGCTGTTCTACAACACTACCCAAGGCCCTGCCAATAACTGTACAAGCCCTACCCTTGTTTGTTGTACCAAAATGTTATACCTTGCATTTATCCAGATTGAACTCCATCTGTCATTTTTCAGCCCATTGATCCATTTCATCAGGAACCCTTTGTAATCTTAGAAAACCTTCACTGTCTACTACGTCACCAATTTTGGTGGCATCCACAAACTTATTAACTATGCCTTCTATATTCTCATCCAAATCATTAATGTAAATAACAAGCGAAAGAGGACCCAGAACCAAATCTGGTGGAACACTGCTGGATGACAGGCCTCCAGTCCGAAAAGCAATCCTCCACCACTACTCTGTCTCCTGCCATTAAAGCAATTATGCATCCAACTGGCAAGTTCACCCTGAATCCCATGTCACCTAACTTTACTAATAACCACCATGTGGAACCTGTTGACGTGTTTTGTTGCACAGTGCTTCTGTGAAGTACTTTGGGTTCTTTTATTAAGTAATGGTAAATTATTGCCATCTTTGAGAGAACTCAGCTTGCTGCAGCCCCTCAGCCACACCTCCAAGTTAGAATGGAGACCCAAGCACAGCCTTTGTAGACACTCCCATCATTCCTGTGGCATAGCCAAAAAAATGCCACAGCACTTTAATTAGAAATCCAGCCTCTGACAGAATGACCACAATCAACCAGCTCACCATTTCTTAATGGTAAAGAAGTGTAAAGAAGGGGTCTTAATTTTGTTATTGCGCCAAAGTGGAAACGGAATGTCCAAATATTCAGTGATTGGGTTCTCAATCCAAAAACAGTGTCAAAGTCCATTATAAAAAACTAGGGCAGACAAATTCAGTCCCTCTTCTCTCACTGAAAAGTTGAAGATAATATAGCTTCTCGCAGCTCAGGCCAGTGACACAGATTAGTAGCAAAGTAGCACTTCCCAGTAATGCCTTCACTGTCTGGCTCACGCCCTTGTTGCTCGACAATCAGATCTAGATACTGCCTTTGAGGAGTTTATTCACTGCTTCTTTAAAATCACCATTCTGCGAGTTTGGCTTTGTGGTTCAACATATTACTAACTTTGTTTTATTGCACAACTACTTTCCCAAGGTGTACTATGCCCTGAAGGCAAGCAGCATAGCTGTTTGCAAGCCTCAGCCATTCAAAGAACAAAGAACAAAGAACAAAGGACAAAGAAAACTTACAGCCCAGGAACAGGCCCTTCGGCCCTCCAAGCCTGTGCCGATCCAAATCCACTGTCTAAACCTATCACCCAATTCCTAAGGATCTGTATCCCTCTGCTCCCCACCTACTCATGCATCTGTCCAGACGCACCTTAAATGAATCTACCGTGCCTGCCTCTACTACCTCTGCTGGCAATGCGTTCCAGGCACCCACCACCCTCTGTGTAAAGTACTTTCCCCGTGTATCCCCCTTAAACTTTTCTCCTCTCACCTTGAACGCGTGACCCCTCGTTATTGAATCCCTCACCCTGGGAAAAAGCTTATCTCTATCAATTCCCATTTGGAAATCTTCAGCTGCAAGATACGCAACTGCAAGTGGGGTTTGATGATTTCTATGTCAACCTGTTCAAAACTGTTGTCATTATACACCTCTGGAGCAGGTGGGACTTGAACCCAGTCTCCTGGCTGAGAGGTCAGAACCATGAAATCCACTTCCTACTGAAGACCAGACTTGCAGCATTCAAATCGGACGACCCAGACCTCTACAGGAGATCCAGACATGACCTCTGCAAAGCCATCAGAGATGCCAAACGACAGTACTGGACCAAGTTAGAGGCCCAAAACAAACAGAGTCCTGCTGCCTGTGGCAAGGCCTAAACAACATCATGGGATATAAAATAAAGCAGAGCAAGATAGCAGACAAAAACACATCCCTCCCTGATGTGCTCAATGCTTTCTATGCTCAGTTCGAGTAAAATGCCAGCAGCACGGTGATATCTGCCCTGACAGCCCCGGACCCACCTGTTCCCTCTGTCACCGCTGCAGATGTCAGATTAGTCTCCCTGGAAGTCAATCCAAGGAAAGCGACAGGCCCAGATGGAGTCCTTGGATGAACACTTAGATTCTGTGCGGACCAAATAGTGGAGGCATTCACTGACATCTTCAACCTCTCCCTCCTAAAAGCTGAAGTCCCCACCTGCTTCACCATCATTCCAGTACCTCAGAAAGCACATGCAAAGTACCTTAGTGACTACAGCCCAGTGGCTCTGACTTCCATAATCATGAAGTGCTTCAAGAGGGTGGTCATGGCCCATATCAACTCTAGTCTCCAAGCCTGCATCAATCCCCAGCAATTTGCCTCGCAACTTAACATGTCCACAGCAGATGCCATTTCCCTAGCCCTGTACTCATCTCTGGAACAACTGGGCAACAACAACACCTAAGTCAGACTCCTGCTTATTGACTACAGCTCTGCCTTCAACACCATTGATCTTAAAACTCTGAGGCCTTGGTCTCAGCTCTGGACTCTGCAATTGGATCCTCATCTTTCTGACCCACAGACCACAATCAGTGAAGACAGACCAGTGCACCTCCTCGTAAGTTTATAAGATATAGGGGCAGAATTAGGCCATTTGGCCCATTGAAAGTCTGCTCTGCCATTCAATCATGGCTGATATGCTCCTCACCCCCAGTTTCCTGCCTTCTGCCCATAACACTTCAACCCATTACCAATTAAAAATGTCTAATTCCTCCTTAAAATTTAATCACTGTCCGAGCATCCACCACACTCTGGGGGAGTGAATCCCACAGATTCACGACCCTTTGGGAGAAGTAGTTTCTCCTCAAATCTGTTTTACATTTGCTCCCCCTTATCCCAAGTCTATGATCTCTTGTCCTAGACTGCCCCACAAGAGAAAGCACCCACTCCACACCTGTTTTATCTATACCCTTTATCATCCTGAATACCTCAACTTGATCTCCCCTCATTCTTCTAAATTTCAGAGAGTATAGGCCTAAACTGTTCAATCTCGCTTCATACAACAAACCCCTCATCTCCAGGATCAATCTAGTGAACCTCCTCTGAACTGCCTCCAATGCCACTACATTTTTCCTCAAAGAAGGGGTCCAAAACTGCGCACAATACTCCAGGTGCAGACTCACCAATGCCTTGTATAATTGCAAAAATACTTCCTTCGCTTTACATCAATTCCTTTAGCTATAAAAGCCAACATTACATTCGCTTTCTTTATTATCTGCTGTACCTGCATGGTACTTTTCTGCGACTCACGAACGAGGATAGCCAGAACCCTCTGCACCTCCTCCACAATAACATTGAACACTGGATCCCCCCAAGGATGCTTCCTCGTGTAAACCCATGACTGTGTTGCCAAATTCTGAACGAATGCATCTATAAGTTTGCTGACGACACCACTGTGGTAGGATGGATATCTAACAAAGACAGGTCAGAATACAGAAAGGAGGTAGGAGGGTTTGGTGACGTGGTGCAATGACAACAACCTCTCTCAACGTTGGCAAAATGAAAGAATTGATCATTGACTTCAGAAAGAAAGGAGGACAACATGTTCTCATCTACATCAGTGAAGCTGAGGTTGAGAGGGTGGTGAGCATCAAGTTCCTAGGAGTGACGATAACCGACAACCTGTCCTGGACTTACCACATAGATGCGACAGTCAACAAGGCACAACAACACCTCTTCTTCCTCAGGTGGCTCAGGAAATTTATGTCCGTAAGGTCCCTCATCAACTTCTACAGATGCACCATTGAAAGTATACTGTCCAGGTATGTCGCCACAGGGTACATAACAGCCTGGTATGGCAACCGCAATGCCCAGGACCGTAAGAAACTATAGAAGGTTGTGTGTACAGCCGAAAACATCATGTAAGCCAAACTTCCATCCATGGACTCTATTTGCATGGCTTATTGACACGGACAGGCTGCCAACATCATCAAAGACCCACTGCACTCTGGTAATGCTCTCTTACAATCTCTTCCGTCAGGCAGAAGACACAGAAGCTTGAACATACACAATAGGGTAGGCGATGGCCTAGTGGTATTATCGCAAGACTAATAATCCAGAAACCCAGCTGATGTTCTGGACACCCGGGTTCGAATCCCACCATGGCAGATGGTGGGAATTGGAATTCAAAAAAAAAGTCTGGAATTAAGATCACCATGAAATCATTGCCAATTGTCGGAAAAACCTATCTGGTTCACCCTTCAGGGGAGGAAATCTGCCACCCTCACTTGGTCTGGTCTACACGTGGCTCCAGACCCACAGCAATATGGTTGACTCGACTGCCCTCTGAAATGGCCTAGCAAGTCACTCAGTTGTACCAATCGTTACAAAGTCTCAAATAAATGAAACTGCATGGATTACCTGGCATTGACCTAGGCACCAGAAAAGACAACGGCATATACAGCTCTGTCGACCATGCAAAGTCCTCCTGACTAACACCTGGGGGCTAGTGCCAAAATTGGGAGAGCTGTCTCAGAGACTAGTCAAGCAACAGCCTGACATAGTCATACTCACAAAATCATATCTTACAAACAATGTCCCAGACTCCACCATCGCCATCCCTGGATATGTCCTGTCCCACCAGCAAGACAGACCCAGCAGAGGGGGCGGCACAGTGGTATACAGTTCGGAGAATGCTGCTCTAGGAGTCCTCAAACACTGACTCTGGACCCCATGAAGTCTCACAGCTTCAGGTTAAACATGGACAAGGAAACCTCCTGCTGATTACCACATACCATCCTCCCTCAGCTGATGAATCAGTACTCCTCAATGTTGAACAACACTTAGAGGTAGCACCGAGGATGGCAATGGCACAAAATGTACTCTGGGTGGGGGATTTCAATGTCCACCACCAACAGTGGCTCAGCAGCGGTACTACTGATCGAGCTGGTCCGGCCTTAAAGGACATTGCTGCTAGACTGGGTCTGCATCAGGTGATGAGGGAACCAACAAGACGGAAAAACATACTTGACCTCATCCTTACTAATCTGCCAGCTGCAGTTGCATCTGTCCGTGACAGCATCAGTAAGAGTGACCATCGCACAGTCCTTGTGGAGATGAAGTCCCGCCTTCACACTGAGGACAACCTCCATCGTGTAGTGTGGCACTATAACCGTGCTAAATGGGACAGACTTCGCACAGAACTAGCAACTCAAGACTGGGCATCCATGAGGCGCTGTGGGCCATCAGCAGCAGCATAATTGTACTCCACCACAATCTGCAACCTCACGGCCCGGCATATCCCCTTCTCAACCACTACCGTCAAGCCAGGGGATCAACCCTGGTTCAATGAAGAGTGCTGGAGGGCATGCCAGGAGCAGCACCAGGCATACCTGAAGATGAGGTATCACCCTGGTGAAGCCACCAAACAGGATTACCTGCACGCCAAACAGTGAAAGCAGTAAGTGATAGACAGAACTAAGCAATCCCGCAACCAACGGATCAGATCTAAGCTCTGCGGTCCTGCCACATCCAGCCGTGAATAGTGGGGGACAATTAAATAACTCACTGGAGGAGGAGGCCCCACAAATATACCCATCCTCAATGATGGAAGGGCCCAGCACATCAGCGCAAAACATAAGACTAAAGCATTCACAGAAATCTTCAGCCAGAACTGCCGAGTGGATGATCCATCTCGGCCTCCTCCAGTGGTCCCCAGCATTACAGATAGCAGTCTTCAGCAAATTTGATTCACTCCAACTGATATCAAGAAACAGTTGGAGACACTGAATACTGCAAAGGCTACTGGCCCTGACAACATTCCGGCAATAGTACTGAAGACTTGTGCTCCAAAACTTGCCGCTCCCCTAGCCAAGCTGTTCCAGTATGGTTACAACACTGGTATCTACCCACCAATGTGGAAAATTGCCCAAGTATGCCCTGTACTCAAAAAGCAGGACAAATCCAACCTGGCCAATTACCGCTCCGTCAATGGACTCCCGATCATCAGTAAAGTGATGGAAGGTGTCATCAACAGTGCTATCAAGCAGCACCTGCTCAGAAATAACCTGCTCAGTGATGCCCAGTTTGGGTTCCGCCAGGGCCACTCAGCTCCTGATCTCATTATAGCCTTGGTTCAAACATGGACAAAAGATCTGAATTCCAGAGATGAGGTGAGAGTGACAGCCCTTGACATCAAGGCTGCATTCGACCAAGTGTGGTACCAAGGAGCCCTAGCGAAACTGGAATCAATGGGTATCAGTGGGCAAACACTCCGATGGTTGGAGTCATACCTGACACATAAGATGATGGTCCTGGTTGTGGGAAATCAATCATTTCAGCTCCCAGGACATCTCTGCAGGAGTTCCTCAGGGTACCGTCCTCGGCCCAACCACCTTCAGCTGCGTCATCAATGACCTTCCCTCCATTATAAGGTCAGATGTGGTGATGTTCGCCGATGATTACACAATGTTTAGCACCATTTATGACTCCGCAGATACTGAAGCAGTCCATGTTCACATGCAACAAGATCTGGTCAATACCCAGCTTGAGCTGACAAGTGGCAAGTGACATTCACGCCACACAAATGCCAGGCTATGACCGTCAGCAATAAGGGACAATCTAATCACTGTCCCTTGACATTCAATGGTGTTACTATCACTGAACTCCCCATTATCCTGGGGGTTACCACTGACCATAAACTCAACTGGACTCACCACGTTAACAGAGTGGCTACAAGAGCAGGCCACAAGCTAGGAATACTGTGGCGAGTAACTCACCTCCTGTCCACCATCTACAAGGCACAAGTCAGGAGCGTGATGGAATACTCCCCATTTGCCTGGATGAGTGCAGCCCCAACAACACTCAAGAAGCTTGAGTCCATCCAGGACAAAGCAGCCCGCTTGATTGGCACTACATCCACAAGCATTCACTCCCTCCACCACTGACACAGCAGTGTGTACTATCTACTATCTACACGATACACTGCAGAAATTCACCAAAAATCCTCACACAGCACCTTCCAAATCCATGACCACTTCCATCTAGAAGGACAAGGGCATCAGACATGTGGGAACACCACCACCTCCAATATCCCCCCCAAGTCACTCACCATCCTGACTTGGAAATATATTGCCGATCCTTCACTGTCGCTGGGTCAGAATCCTGGAATTCCCTCCCTAATAGCATTGTGGGTCAACCCACAGTAGGAGGACTGCAGCAGTTCACCATCACCTTCTAAAGGGCAACTAGGGATGGGCAAGAAATGCTGGCCAGCCAGCAATGCCCACATCCCACAAATGAATAGAAAAAAAATAGCAGGTTCAGGAATAGCTTCTTCCGGTCCGTTATTAGACTGTTGAACGGACTCTCTAACTTCAAATAATGCCGATCTTGCTAATATTCATCTTGCTTAGCACGTGCCCCATGCGACGTAACCTGCATGCCTCTCAGTTTTTTTTCCACCCTATGATCTCTAGTCCTTGCTAACTATGACCTGTCTGTAATGCTCACAAACAAAGCTTTTCACTTTACTTAAGTACACATGACAATAAATAAATCAAATTAACTATTAGTGTGCCCCAAAGGCCCTGCAACCTGAGCTGAATTTTGCCGCAAATTGTTTTTACTGCAAGAATGTAAAGTTAGTAGCTCTGGACATAACACCTCAGCTATGGGGGCTTCTAATTTTAGAACAAAGTTAAATAGGAATGTTAATACAAAACAGGGGTAACTGTACCCTCCATTAACAGCAACATCGAACTGTTTGAAATCTCACTCAATTTTATTTTCTGTTTCATTGCTACAACAATCAATCAATCAATACCCCCTTCACCCCCAACTCAAGTTAAATCATGCCTTAAGAGCATGTGAATAGCAAAATGGGGTATATAAAGAGTACTTTGAAAAACCAGCAAGGTGGAACAACCTCTAGTGAAATGGATTATAATAGGAAAGGAGAATCAGGGTGACATCAAGAATACAGATCACCTGCCTTTATTGCAATGTGGAGTCCCCATGGCAAGTATTCACCTTTTTCCTCATTCACTGGAGATAGCAGTCCACACATTAACTACTGACAGGAAATGCTGTCAGAAAGGAAACTAGAGTTGTTAAAATCAATTTAAAGGCCAAAGGGCTACAAAGTGCATGGCAGAAAAATGAGGTACAGTTCATTGAACTTCTCTGGAACAGTATGGAGGACATAAACCAGAGTACTACTGGGACTGAGAATTTAGACAGCAAATAAGAGAGAGGTTTGAGGCTGCTCTTAAGATGTTCAGGAAAATGATCAGAGTTCAGTATACTTTTGATGGAGTACATATATATAAATTGCTGTGCCAGGTGGAGTGTGTGTGTGTGTGTGTGTGTGTGTGTGTGTGTGTGTGTGTGTGTGCGCGCGCGCGCATGTGATCAAAACTAGGGAAGGTGTGGTAAGTACTGAATATACAAGTGACGCATCTCATATTTGTACATGAAGCTGCCAGGAAAAGTGTGCATGTGGTAGGGGTGATGGAAAAGCGCACCTGGTTGTCACAAAAGTACTGATGTCTTTGCAATTATGTGTTTAGTTATAGAATCGCATTGGAGATGGTGAAAATGGCAGTTGATCTTTCAAAATGTAGGACAACTAAAATCAGAAAAGCTGATCCCATCAGACATTCCTGGGTCAGGTAATTAAAAGAATGCTGTTGGGAGAAGTGTAGAAACACAGATATTAATGATCCAGATATGCAGGTTAAGTTTGGGAAATTCATAAAGGAATGAATCAAGGGTTCAATTTCATAATTTAAAATAGGCTCTGCAATTAAATGGTTAAGGAGCCTCTTGGAAGAGGGAGTGATTGGAGATAAAGAATCAAAAAGATGAGCTTCTAATCTTTGAGATAGATACAGCAGTTAACAGAAATTTGAGGACAGTGGGATGCCACTTGCAAAAACTCATCCAGTTTGTAATATGTCTATCCTTTTAGTTTAAGCCATCCAGAGATATCCATCCAAGAAGGTATGGATAGTGCAGATAAAGAAACAACAAGTAATGTGTTATGACCAAGGCTAGAGGAGTATATTATTCCTACTACTCTTTGGGTCACAACATATAGTTAACTTTTTCCAGTTACAGAAACTTCAATAGACAATCAAAACTGTAAGCTTCATTTTGCTGTGATGCTCTCCCATTACCACTAAAACATATTCATTCTTTACCTGTACAAGCTGCCATTCGTCTTATAAGAAATACAACTTGATCATTAAACCTTTCAGAAACACTGAAAAAAAACATATATGTCACTAATTCAAAACATCCAAAATTAAGAATAACTGATAGCAAAATATATATAAATCATACATCTTACATCTCAGCCTGCACTCTCACCTGCATCCTTAGAGTACAAGATCCCACACATTTATCACCTCCATGCCTGCTAAGCACTGATAGATGCGTGTTTTCCAGATATTGACTTCAACGTTTCTGTTTACATTATCAGTTCACTGATTTGAGATGTTTCTCTTATTCTGCATAGCCACCACAGATGTACCTAGATAAAACAAAGAAGCGTGGATGCTAGAAATCTGAAACAAAAACATAAATAGCTGAAGAAACTCAGCAAGTCTGGTAGCAACTGTGGAGAGGTAATGTTTCAAGATCAGTGATCCTTCTTCAGAAATGATGGGAGTTAGGAAAATGAGGTACATATACTAAAGACAAGATTTTGGAGGGGGGTGGTGGGTTGTGGGGAGGTGGAAAAGAGTCAGCTGACAGGTAGAAATGGAACACAGAGACAGGGAGACACTGTTAGGCAGACAAAGGGATGAATGATAGTAAGCCAGGGTGAAAGAAAAGTTGATAATAGGGACCATGAGTAAGTGAAGTGGTTTGGGTGTGTTGAAAGCAGCCTCTGTCATAACAGGGTGTGGGTGTGGCGTTGGGTAAAAGACACAGAAGGTCTTCAGGTTCTAAAAATAATTGAACTTTATGTTGAGACTTGAAAGCTACAAGTCCCCAAAAAGAAAAAGAAAGTTTACCCTTCTCCTCCCAGCATGTATACCACCTTTTCCTAGTTCCTCAGTTCTGAACAAGGGTTACCAGACCCGAAACATTAACTCTACTTCCTCACTACAGATGATACCAGACTTGCTGAGTTTCTCCAGCAATTTTTGTTTTCGTTCCTAACAAAATTCTGAACAATGGCTCAGAGATAAAAGGTACTGCGGATGCTGGAGAATCCGAGATAACAAGGCGTGGGGCTGGATGAACACAGCAGGCCAAGCAGCATCATAGGAGCAG
>JAHRHZ010000069.1:23205361-23231754 GCA_024137785.1 Ginglymostoma cirratum | reverse complement strand
ACATTGTTTGATATACTATAATAATGCTTAACAGCATCCACTATCACCCACACTTTAGGGTAAACACTGATAATGAATTTATGAATAGTGAAGCTATTAATTATTAATTAATTAGGGATATACTACACCAAATACATTTTCTTTACAAACTGAAAAGCAGATATGCAGTGTTTCAAAAAACAGAAAAGCAAGGCTTATTTCATATAGTAAAAAATTTTAGCAGTTGTCATGCTCCTCTAATGTTAATATTTATTTACGTGTGAAACATTCCACAACAAATTATTTAACAAAATAAGCCTTTTATGCTGCAGATTGCTTAACAGTGTACACATATAGAGAAGTTTACCAAAATCTTGATTGTTATGCTGTCCTTAAATTAATGTAAACTAAATTTATAAAATAAATATTTAATAGAAAAACACACATATGTGGAGTGTTAGGATGAAATTAGAGTTAACTAAATTGAAGTTAATTGTCTCAGTAGTCCTAAAACTTACAACAGTGCATCACACAGTCTGTTCTCCCTTGCATGCTTCAAAGACATGTGCCTTCCAAGCCCGTAGTCAGAAAACCAGAACACTGGCCTTAAGGCATGCCCACTAATTATTAGCGGTTTAACATTATAAAAATGTGTTATTAAAAGGAATAGAGCACAAACCGAAATTTTCACTAGGTGTAAAAGCATTTTAAACTACTATCAATTTCAATCACAGAAAAGCATCAAACAGTTCAGATCCACACTTAAATTACTGTAGAGACCTGAAGTATTATCACATTTCTGAAGTCACAGGATTCAGCCGAGTTCAGAAGTTGTAACAGATAGTATCTGAAGGCAAAACAAATTATGCTGCAGAAATATTCTTATTAATAGAACCCACTACAATTATGATTATTAGTTTCCAATAATGTTACAGCCTTACTTTGTTTTTGTTGGTTCCATTTAATAGTTGGATGACATATTCAAGCCTGATTGATGCTGGCTTCTTGAACAACCTAAAATCGTGGCAAATGCAGCCCTGGATGCTAACCTTGAATAAATGCAAACTATAAAATAAGCTAATTAACTGCTGTTCAGTAATGATCAATTTTTAAAATGAAACTTTATTCACCGAACAATAAAAACAAAATAACTCAGATGCAACATGTTGCTTAAATGAAAAATTGTACAAACATATTGACTAACAACCTGTTTTATGAATGTGAACCACGGCTATTTCAGAACTCCTGTTCAGGTTGATGAAGTTTAAAGCATTGCTATAAGCATTACACAGCAAATCTATTGCTTTACTAACACTGACTAGCTACACAGTCCACTAATTTATTAAGAAAGACAACTTTGTTTTTTGCAAAAAAAACCCAATGAAAATAAAATTAAACCCAATTAATATAGGTTACTGTTAACATTACAGCACTTTAATAAGTTCAGTTTACAGAACAAGTAAAAATGCTGACAATTTGGTGCTAATGTTCTTGCTCTTTTCAATGTTAGTTTTCTAAAGTTTGACCCTGCTGACACCACTCATGAAGCAGTCACTATAAAATGTAGAAAATTGCAGAGATTGAACAGTTAAAAAGATTATTAGCAACAGAATATAAAGGATATTTTGTGAAAACGATTTCAGTAAACTTCAAACTACTGCAAAACCAGGTGTCAGAAGGTTCACCATTTGCATTCTGTCATTCCTCTTAAATCCTAACAACAGCTGAATTGACACACACAGCTCTGCTCAGAAGCTTAAATAAACCTCAGACTCCTATAGATTCAGCTTCCTATTGGAAATCCATGTTGACCCAAAAAAGAGAAAAAGCTTAGTTGTGTCTAGAATGCTACATATCTATATATCAAATCTGTTCATTTTTTCTAAGCAACTTAGAAATGAATATAAAATCTAGATGCCTGCACCGACTTCTAATTTACATATAATATTGCAGTAACTCTGAAAATTAATGAAAAGCCAATCAGCTTTCATGGCATGATCCAATTAGTTACACAGACCTACTGCAAGCGATGCTAAAATTGCCACTATATAACTCTGTTGCAGCAGTAATTGATGTATCAAAAGACATGCAGAAGCAGTAACAGTAAAAAGCAGTGACAGGATTTAAAAATATAACTTCCATTTTACATTCTGCGACACCACATAACTTAGGATCAAATAGTTTCAGAACAAAAAAACTCCCTGCATTATAGCTGTGAAATTCAGCATTTCAGGTAACAATGTAAATTATTTCTTACATAGAGGATCTAATTTTTTTTAAAAAACTGAAACACTTACCTTTAAACAGTATTGTCTATGTGCCTATTTAATAACCACCATAGCAGAAACAAAGAAAGGTTTTCAATGTCCTTTTAATAAGGAAAGTCTGGCTTCTACATTAAATAGAAACTGCTTGACGAGGCCCTGTGGGGTACTCAGCAAGAGGTGGAGAAGCATTCTCACACAGACTGTCGAACTGCCATTTGCAGTGGCTTAGCTATTCAAGGACTGTGCAATAAAGAATGCCAGTCAGGTCACTTGGTAGGGAGCTTTCAGACTGACTCGCGTTTGTCATACACCCAGCTAACCTCCAGCCTATTGGCAAAAGTCATCAGATTAAGCCAAACCCACTTCTCCAACCAGAGCTGGGTTATTAGAAAATTTGATTCCTTCAGCTTTAAGGGGAGGTTTTGCTGGAAGAGGTCCTGCTCTGTATAAGTCAGAGGAACAACACAAGTATCCCTTATAACATTTGTTATATGATTTCACAAAATAAGAAATAGCACCATTGTCATTGTTCTTCCTATGTTTCAAACCCATAACTACTGTTCAGTATTTTAAAAAAATGAAAAATAAAAGCATACAAAATTTAAATTGCGAGCACCTTTAATCCTGACAGCTGTACGTAATTTACCAGCCCTGAATTCAAAGTGATCAGTTCTCCACATATGGTTTTAATTGTTGTAATACGTCCTACATGCAATATTGCTCACAGGCAAGTTTTTATTTCCACAGCAGATGAATGCAATTCCTGCATTTTTGCTTATCTACTACAATACTAAATACAGGACCATGAAGAGGAGACACACAGGTTTAAGAGGGTTTTTTTGTGTTGTTTAACATTAAAAAAGGTAACCTATTCTTTCTGCAAAAGGCAGAGACGTACTGTACGAAAGCTACTGTAGTAGTACATAATTATTAGATCATTCCGCAAATAGTAATTGACTACTTCCAAATGCAGTGTTCTTATGCTGCTTTAAAATAAATTGGAATGCAACCATCACAATTTGGAAACAGCACAAATTATTTGAGCCTCTACATACTGCTTAATAGAGAACAAAATATGGTAAAGCCTTATGAAAAACAGAATACTGTGTTCCAATTTTCTTACCCAATTCTTCAAATAAAAATCTTCTGAACAAAGTTAGGGGAATTCTAACCTAACCTGCCAGGTCACTGGAGCACCAAATTAGGCTGGGTGTAAAACAAGCACCAAATCCATATCTGTCCCATTGCCTAGGCAGGTTGTTAAAATTTGTGTGTTTAACTCTTGTTTGGAAATTGAGATTTCCATCATCAACTAGGTGAGAATGTGGGGTGACTGGACCAGTATTTCACTTACGTAGGTTTCACATGCCCACCACTACACTTTCATTGTTGGGTGTTTTAACGCAGTAGGTGCACTGCTTATCCATAGTATGAAAAATACATGCTGCTGTTCCTGTAATCATAATGTCTACGAGAATGAGTGACTAAATCATCTGCACAAAGTTGCAGCAAATATTTTTTGAATAAGAGGACATAATGAAGTCCTAGGTTTGACTTCAGCCTTGGGCAACTGTCTATGTGGAGTTCACACATTCTCTGCGTGTCTGCATGGATTTTCTCTGGGTGCTCCGGTTTCCTTTCACAGTTCAAAGATGTGCAGGTTAGGTGGACTGGC
Organism: Ginglymostoma cirratum; assembly: GCA_024137785.1. Taxonomy (NCBI): domain Eukaryota; kingdom Metazoa; phylum Chordata; class Chondrichthyes; order Orectolobiformes; family Ginglymostomatidae; genus Ginglymostoma; species Ginglymostoma cirratum. The sequence continues at coordinate 23,227,833 of JAHRHZ010000069.1, read as the reverse complement.
CATGCTAAAAGCTGCTCTGTAGTGTCAGGGGTATGCAGGTTTGGTGGATTAACCATGGTAAACTAAAAATACAGGGTTACGGGGAAGGGTTGGGGGAATGGGTCTGGGTGTGATGGTCTTTGGAGAGTTGGTGGAGAGTCAATGGGCCAAATGGCATCTTTCTGCACTGCAGGGAATCTATGATTCTATAACATTACAAGTGGGACCGAATACTGCATAAATCATGAATGTCCCTCTATCTGATCCTATGATGGAGAGAAAGACAGGTCTAGGATATGACTCTGAGGAACTCATGATGTCGTCTTGGGACTGAGATTACTTGTCTCCAACTGCCACAATCATTTTCCTTTGTGCTAGCTATGATTCCAAAATGTGGAGATTTTTCTCTCTGATTCCCGTTGACTTCAACTTTATTCAGGTTCATTGATGGCACATTTAATTAAGTACTGCCCTAATGTTAGTAGTTGGCACTTAATGTCTCCTTATCTCTGGAATTCAGCTTTTGCGTCCACTTTTGGACCAAAGTTGGAATGACGTCAAGAGCTGAATAGTATTGACAGAAGCTAAACTGAGCATCACTGATCAGGTTACTGATGAGCAAATGCCACTTGGCAGCATTTTACATTCAAACCTTCCATCACTTTGCAGATGGTTGAAAATGAAACACTGGGACAATAATTTTCCAGTCTGAATTTGTCTTGTTTATTGTGGACCAGACATATCTACAAATCTTCCACATTGTTGGATTGATACCAATACTGCAGAACTAATGAAACAGCTTGTCAAGGGCTATGGTGATTTCTAGAGAAAAAGTCTTCAGTACCACAGCCATTCAATCTTTTTTGACATCATGTGGACTGAATTGATTTGGCTAAAAATTGGCAACTCTAATGCGGAGGAGTTTAGGAGGAGGCCAAGATGGATCATCTGTTCAGCCCTTCTGGTGTTACATAGCTGCAAATCAGTCTACTCTTTTGTACCGAGATGCTGGGCTCTACCATCATATAGAATCGGGGTATTCATGGAAGCTTCTGCTCCCATTAGCTGTTGAACTGTCCACCATCATTCATGACTAGATATTACCGATCTATAGAGCACTGATCTGATTCATTGCTATGGAATTACTTAACTTTGTCTGCAGTATGCAAGCAGTCATGTGCTATAGAATTGTATTATGATATGCCCGTCTCATTAACCACAGCTGGTTGTATGGCTTTATGGCAATGGTGGAATGAGGGTATGCTGGACCACGAGGTCACAAATTATAGAGGAAAACAATTCTGCTGATCTTGGTGGCAGTCTGAAGCTAACTAGCTCTGATTTGATTCTATCCAATTTGGCACATTGGAAGTGCCACACAACATGACAGCCATCAAAATGAAGACAGGCTGTAATGATTCCGAATAATACTTTCATAAATGGATACATCTATAATGGTTAGTTTAGTTGCTAGTAGTGGTGAATATCAAAGAAAAAAAAAACGTCAAAAGCTTGGTGTCAGACATTTAGAGAACTTATTATTGATCATCTGCACAACATATCTGGCCATCAGAGAATAAGGATAATAAGCAACATCAGTTTCTGTGAGTACTTACAGCTGTACAGATCCGTAGAAACACCATGACAGAACTAATTTCTTCATGACCGAAATCTAATGTCTTTCAACATTCAAGAAATTTCTAGGCCCCATTAGTCAAAAACTGAAAAAAGCTGATGATACAAATACAAGCAAAACTAAAGATTATACAGTAAGCACTATACCTCCCTGTCTTTTATCAAAAAATGAAAACAAAAATAGAGCCTGCTCATCCAATTAACCAAAAATATAGCAGTTACGTTGTCCTAAAACTACAGCTTCCAAAGGCCTTCTAAAGGAAAATGCACCATTAGAACATTTTGAGAGAGGTTTTCTCAGTCTTACCTGTGTTCAGATATTGGACAATTCCACTATTGACTTTCTTCAGATCAGCAAAAATATGGAGCCCATGTGACATCTTCACTCCTTATTCAGTGTGAATGCCACCTATAGGCAAGAACATGCAACTACAAGCCTGCAGTTCTTAAATGACAAAACTCTCTCAAATTAGCAGTTTAAAGGATCATGACCATTAAAGGATTAATGAAGAGAAAAATAAATGCAAGCACAAGCAAAAAAAAAAAGACAAAATAAAATGACAGAAGCAAAGCCAGTAAAAGAAATAAATCAACTGTGCACAACATTCTACTTCTGCAATAAAAGCAAAGACCTTGGAAAGAGAAACTGGCAGCAACCACTTTAATTATGGATTAGGCATTCAATGATAACTGTGCAAACAACATATGAAGTTTTATTGTACAGATTAAGCTACAGATGATCCTCAGGAAAAAAATCCTCTAAAATTCCTGATTGCCCTTGAAAGACGCATCACATAATTAACATTCCTAGTCTTCCCATAAGATGCTCAGAAAGATCCATATTAGATTTATTCAGAACTGGTATCAAAATATTATCACTACATATCCTGAAAGATATGTATCACAGCAAGCAGCACTCCATATCCAAACAAACAGTCTAGTAGAACATAAGGTACATACTATCAAATCAGTGATCGTTAAGTGTTGAGAACACAGTTTTTACACTGCATTGCTACATTTCATGCAACACCAATACAGTAATGGATTACTATCTCTAGCGCAACTTATGCTCAAAAGGCAGGTACAAACAACTTTGCCTGGCAAGCAATTATCTATCCATTCTGAGGTCTCTCTGGACACAGGACATTCTTCTAGATAAACGACGAGCAAACAGGTAAAGAACTACCAAGACTGCACACTAGGCAGAAAATGCAATGAATCCAGATCATACAAAATTATGTATGATCATAGTGCTATATTGTGAAGTAACATAAGCCAGCTCAGACCAATATTTACCAATCAAGCACAAAGAGGTTGAAGAAGAACATTCCGATAATGATGGCTAAGCAGTGATGATGAGTGACAGCAAGCTGTAACTAAACAACCAAATTGTCAAAAGTGCAACAAGTAACGATTAATATCTTTCCAGATGGATTTATGTTCATCAGATTAGGATGAATTGTCAAACTTCCAAAGCATTACATTGAAGTCTGAACTGTTAACCTTGTAAACTCTGTTTTACCACTTGCGCAATTATCAAATTAACAACGTCTATGTACAACAATGTATATCTGTTTGGGATACCTTTTTTATCTTTGGGAAAAGGAGTTATGTTGTGTTATGTCTCAGATCAATACACTTTTATGAGATACAATATGTCAGTATATCTTTAACAGACATGTTCAGAATATTATCAGTGTACCACAGCATATGACCTGAGGATGTAACAAATTTGAAGCATGACACGATACAAAAGCATGCTACTCTGTAGAACTTAACAGTGATACTTATATGCCTATGAATGTAATGTTTGTATATACTAGCTAGCTTTATTAAACTTTTTTGGATTTGTTCAGTTCTTAAATTATAAGAGGTAACGTAAACATTGCCATATCAGGTAAAATAGCCTCCTGGAAGCCAAAGACAAAAACCCATATCCACGAGGGCACTAATGTATCCATCCAGTGTACTTCTTGTGCCATTACTACCTTTAGTGCTTCATTCAAGTGGCTTCAACATGCAGTACTGATTAATCAGTCAAGACTTAAAAGGAGGCTTCCTTCCCTTGTCTCACACGATGTCCTGAGACTTCACAATTGCCTTGTCAACATTGAGAATTCCCACAGCCACTCCCTCTTGACTTTCTATCACTCTACTGCCAACTCCAGTTAGTCTGTACTACCAATTGCACACGGCATAACCCAGGGATGGTGATAGAAATATCTTCAATACTGGTTCCGTGAGTACCATTACAACAGACTGTTGCTTTACTAGTCTGTGGGACACCACTACCAAATTTGACACAAGTCCCCAGATTTAGTAAGAACGTTATAAAATCAAATGGACAAGTGTGCCTCTGTCATAGTTAGATCAATGCTAGTTGGTTCATGTAGGTTTATCCCTAATGGACTTTTCTGTAGTGGTTTTCCATACAGGTGTCCTTTTTTGGGGAAAGTTTATTTGAGATTTTCTCAAGAACCACTTCTTGATTTCCAGGGGAACTCCAGTCCTAGACTTCCTAAATGGTTTGATAACTCATTTCATTATGTTCCTTCAATACAACAGTAACTATGGTTCCAGCTGTTTAATTGGCTGCAAAGCACTTGAGATATTCTCATGTCATAAAAAGCCTTCTAAAAATGCAGGTCACTTTTTAAGAGTTTGGACCTTAACATGTGGTAATGGTTGCAAGTTGGATTTTAACTGCACCTAATTCACAATAACTTAAATACTTTATAACATATAAATGTAAACCTTTGTTATGCAACAATGTGTTATTCAACACTGTTCAGTATTCAATTAACAGTGTCTTCATTTAGAATAACATCTATAAGTAGAATACGGTAGCTCTGAAAGTTATGCAGCCTTAAGCTAGAGACTCCATATTGGTTTGTAAGAAATCTATCATCCCCTTGACTTCAATTTCTCCAGCCAAATATAAGTTAGGAATAGAAGTAAGTTACTTAATCCTTTGAGTCTGCTTTGCCATTCAATAGGATCATGCCTGATCTGTTTGTGATATGAATTCTACATTCTCAAACCACATTCTCATTTGATTCCTTTTCTCAACAACAATCTATCTGTGATTCAAAAATATTCAGTGGCCCCAACTCCACAGCTTTTTGATGCACAGTTCCAAAGTTGTAGATCCCTCAAAGTTTTCCTCATTTCTGCCCTAAAGGGCCAACACCTAGTATCAAAATAAAACTCTCTCACTTCTGGTTCACCCACAAGAAACATCCTTTTCACATCTACCTTGTCAAAGCCATTCAGGATCTTGTATACATGAATCAAGTCACCTCTCACTCTTCTAAACTTGTGAAAACAAGGCCAGATCTTTCCTCATAACAGAATACACTCATTCCAGGTACTAATCTGATAAACCATCTCTTCATTCTTATCCTTCCTGAAATAAGGAGCCCAAAACTGACCACGGTACAGAGACAGAGAAATTAAGAGTAGGAGTAAATCTGTCAGCCCTTTGAGCCTGCGCACCATTCAATGATCATGGCTGATCATCTAACTCAGTACCCTGTTCTCACTTTCTCCCCATATACTTTGATCTCTTTAACCTTAAGAACTATATCTGACTCTTTCTTGATAACATTAATGTTTGAGCCTCAACCAATTTCTCTGGCAGAGTCAGTTTCATACAGCATCGCTGAGCAGGTTATTTCTGAGCAGGTGCTGTTTGATAGCACTGTTGATGACACCTTCCATCACTACTGATGATCGAGAGGAGACTGATGGGGCAGTAATTGGCCAGGGTGGATTTGTCCTGCCTTGTGTGTACAGGGCATACTTGGGCAATTTACCACATTGGTGGGTAGATACCAGTGTTGTAACCATACTGGAATAGCTTGGCTAGGGGAGCAGCAAGTTCTGGAGCACAAGTCTTCAGTACTATTGCTGGAATGTTGTCAGGGCCGGTAGCCTTTGCAGTATCCAGTGTCTCCAACTGTTTCTTGATGTAAAGTGGAGTGAATCGAATTGGCTGAAGACTGGTATCTGTAATGCTGGGGGCCACTGGAAGAGGCAGAGATGGATCATCCACTTGGCACTCTGACTGAAGATTACTGCGAATACTTCAGCTTTATCTTTTGCACTGATGTGCTGGGCTCTTCCATCATTGAGGATGGGGATATTTGTGGGGCCTCCTCCTCCAGTGAGTTGTTTAATTGTCCACCACCATTCACGACTGGATCCCAGAGCCCAGTAGAAGACAACTCTTACCCCTCGCTAAGCTAATTAGAAAGCAAAACACGAAAGGGAGAGAGAGCCGAGTCCTCCACTACTCCAGCGAATTCAAGGGGCCCTGTTTAGCCCCATTACTGACCAGGCAACTCAAAACCTGGTCCCAGCAAAAAAACTGAAATGGGGGACAGAATTGAACACAAATATGAATGGGCCAACTGGCACGGTCATGACCTCGCCCCGCCAACAATAGTGGATAAATGGTCCAAACAACTACCCCCGCCAAAAGGGGAGGCTTATAGACCTGGGGATAACTTGATAGCCTGAGGAGTATTTTGATTCACAATTTAAGCTCATGTAGAATTGAGAGAGAAAGTCTTTGGTTAGTGGCTATGTATCACAGCCAGGATTTATGCAGGTAAACTCCACAATTGTTCGGGAATGTGAAACTACTGTATATCTCACTCTCTTTACGAGCAAAGATTAAACAAAAAGCTATAAACCGAGATAGGAAGAAAGTTAGAAAATGGTAATAAGAGAACAAAAGAGAGTGTGTGTGAGATAGAGAGAGGGGAAGAGTGAATTCGCTGAATTAAGTGTTAACTCTTTGTGGTCTGGTTGGAATGCATCTTTATTTGTTGTTGTTAAACCATGTCTCATGCAATATTTCCGCTTTCATTCCCTACAGCTTGAGATCTGGGAATGTTTTGAATTTAGTTTACATTTTGGGAATCTAAAGTGATTTAAAAGAGTGCAGAGCTGGATGAACACAGCAGGCCAAGCAGCATCAGACGAGCAAGAAAGCTGACGTTTCGGGTCTCGACCCTTCTTCAGAAACGGGGGAGGGGAAGGGAATTCTGAAATAAATAGGGAGAGAGGGGGAGGCAGATAGAAGATGGATAAAGGAGAAGATAGGTGGAGAAGAGACAGACAGGTCACGGAGGCGGGGTTGGAGCCAGTAAAGGTGAGTGTAGGGGGGAGTTAGGGAGGGGATAGATCAAGGAGGCGGGATGAGGCTAGTAGGTCGGAGATGGGGGTGGAGCTTGAGGTGGGAGGAGTGGATAGGTGGGAGGACAGGTTAGGGAGGCAGGTACGAGCTGGGCATCCCAAAACCAGCCCACCTCGTACCTGCCTCCCTAACCTGTCCTCCCACCTCAAGCCCCACCGCCATCTCCTACCTACTAGCCTCATCCCGCCTCCTTGGCCTGTCCGTCCTCCTTGGACCAACCTATCCCCTCCCTAATTCCCCACTTACACTCACCTTTACTGGCTCCAACCCCACCTCCTTGACCTGTCTGTCTCCTCTCCTTTATCCATCTTCTATCCGCCTCCCCTTCCTTCCTATTTATTTCAGAATCCCCTTCCCCTCCCCCATTTCTGAAGAAGGGTCTACACCCGAAACGTCAGCTTTCCTGCTCCTCTGATGCTGCTTGGCAAACTGTGTTCATCCAGCTCTACACCTTGTTATCTCAGATTCTCCAGCATCAGCAGTTCCTACTATCTCTGATTTAAAAGTGTGTCGTATGCCTGTATCAGTGTGAACATGTATGGTTAATGTAATGCCCTTTTAAGGAACTATCAGTGGTTGTGTAAAGCAAAAATTTGCAACAAAATGTTGATTTAAAAATGTGGGTTGTAAAGCTTGGTAAAAATTTCATCTCTTGGAATTGGCTCCATGTTGTTTAGATGGAGTGGAAAGAGTCTTGGGTAAATTTTAACTTCAAAAATGATCAAGTTTGGAATTTCATTTTCTGGCCAGAGTGAATGTCCAAACACTGTTTTAACATGAGTGAACCTTTAATTCCAGATGATAAAATTTGCTCATTGTAAATGTACTTCAGTGTGAAAGTATCAGAGTAATAGGAAAATTGCATTTTCAAATATTCATTTCTCTTTGAACAAAATTCTGATGATGTTTTAAAATCTGAGAAAACTGATAGCGAGGATTTAAAAAAAATGGAGTGTACAATCTAAGAAAGGAGGTGGGCTTTTCCTGTGTTAATTATAACATACTTATTTCTGTACATGAGGAACAGAGATGGTTGACATAATTACCTCCAGTAATTTTTATCCCTTAAACCACTACTAATTAACCCATTCTGCTTGAAGTGGAATGGATGCATATTGTTTTATTTTTCAGAGGTTGAAAGACACTGAAGGCCTTCGCTGATGGCTACAAACCTCTGAACCTGTCTGCAGACTTTCAGTGTTGCAACACAGTGATGGATGAGGCATCCTCAATCCATCAAGCCGTTCATTAACAACGCATCTCAGTAGTTAGAGAACAACTGTGCAAACATTAAATGTATTAAGTATCAGGAATCTCAAAACCACTAAGTCTGGGTACACTTACTCACATGGCCTGACATTCAAAAACATTTAGAAGGAATAGTAATTCGAAAATTTAAAAAGATTCTGGAAAATGATAAATTGCATGCACACAGTCTCAGTGGTTTCAATGCATAAAAACTTGTTAGTGACTTTGAGGGAGTAAATGGAAGTTTGAATTTGGACAAATTTACCTAGAGATGTATCAAATATCTAGACTGAGTTATCAAATAAATTTAAAAAAGAATTGAGTCATCTTGGAGAAAGAACAAACAAAGTATGTTTTGCCTGAATCAAACAGAAATGTTTGATTTTTGTTTTAAAGTATTATAAGATGATGTTCCATAGACTACAAATTTCTTCAGAGCTCTGGAATTAGATAGGCAGTAATAGTTAAATTGCAAAATTGCATGAGCTTAAGTAATTAGGGATGGAGAGTAGTGGCAGGAAAAAAATAAATTAGAATAATGAGTTGAAATGGCAATAGAATTTAACATGCACCTTAGTGAAAGGCTAGTTTAGTTGAGAGTACTATACTGATAGCTTTCTCTTGGTGATGGTTGTGTCCTTGTCTTTCCTTTAAAGAGAACTGAACTTGGTGATTGAGCCGCTACCCGTGGGATCAGGAATATACATGGAGAGATAAGTAAAATCTCAGATCATTGGATAAGATCATACGAGAGTCAAGAATGCATGACATGCTCTTGGGGTACTGATGTAGGTATGCAAAAGTGATCATTACCTTGGAAGTAACAAACATGAGGGAATGCATGGTAAAAAAGTGATTATGCTGAAGAACAGATCTCAGACATGTACACCTACTTCACAAATAGATTAGTGTGGCTTGAAAGAACACAAATGCATTAGTTTAAGTGATAAGACACTGCCACATAATCCACAGAGAAACGGGCTTTAAAACAGTGATGGTGAGCTGGAGTGAAAGGACCCAAAATGATGATATAGATACCTCGGAAAAATACAGGGGAAGCAGAGGATGAAGATAAGGCCTGATAAGCACTGTCATTTGTCAGAGCTGTATTATTTGAGACGATGGACATTGCGGGGATACTTGAAATTGGAGGTAGTTACCACTCAATGACACAAATCATTCATAAAATTGGCAATGAAGAAAAAATATTGAATAAGTATCCTCAAGATTGATACAGATAATAGAGCTGGGGATTTTTGAGCTCACGTATAATGTTAACAAGCAACTAGTGACTGAACTGGAAGCTTGATAAGAACAACAACGTTTGATCCGAAATGTATAAATTAAAGATGCTCAGGACTTTAACACATGGCATGAAGTATTTGCAGAGTCAGAGTCAATGCGCCCAAGAGAGAAAAAAAGGACTTGGAATGAGGCATAAATTAAATTGTGCGACAAGGGTATCTGGAAACAAACAGAGGTGGACAAAGCCGTCGCCCCACAGGCATTAATGCCTCTTTTGGCACAACAAATCCATTCATGGGGACAGTTGGTCCGCAACAAATGATGACATGATTCCAGAAAAGCTGGTGGGGTCGGGGTTTCAAAAGAAAACATGCTCAGGTGGTAGCAGACTGTTACGTGATCTGCCAGAAAAACAACCCCAGACCCATCTCAGCTGTGCCCCAAATGAGATCCCCTGCCCCTGCAGAACCATTCCAACACCTACAAGTCAACTACATCCCTCCCACCATGTCAAGGAAATGCTGAAGTACTAGTTATTGTTGATAAATTCCAGATGGGTAGAAGCCTCTCCAGCCCGACGAGCCACAGCCAAAGTTTTCTGTAAGGATTACATTCCTCGGTGGAGAGTCCTGACCAGCACAGACTCTGACAAAGGGGCATACTTCACAGGTGCTGTCTGCCAGGAAGTCTGCAGGCTGCTAAACATTAAATGGGATCTGTACTGCCCTCATCACCCCCAGACATCAGGGCATGTGGAACAAACCAACAGGTTGAATAAACAAAGGCTCACTAAGCACCACCAAGAGGGACTACCCTGGCCACAAGCCCTGATAATTGTACTATGTAGCATCTGGGCGACCCCCAATCGGACAACAGGACTAAGCCCTTTTGAAGTCATCACCGGAAGGCCTATGTCACTGCCAGGAACAACTGATTTATGGAAAGCTGATTGCCACTTAATGAGAGATGCACTGTTGAAGTATTGTCAAGACCTAACCAATGTTGTCAAGTTTACTTCCCAACAGTATCAGCCACTTGGGTTGATCCACCAGAGGGAGGATATGATATAATCCAGGAACGTGGGTCCATGTAAAGAAAATCCATAAAGAACCACTAGCAGCCAACTGGGAAGGACCCAACCAAATGCTGCTGACCGCTCCCACGGTTATAAATGTCCAAGGTAAGTAAACTTGTATCCATGCATAAGAATGGTTACATTTAGCTCAAGATAGGGAAATTGTTTGTATTACTAACTATGTGTATTTTGAGTGTTTGCTTACTAGTAACTTACCAATCCCCTGCACCAGAACGAAGATGAAAGAAATGGGAATTGCATGTAAATACCTTTTTGTAAATGTCCTATACCTAGGCCAAACGAGTTAGTGTTTCCAGGTTTCGGGTGTATGCCCATAAATCCATCCACTCAGAACAGAGCATCCCCTTAAGACCCATCCTTTTAATGCATCCAAATAAGTGGAATGGGTAATTTATCAGAAGGTCCCCTTAGAAGCTCCAGCACAACTGGCACGGCATTCATCAGCAGGAACAAGGGTGTATTGGGTGCACATTGCTGACCCCTGAGAGCAGCAGAAGACAGCAGGTTACAACCTGACTGCCTTTCAAAGGTGATATCAGCCTAATTACAAGATCTTGCAGCGATCTCCTTTCTTGACCCTTGCTAACACCTCTGGAACACGGCGACCTAACAGGAAGGATATGTTTATGTAAGACCCAGACGAGAGGGCATGAGATGGGATACAGCAAGTGTTACCTTCATTATGGACAGGATCGTATTACTCGAGTTACGTCATCCCCTTTGTCCATCACTCATTCTTCCTATCTGAGATACCCAACTGGCAAAGATTTAAAAGGGCCAATACAGAGACAAAGAGATTCTTTGCCACCTGAATCCTCTGATACAAGACTGTAAAACTGGCAAAGGAATTTATCAACATGGCAGATGTCCTAGAACAGGTGGCCGATGCTACTGCAGAGGTCTCGGATAAAGTAAGTGCTGAAATGGTAGCCATCTGTAAAACAGCACTGCAGAACAGAATGGCCCTTGATTGGATACTGGCAGAAAACGGCAGCACTTGTGCCCTAATCGAGGATGAATGCTGTACTTGTATCCCAGAAAATTCTGAAGGGATCACTGGTTTAGCAACATATATCTGACAAACTAAAACAACCCCATCCTCCACTCCGTGGAGTTGGGCAACTGGCTGGTTGGTACCCTTGGGAACCTCCCTGTTGCAAGGTATAGTGTTATTCGTTGTAGTAATTTTCATTTTATATTGTTTGCTTTTATGAATCAAATGTTGCCAATAGGTGGTTTCTGCCACAGCCCCACAGGTTAGACTCCTGAAAAATAAGCCCGTGAGGCAATCATTCTTACATAAAAAGCCTATCTCATATGTGTAACTATGTAGTTGTGTGCTTTGTGATTCGCTTAAGGGGGAAATCAAACAGGGATTGTTAAGGCCACCCATATCTGGGCCTCAAAATGGCTGTTAAGGCTGCCAATAACTGAGTAATCAATCTGTAATATACTAGAAAAAAAATCACCAGAAGATTCAAATCAGTCTCAAACAGTAAAAATGCCCCATCCCCTTTATCATCGAGACCTGTGTGTTTTTGTTTCTTTTTTGCTGTTTGCTGTAACTGTGCTATAAATCGCAAATAGAGGTTGCTGAATCTGACTCTCATTGAAAATATGAGATCTAACAGTTACATTTGTTACTTTCCAGTCTGATGGCATCTATCCAGAAATCATTGTGAAAACATGACTCCAAGCTTCCAGTTGCCTGTCATCTTAGTTGCCTATCCACTGCCATTATGATCTTTATGTCCTTTACCTCTCATGCTTTTCCATTGAAACTCGATGAATACTGGAACGGCACCTCATCATTTAACCAGGCACAAAATTGAGCTCAACAATTTAAAAGCAAAACCTTGGCCCTCATTTTTAGAATGGCAGCTGCTGGCCATGATTCTGTATTTCACACGTATACCTTGTCCAAATACATAATTCGTTTCTTTATATCCCATTAGCATCCCTGTTTGCCTTGTATGGTCACTCAGTTTATCATTTAGTCACCTCTGCTTTTCATCTTATCAAAGGTCTTCCATTCTCTTCCAGTGTTCCTGTACATTTCCTAATACTCTCAGTTTTAACCAAGAGCCGTCAACTTAACATAATTTATTTCTCTCTCTACAGACATTGCCTGATTCACCAAATATTTCCAACGTCTTTTGTTTTTAATTTTGCCCTTACACTTTTTTGATGATCAATGTCAATACACAATGGGATCTATCAAATGCATCTAGAATTAATATGTTTAAAGACTTGCTCTGTCCCTGCCATTTTCTTCAGGGAAGTGTAGTAATAATTATATTGAGTGAGGTTTTATGAGATGGAACAATGTCAAGTTTTAATACTCATCTGAACCACAACACACTTCCATCTCCATTTCTCTAGTTAGTTACTTGAGCCCCAAGAAACCTGTGTTGCTCAAGTAAAACTTGGAGCCAAGTTAAAAACAAAATTAAGAACATTATGTTGACATCTCCTAACAACAATAGTTGTCACAACAAGTACCTGCCAACATCCAAACAAACATACAAATTGGAAGCACAGGTAGTCCATTTGCCTCCTCAAGCTTGCTCCACCATTCATAAAGATCATGGCTGTTTTGAATTCTGCATTCCCACCTATCCCTGATAACCTTTGATTCTCTTTCTTAGCAAGAATCCATCTGTCTCTATCTGAAAAATATTCAATGAGCCCTGTCTCTTGCACGTGCGGAAGCTAAGATTTCCAAAGTTCCACAAGCCTCGAAGAGAAAAATAAAATTCACCTCATTGCTGTCTTAAAAAGCAACGTCTAATTTTAAAATAGCGCTCCCTATTTTTGGACTTGTCACTAAAATAAATCAAAACATGTACCTTGTCAAGACTGTTACCAATCTAATGTACTTTAATTACAACATCCCACAATCTTTTAGACTCCAGCAGAAACAAGTCTAATTTATTCAATTAGACAACCCACTCATTCCAGGTATCAATCTAGTAATCCTTCTCTGAACTACCTCCAATGCATTTACATTCTTCCTTAAATGAGATTAAAACTGCAAACAGAAGTTGAGATGTGATCGCACCAATGGTTTATGCAATAGATGTATAATCTCCTTACTTTTAAGTTCAACTCCTCTTAAATATAGCATTCCATTAGCCTTCTCAATTACTCGCTGTACCTATATACTAACATTTGGTAACTCATGCACTAAGACACCTGGATCCTTCTGCACCTCAAGAATTCTGCAGTTGTTCTTTCTATTAGTATTCTTTTATTCTTCCTTCCAAAGTGAACAGCTTTACATTTGCCCAAAATTATACTTCATCTGGCAGAGTTTTTGCCCGCTCACTCAACCTATTTATATTAGCCTGCAAGTTCCCTTTATCTTCTTCACAGCATAATTCCCTACCTATTTTTGTGCCATCTGCCTTTGCTCCCTCATTTAAATTACTGATATAAACTGTAAAATATTGACGTCCCAGCACAAACCTCCTAGGCTCCATTTGTCACAACCAACTAATCAGAAAAACAGTTGATTACGCATAACACAGTGTAGAGCTGGAGGAACGTAGTAGGCCAGGCAGTATCAGAGGAGCAGGGAAGTTGACGTTTCGGGTCGGGACCCCTCTTCCTGAAACCCAGGAAGAACCCGGGTCCCGATCCAAAACGTCAGCTTCCCTGCTCCTCTGATGCTGCCGGGCCTGCTGTGTTCCTTCAGCTCCACACTGTGTTATCTCAGACTCCAGCATCGGCAGTTCTTACTATCTCTGAGGTTATTATGCATACCCTGTTTTCTGCCAGCCAATTTTCTATCAATGCTAATATGTTATGCTCTAAGGTATGAACTTCTACTTTATGCAATAACTTTTCACGTGGCACCTTGTCAAATGTCATCGAGAAATTAAAGTTAATTGATGTTTAAAAACTCTCCTTTATCCACAATACACTACTTCTTCAAAAAACTCTAATATTTTAGTTAAAAAGGAATTTCACTTTCACTTTCATTCTCACTTTTCCTGATTACCTTGAGTTTTACCAAGGAACAGCTATAACTCCCAGAAGGGTCCCAACCCGAAACATCAACTTTCCTGCTCCTCTGACGCTGCTTGCTCTGCTATGTTCCTCTAGTTCCACACTGTGTTATCTCTAACTCCTTAATGATCAATTTTAACATCTTCCACAACAGGCAAACTAAGTGATATATAGTTTCCCCTTTTCTGCCTCTTGCTCTTCCTAAAATGAAGAATTATATTTGCTACTTTTCAGTGTGATGGAACTTTTCAGAATCCACTAAATTCTGGACAATTTACACAAATGTATTCTCTACCTCACCAGCCACGTCTTTCAAGAGCCTAGAATATAGTCCGTCTGGGCTCAGAGACTTGTCTACCTGCAGCTCAATCAGTTGGTGTTGTACCACTTCCTTAATATTTGCAATTTCACCACTCTGCCCTTCACTTCCTGATTTACAGGTATTACTAGAATTTTTTTGGATCCTCTATAGTGAAGACAAAAGTAAAATATTTGTTCATTTCCTATGGCATTTCTTATAACCTACTATTAACTTACTATTCTCAATTTTGACTTATTCTTTTGCCTTTTAAATCTGTAGAAGCTCTTGCTATCTGTTTTTATATTCCAGGCAAGCTTCTTCTCATACTTTAATTTCTTCCTTCTGACAAATAGAATCATGGAGCCATACAGCATGGAAACATACCCGTCAGTGCAACTCATCCATGCTGCCAAGACATCCCAATCTGACCTAGCCCCATTTGCCAGCATTTGGCCCATATCCTTCTAAATATTTTCATTCCTTTATTCATTCACAGGATGAGGGTATCACTGGCTAGGCAGCATTTATTGCCCATCCCTAACTGACCAGGGGGCAGTTAAGGGTCAACCAAATTGCTGTGGGTCTGGAGTCACATGTAGGCCAGACCAGGTAAGCATGGCAGTTTCCTTCCCTAAAGGACATTGGTGAACCAGATGGGTTTTTCCTAACATTTGACAACGGATTCATGGTCATCATTAGACTCTTAATTCCAGATATTTATTGGATCTAAATTCCACCATTTGCCGTGGCGTGATTTGAATCCACATCTCCAGAACGTTGTCTGGGTCTGTGGATTAACAGTCCAGTGAGAATACAACTAGGCCATTGCCTCCCCTTCCTGTTCATGTACCCATCCAGATGCCTTTTAAATGTTATAATTGTACCTGCCTCCACCACTTCTTCTGGCAGCTCATTTCATACACGTACCATCCCCTGAGTGAAAAAGTTAGTCCTCACGTCCTTTTAAATCTTTCCACTCTCACTTTTAGCCTATATACTCTAGTTTTGGAGTCTCACACCCTAAGAAAAAGACCTTGGTTACTCGCCCTGTCCACCGGCTCTCATGATTTTATAAACCTGTATAAGGTCACTCCTCTCCAATGCTCGAGGGAAAATAGCCCTAACCTGTTCAGCATCTTTCTCAAGCTCAAATCCTCCAGTACCAGCAACATCCTTATAAACCTTTGTTGCACCCCCTCAAGTTTAACAATATCCTTCCTATTGAAAGACGACCAAAACTGTACGCAGTATTCCAAAAGTGGCCTCACCAATGTCTTGTACAGCAGCAACATGACATCCCAAATCCTACACTCAATGTTAATACCAGTGAAGGTATGCGTGCCAAAAGCCTTGTTCACGACCCAATCTACCTGCAACTCCAAGTTCAAGGAACTATGCACCTGCACCCCTTGGTCTTTTTGTTTGGTAACATTCCCCAGGGCTCTACCATTAATAATCTAATAATCTGGTCATTAATAATCTGGTTTGCCTTACCAAAATGCAACACCTCACATCTATCTAAATTAAACTCCACCTGCCACTCCTTGGCCTATTGGTCCATCTGGTCAAGGTCCCATCGTAATGTGAAACAATCTTCTTCACTGTCCACTACACCACCTGTTTTGGTGTCAGCTGCAAATCACAAACATGCCTCCTGTATTCACATCCAAATCATTTACTTAAATGACGAAAAGCAGTGGACCCAGCACTGATCCTTGTAGCATACCAGTGGTCAGACCTCTAGTCCAAAAAACA
The DNA here is from genome assembly GCA_024137785.1 of Ginglymostoma cirratum. Lineage (NCBI taxonomy): Eukaryota > Metazoa > Chordata > Chondrichthyes > Orectolobiformes > Ginglymostomatidae > Ginglymostoma > Ginglymostoma cirratum. The sequence goes on along the minus strand of JAHRHZ010000069.1, from coordinate 23,211,360 downwards.
AGCCTCCACCACCATCCTTTGTCTCCTACCTCCAAGCCAATTTTATGTCCAATTGGCTAGCTCCCACTGGATCCATGTAATCTAACCTTATTAATACTCTAGCATGCAGAAGCTTGATAAACACTTTTCCGAAGTCTGATAGACAACGTCTACTGCTCTGCCTTCATCAATCTTCTTTGTTACCTCTTCAAAAAACTCAAACAAGCCAGTGAGATATGACTTACCATGCACAACGCCTTGTTGATTATCCCTAATCAGTCCTCGTCTTTCCCAATGCACACAAATCCTGTCCCTCAGAATCCCCTCCGACAACTTACCCACCACTGTCATAAGGCTCACCAGTCTATAGTTCTCTAGCTTTTCCTCACAGCCTTTCTTAAATAATGGCAGCACATTAGCCAACCTCCAGCCTTCCGGCACTTCAGCCACAGCTATTTGTGATATAAATATCTCAGCAAGGAACCTAGCAATCATATCGCCAGCTTCCCACAAAGTTCTGGGAAACACCTGATTAGGTCCCGGAGATTTATCTACCTTTATGCGTTTTAAGGCCTCCAGCGCCTCCTCTTACGTAACATGAACTCTTTTCAAGACATCGTTATTTATTTCCCCAAGTTCATTTTCTTCCATGTCCTTCTCCACAGTAAACACTGACACAAGATATTCATTTAGTATCTCAAACATCTCCTGTTGCTCCACACATAGACAACCACATTGATCTTTACGGGGCCTTATTCTCTCCCTAGTTTTTTTTGCCATTGATATATTTACAGAATCTCTTTGGATTCTCATTACCTCTTACTTGCCAGAGCTATCTCATGTCCCCTTCTTGCTCTCCTGATTTCCCTCCTAAGTGTACTCCTGCTGTCCTTATACTCTTCCAGGTATTCGCTAGATTCCATCTGTCCATACATAATATGTGCCTCCTTTTTCTTGACCAGAGCCTCAAATTCTTTCGTCATCCAGCATTCCCTAAACCTATCAGCCTTGCCCTTCATGCCAACAGAAACATACTGTCTCTGAACACTCTACCTCATCCTAAAAGGCCTCCCACTTCCCAACTATCCCTTTACCTGCAAATAGCCTCACCTAATCAATTTTTGGAAGTTCCTGTCTGGTACCGTCAAAATTGTCCTTAGTCCAATGCAGAACTTTAACTTTTTGATCAGTTCTATCTTTTTCCATAACTATTTTAAAACTAATAGAATTATGATCACTGCGGTGAAGTGCTCCCTTACTGACATCTCAGTCATTTGCCTTGCCTTACTTCCCAACAGAAGGTCAAGTATTGCTCTTTCTCTAGGGGGTACATCCACATATTGAATGAGAAAGTTTTCTTGTACATACTTAACAAATTCCTCCCCATCCAAGCCTTTAACACTATGACAATCACAGTCTATGTTTGGAACGTTAAAATCTCCAACCATTACAACCCTATTTTTCTTACAGATATCTGAGATTTCCTTAGATATTTGCTTCGCAATTTCCCACTGACTACTGCGGGGCCTATAATACAATCCCAACAAGGTGGGCGGGATGGTGGGTCAATGGTTAACACTGCGGCCTCAAAGTGCCAGGAACCCAGGTTCAATTCCAGCCTCAGGCGACTGTCTGTGTGGAGTTTGCACATTGTCCCATGTCTGTGTGGGCTTCCTCTGGGTGCTCCAGTTTCCTCCCATGGTCCCGGAACATGCAGGGCAGATGGATTAGCCATGGCATATTAACCCATGGAGGGGGCGGGTCTAGCTGGAATACTCTTCAGATGATTGGTGTGGACTTAATAAGCCCAATGGCTTGCTCCCACACTGTAGGGATTCAAGGTGATCATCCCTTTCTTATTTCTCAGTTCCACCCATCAAACTTCACTGGACAATCGCCCAGGAATATCTTGAAGTTGTTCTCTGGTGCTCTTTATATTCTGTCCAATGGGAAATTTTCTACAGCTACAGCATAACCTCCCTGCTCTTAGAATCTATGCCACGACTGATAAAGGAAAGTGTCCTGTATGTCTTCTTAACCACCCCATTAACCTGTCCAGTTGCTTTCAGGAAAAAGCACTCCACTCTCTGTTCCTCTGAACTTCTAGTGTCCATTCATTGAGTACTCCCTCATCTTGTTATTTCTTCCAAAGTGCATCATCTCACACTTTTCAATGTTAAGTTCCATCTGCCACTGACCTGTCCATCCAACCAACCAGTCTATCTCTTCCTGTAACCTCTCTCCTCAATATCAACTGCAATCTTAATCATTTTCTCCCCATCCCTGCCCCCTCATTCTCAACTATATGATGTGCATGTATCATAAACAATAAAGGATCCAACACTGATCCCTGTACTACGCCACTGGACCCCAGCCTTCAGTCACACAACTAGACTTCTACCCCCACCCTCTGTCTTCTACTACTAAACTGATTTTGGATTCATCTTCCCAAGTTACCTTTGATTCTGTGTACTTTGATCTTATCAGTGTCCTGTGTGGGACCTTCTCAAAAGGCTTTGCCAAAATCCAAAGAATGACATAAGAACGCAAGAACATAAGAAACAGGAGCAGGAGTAGGCCATCCGGCCCTCAAGTTTGCTCTGCCTTTCAATAATATTCATGGCTGATCTTTCCTGGACTCAGCTTCACTTACCCAGCCGCTCACCATAACCCTTAATTCACTTAGTCTTCAAAAATCTATCTTTGCCTTAAAAACATTCAATAAGGTAGCCTGAACTTCTTCACTGGGCAGGGAATTCAACAGATTCACAACCCTTTGGGTGAAGAAGTTCCTCCTCAACTCAGTCCTAAATATGCTCCCCCTTATTCTGAGGCTATGCCCCCTTGTCCTAGTTTCACCTGCCAGTGGCAAGTAAGAAGACCAAAACTTTACACAGCACTCCAGGTGTGGCCTCACCAGCAGTGTACAGCTGCAGCATAACCTCCCTATTTTTAAACTCTATCCCTCTAGCCATGAAGGACAAAATTTGATTTGCCTTCTTAATTATCTGTGGCACCTACAAACCAACGTTTTGTGATTCATGCACAAGGACACCAGGGACGCTCTGCGTAGCAGCATGCTGCAATTTTTCATCATTTAAAAAAGTCTGTTTTGCTGTTATTCCGACTAAAACAGATGACCTCACATTTACCAACTTGCTCTACATCTGCAATGCCCTTGCCCACTCACGTAACCTATCTATATACCTAGCAGACTTTCAGTGCCCTCTGCACACTTTGCACTACCACTCATTTTAGTGTCAACTGCTGAATTTTAGCATACTACACTTAGTTGATGTAGAATTGGGGACTACATAAATTGTAAGCAACTGTAGTCCCAACACTGATCGCCAACCAGAAAAACACCCACTTATCCTGACTGTTTGCTTTCTGCTAGTTAACCAATCTCCTATCTGTGCTAATACATTACTCACAACACCATGCACCTTCATCTTATGGAGCAGCCTTTAGTGCGGCATCTTGTTGAATGCTTTCTGGAAATCCTGATACACCACATCCTCATTTCCTCATTATCCACCACACTCGTAATGAGCTGCACTACCCTCATTTACACACTGATTGAATTTTTCAAGGAGGCAATCAAATTTATTAGGCATGGTCTCCCTCTGATGAAGCCAGGCTGACTCTCCCTGATCAAACCTTACCTCCCAAGTGGAGATTAAATCTCTCTTTCAGAAATTTCTGCAATAACTTCTCAATCACTGATATGTGCAGCTCACTGGTCTGTAATCCCCTGGTTTATTCCTAAACCTTTCTTGCACCTCTACTGTGACCAGAAAGGAATTTAAAAGTTTGGGTCAGAGCCCCTACACTTTGTTTGTAATATTGTGATTCGGAGAAACACCCATAACTTGGTTAAAAAAAAGTTTATTTTTTCAGTTTCCATTCTTAGCTGAAGGTGGATGTGTATAATGGTTGCTCCAAAGACAGGAAGATCATTTAGGATTGTTAAAAAGATCATGAAGTTTAGTTAGAGTTCCAGATCAGAAGTGTTTAGTTAAAACTCTGAACGGGTTATTTGAAGCTGAGACAGAAAGCCCAGTCCATTGAAGGGTCCAAGAAGCAGCTATTAGTTTCTCAAGACTGGGCGTTGAAGCCACAGTTAAATTAAGGCTTATTAGGTTGATAGAGAATTTCTTCTGGCATGAGTGCTGTAGAAAGGTGCTTTTTGGATTAATTGGATTATATTTTTACTGTATATCTTGAAATCTTTACGTGTGTTATGTGTAAATAGTCTGGTGTATTCTATTTTATTTTAATTTATCTTGCATAATAAACATTTGTTTTATTGTTAAAACCAGTACTGCAACATTGCATGTTCATGTTCCAGTTAGAGACCACCTCATTTAAACCAAAAGAAAAACAGAAATACAATCTATTAAGCCAAATTTCAGTCTAGGATCGGACTTGTCCAGTAATGCCAACAGCTGGGATAAAAAGTACACTTACTGCAGACGTGTTTGCTCTGGAACACACAGGCATCCAAGTGGAAATTTGTAATCTCAGAGAATCTGTTTCTCATCAGCATTCAAGCACATCCCATTATATATGGAATTGGAGCTGGTTTGTGCTTCTACTGTAAACACATCCATAACTTTGACTCTTCACCCAGACCAAACCGGTGTACTTGGCAGTTAAAATTTCCTCATGATTCATGAAACAGGTCACTACAAGACTCTGAGTATTTGCTTTGGAAGCAGGGACAGCTTTGTTATAAAAACAAAGTGCTGGAGAGACTCAGCAGGTCTGGCAGCATCTGTGGAGAGAAAACAGAGTTAATGTTTTGAGTCCAGTGCCCATTCTTGTCCAATGACCCTTTTTGTTTCAGATTTAGGGCATCTGAAGTTCTTGGTTTTTTTAACAAGCCAAAGCTGTGAAATAATTGGTTTGTTATTGGTTGTTAAAAGTTCAAATTCTTGATACCTTATGTCAACACTTCTCCAAAGGTACAGTGAACAGTTGGAGCGTTCAGCACCACAAAATTTCTTATTTTCAACATGATTGGCTGCTCTGTGAAGTTCTAGCTCCTAAATCCTTTGACAAATTCATAGCACAGAATTACAGTTCATCACACGTGACGCAGTGTCATGATCCTGGCACAGCAGAACTTTAGGATGCAGAAACAATAGTTCATGAAGCTTTCGCTTATCAGCAACAACTTTATCGTGCACCATGACCAAGGCATCCAAGATGACTGCAGACCGCAATGCCTTGTAAAACACTGCGCCACACAAAGATAAAAGATAAGAAAGATAACGAAATATTAACCAAGAGTAGCGCAAGCAGGAACCGAAAGAGAAGTAATTTGAACCATCTAAACAACACCATATGTAGGCTTCTTGTAATGTAATGCCAGTGCAATTTTGTTCAGACACAAATAGAAAAAAGCATTGTAAAATTCTATTTTATATTTCAGGACATATCCCAAAATCTTTTAACTGTGCTCTGGTTAACGATTTGCACAGTCTTGCCTATCAAAGGCTGGAAAGACAGAACAATATAAAGAATTCTCCACAGAAAATTCCATAATGAAAGGCTACATCCATCATAAGAAAACTTGCACACATCTAGATTACTGGTCTTATAGCAGTGAGGTCTGAAGATTGGCAAAGAGCAATCAATTGTGCTAGCTCAACAGTGTGTGTATACACACACACACACACACACACACACACACACACACACATATATCTATATATATATATATACACACACACACATACATATATCTATCTATATATATATACACACACACACACATACATGTATCTATCTATATATTTATATATATACACACACACATACATACATATATCTATATATTTATATATATACACACACATACATAACACACACACACATCTATATATTTATATATATACACACACACATACATACACACACACACACATCTATATATTTATATATATACACACACACATACATACACACACACACACACATATCTATATATTTATATATATACACACACATACATA
>JAHRHZ010000069.1:23188641-23205141 GCA_024137785.1 Ginglymostoma cirratum | reverse complement strand
CACATATCTATATATTTATATATATACACACATACACACACACACATCTATATATTTATATATATACACATACACACACACACATCTATATATTTATATATATACACACACATACACACACACACACACACATATATCTATATATTTATATATATACACACACACACACACACACATATCTATATATTTATATATATACACACATACACACACACATATCTATATATTTATATATATACACACATACACACACACACATATCTATATATTTATATATATACACATACACACACACATCTATATATTTATATATATACACACACATACACACACACACACACACATATATCTATATATTTATATATATACACACATACACACACACACACGACCTGCCTGCATAACAGCACAGACATTTTTAATGGCCTAATTTTGGAGATATCCACTCCTTCAGAAGTTCTGCAATAGCAGTGGAGGGGGTGCGGGTGCACGGTGTGTAAAGAGAGAAGACAGCGGTGTTAAACCATGAGCTGCACTGAGATTCATGCAGTTGAGAAAGAAAAGCATTTACAAAAAATTTTAATCATGCACAATTCCAAGGCAATTTTATGTATTTTTCACCAATCTTTGATGATAAACCCCAATCAAAACCATTTTGTAAATTTAAAGCTCTGATTGGGTTTAAGTAAATGATAACATAATCCGGGAAATGTGCTGGTTTTCATAGGCAATTGCATGTTTACATTTATTTCAGTGATGAAAACCGTGATTACTGATACATAATTAAAACATGTACAGAATAAATGAAATATTACCTATTGTTTTTATCAGAAAGTGAGGTCTGAAGAATGCGAATGGGCAATTAACATATTGGAAACCTAAAACGGGTGTAGACATACTACATATGCAGATCAATCTCTAATGCCAATGGCAGAAACTTAATTGAAATGGATTAAAAACTGGGTAGAACTTTGCCAGTTTTTCAGAACTTCTGCATGCTGATCAGCTATCCTTAAAGGGACTTGGAGACCACACAAAAAAAAAATCTTTTTACAGTTTCATTTCTGTTGAGCCATGGGACGCATCGTAGCTCACTGGTTAGCACTGCTGCTTCACATTGCCAAGGACCCGGGTTCAATTCCAGGCTTGGGTGACTGTCTGTGTGGAGTTTGCTTGTTCTCAGCGTCTGCATGAGTTTCCACCGGGTGTTCCGGTTTCCTCACACACTCCAAAAATGTGTATGCTAAATTGTCTGTAATGTACAGGGGTGTGCAGGCTAGGTGGATTAGCCATGGTAAATGCAATTCTGTGGTAGGATGGGGGTTGGGTTTGGATGGGATGCTCTGCAGGTCAGTGCAGACTTGATGGGCCAAACGGTCTCTTTCTGCACTGTACAGAATCACAGATTCTATGAGTTTAATTTCCTATTTAATCTGTTCAAAGATTTTATTACTCACCTTTGGAGCAGGTGGTCTTGAACTTGGGCCTTCTGCCTCAGAGGTAGAGGCATTATCACTGCACCGAGGGTTAAGACATGAGTTTAAGATCTTTTAAACCAACACACTCTCATATATTATGACAGATGTCCGAAGTGGGTGGCACTTTACCTAGGCCTCCTGGTCTAGAGGTAGGGACATGATCATTGCATCACAAGAGCTCCGCATGAGTTTCATTATATATTTCTAATCAGTCTGTTCAGACATATTTTTACAGAACCCATGGCTCCTACTCACAAAACCCTAAAGCCTAGGCAGTCTCCCATCCAAGTACTAGCCAGGCCTGAGTCAATTTAGCTTCCAAGATCATATGAGATTGGGGGAATTTTCTTGTCTCTTCATTACCAAATTACCTATGGTAATTTTTAACCTATTAACCACCACTAGGAATTGATCCCATGCTGTTACTATCACTGTATTACAGCCATGAGTTTAGAATATTTCGTAATCAACCTGTTCAGAGATGTTATTACACAACTCTGAAACAGGAGGGATTTGAACCTAGGCCTCGTAACTCAGGGAAACGGACGTTACCACTGCAGTACTAGACCTATAGCCACCAGCTTCACAGTTCAACTTGCTCTTCTTTATCCTGTTTCTCCATGAACTGAAACGGCAAATAATTTGAGTCTGTACATTTTGCAGAAATATTTTGCAGACACCTAGTGGCAGAAAATGCAAAGTTGCTGCTATTAGTTCTTGTTGATGTGCCAGATTATCCTGGCAAATTAATAGGAGAGCTATTTTCCTAGAAGCTACGTCTTATATGGCACATTGGTGGCTGTAAAATGTTAGTCTGTATTCATACCTTTATTGTACTAGCTAGATTGCGGCATTTAAAATAACTCCAAGATCTCTTACTTAATACATGATCTGACTTCCACATTATATCTCCCCTGCATGTTGTTTGTTCCCATCTAACACAAAACATGATCTAGCCGAGCCAACTCACTCTCAAACAGTCCTGCATTTATTCAATAATTTCATTTACTTTGGAATTTGAAGGTAACATGCCACTCATTTATGATTGTGGAAGAGACTATCTCCATCACATCTCTCCCCTGTACGATACATCCACACGTGGCTATTTCCAATTAGGCCAGTTTCCAAAATACCATAACCTTCCTCATGATTTTGATTGCCAAGTTTCCCATTAGCTCAATTCTGTATTGCCTCAACCCTCTTACAAGGCTGGGATCTGTACTTAGGTAAAGTTACCCTCAACAATATCATCAGTGGACTGCTTTTAAACAAATGAAAATAAGTTAACATTAATCATAATTTTGTAAAAACACTGATATAGATAGTGACACTTCAAGCTCTATGCATAACGCAAGAGGCAACAACAGCATCATAAAGGCGTTGCTATGGTTATAGCTAGTCTCCTTTTTTGTTTCCACAGCAACAGTGTTGTGTGGTGTAGTTCTTTGATGAAAGTATGAGCCTATTACATACACTGCAACCTTTTACTGGAATGACTTACACATTAACATTTAAAAACAAATTTGAAAACCTTACTCAACAAAACAACCAGAATCTAAGAAATGCCAAAATTTCAAACTTTATTCCATGACTAAACTGAATACAGCAATACCTATGCTATATTATAATAATGACTTTTAGATAGGGAAGTCAACTTAAATAAATCCCCAAATTTTAAAAAAAAATGAAAGAACTACGGATGCTGGAAATCAGAAACAAAAACAGAAATTGCTGGAAATACTCAGCAGCATCGGTGAAGAGAAATCAGAGTTAATATTTCCAGTGAAATCTGGGAGATTTCAATTTTTAGCTATGATTAAGAGTCATCAAAAGAATCACTAACAAATCCATGACAATTCCCAATATGTTAAGAATTCTCATCGAACAATCTTCAAACATCCAAATAGAAAATGCAGTGATCACCATCAGTCAGTACTGCACACCTTTTCCCACCCTATATAAATGTAGCGTTCATTTTCAATCAACCCACCAGTTAGATAAGTGAAAAGCTTGGGGGCTACACTGGTTTTGGCTGCAGTGTAAAATCAGTATTCCACCTGACCCCCTGGGTTTTACCCTCTTGGTAAGTAACAGAAAAATTACCTATTTTCTCTTGGAAAAGGCTGCAAACCAAATAATGAGAAAACAATTGTTGACTGATTAGGAATTTTCTGGAAAATTGTTCTGGCTCTCTGATGCAACCAGCAGGTTTTAGGATACTGCAATTGCACAAAACTCATCTCAATTTAAATCAACTGATCATTTACTTGACAATCTCTTCCCCTCAGGAGCTTATCAAGCAACTGCAATTTAAGTAATTGATACATTCAATACCACCTCTGAGAGTTTAACAGTTTTCTCTTTCAGATAGGAGGGTAGGTGTTGCAGGAACATGGGGGGAAAATGAGCCTTTCAGACACACCGCCAGCTGACCTGTCTGTAGATACAATTGTATTTAGAGACATGATGTTAAGAAAAATCATGTATGTCCAATTTATATCATTGTATTTCCATTTACTAACGGAGAGGTGAAATTTTCTTTGAAATTAACCCGCATGTGAGAAACTTATCTCATTGCCCTGCTTAAACTATTGTTTCACCACTGTGGAAATATACAACAGAAACTATAATCCAAGATAAAGTCCAGCAAAGCTTAGGATTTTTGAAAAATCCTTTCAATAGACATATTTTATAGGAAAGATAACCTGAATTTGCCATATTCTCTGCACTGCATATTTTGAAAAGGAGGCCTAACATCCCACTGCACCAACCTAATTTTAATTAGTATTCTATATGAAGAATATATATTTCTTTAGCATGTTACATACAGACGAACATTTCTTTTGCAAAATGCATTTCTACTGAACATTAACACAAAACAGGATATTTAACTAGTTTAAATAGCTATAAATTTGCAGAACAAACCTGACTCGAAAAATGTGCAAGTTTCCTGTATAATTTTCCTCAAACAGCAACACATTCCTACAATGTTGTATTATCACAAGATTTTGAACATCACGTGTCAATTATTATCAGTGCACATGACAAAGTGATTATATGGACAGCAACAATTTTAAAATACAAGACTGCAAATTACAGATGAGATGAGGTTTTAAAACATTTCAAATACAAGAAAATGATAGTAATATACTAACATTCTGTCGGGCAAAGTATTAACCCTAATATGTTCTTGAACTACATTGCTTGTGCATTACATTAAGGGACATTGAATAAACATCAGAAGATGATGGGTTTCTATTGTCTAACCATTTACTGAAGGCAATGGACAGCATCCATTCTGAAAGTGGTAGCAAGGTAAAATCATCCTTCCTTGCACATTGAACAAAAAACTGCTTGCTGTGGGTTCCAAATATTAGAACTCTGGATGGAGTCATTTTCTGGTAACAATGTATAACCAGTTGTAAATTGTTCTTTTTTAGAAAAAGTACATGATTTTATCAAACACAGCACACAGATGAAACCTTTCTTTACACTGGCAACTGCATTTTAACATGTAAAATAAACTACGCAGTGTTACAGCTTTCATATCTTTGTACCACAGGAAAAATTACTGAAAGGTAAGGGGAGGAAATTAGCGCATCCAAATTACAGTCCATTATTACCCATCCACTAAAATTAATAGTCAAAGGTTTCACCTATATACAGCTAGAACAAACCCTTCTGCAGGTTAACTCATACCGTGTGGCAAGAGAATAAACTCATTCGGCTATATGTTGGGCGCCAAAATATATCATTAAAAATGAGAATAAAAGATTCATGTAGGATTGAGAGACACAATTAGGAGTTATAAATAGACATCATTAAAAACTAAAAGAAAATTCATTCATGTTTGAAATATATGTGGAAGCTCATGAAGTGTGGTTAATTAAGGCTGATGGGCTGCATTTGTAAATAACTATGTAGAGATACAACGTAATTGTAATAATCAAAATCATACTCGAAAAGAAAAGGATTGGACATTTAACATTGCTGGTACAAGGTATCAGGAAAGATGGCAAAGGGAGTAACATGAGTAGCAGTTTTGTTTAAGAAAAACAATGGGCAGCAAGGTCACTCAGCAGGTAGTACTGCTATCTCATAGCGCCAGGGACCCAGGTTCAATTCCAGTCCTGGGAGACTGTCTGTGTGGAGTTTGTACATTCTCCTCCTGTCTGCGTGGGTTTCCTCCAGGTGCTGTGGCTTCCTCCCACAGCCCAAAGATATGCAGGCTAGGTAAAATGACCATGCTAAATTGCCCATTGAGTCCAGGCGTGTGCAAGCTAGGTTGATTAGCCATGGGAAAATGCAGGGTTACAGGGATGATTTTCAAAGGATCAGTGTGGACTTGATGAGCTAAATGGCCTGCTTGTACACTCTATGAAAAATATTACTGATAGAAGGAAAGAACAGCTTTCTGGGTCAAAGACAGTTGATCTGGTTCGAGTTAAGAACTAATAAACAAGCAGCTACTCTACCTGATAGATCATAAAATAGTTGGGGGTGGTGCGGAGATAGTGAATTAGAAGGTAGCAAATGTAATCTCACTATAAAATAAAGGAGAAAGTGAGAAAGCAAGAAATCAGGGTACCACAGGTTGGTTATTCAAACATCAGTAACAGCGAAAGTACTAAAATCAATTAACATTGATGTAGTTACAGGGCAAGTAGGTAATCAGAATATAACTATTCAACACTGTTGAAGGTTCATCACAAATAATTATTATTATTTGGAAACGTGGGTTCTAAAGTGGACAGAAACATACACAGCTTTAAGTTTGACTAATGCTTCTATATTGTGTGCATTAAGAGGGAAGGCACTGTCCGGCATCATCTTAGAGCTGTTATGACAGTTGTATCAGGGTGTCTGAAGTTTGTCGATAAATGTATTTTTTTTTAACGATTTACAGTCTTGTAGTAGAGCTTGAGGCGATCTCCTCAGCATAGTGGGAAATACAGATAGAAGAGAAGTAAAAACTGCTGCTGCCTTGCAGTGGGAGTACAGTATTAAAGAAAGACAGAACCAACAAGAAATGAAGAAGTGTGAACAGACCAGAAAAAGTGCACTCTCCAAAAGGTTAGGAATGGGAAAAAGTTCCAAGAGGCTTAGAAGAGGACTCCAGAAGCAGAAAATTGCTGGAAGCTGAGAATTGAAAACTCATGGGAAATGTTCTTGCTAATTCATCCTCCTGCTGTGAAGACTTGTGAGGTGTGAGCACAGCAGTGCCCTCCAGAACCAGAAGCTATGCATCAGTGCATCGATCAACCAGGTAGCTTAGACAACTGCACCTTCCAGTCACGAACCATTTCAACTCCCCCTCCCATTCCTCAGATGACATGTCCATCCTGGGCCTCCTGCAGTGCCACAACGAAGTCACCCAAAGGTTGCAGGAACAGCAACTCGTATTCCGCTTGGGAACCCTGCAGCCCCATGGTATCAATGTGGACTTCACAAGCTTCAAAATCTCCCCTCCCCCTACCGCATCCCAAAACCAGCCCAGCTTGTCCCCGCCTCCTTAACCTTTCCTTCCTCCCACCTATCCCCTCCTCCCACCTCAAGCCCCACCCCCATCTCCTACCTACTAACCTCATCCCGCCCCCTTGACCTGTCCGTCCTCCCTGGACTGACCTATCCCCATCCTAACTCCCCACTTACACTCGCCCTTACTGGCTCCAACCCCGCTTCCTTGACCTGTCTGTCTCCTCTCCACTTATCTTCTCCATTATCCATCTTCTATCCACCTCCCCCTCTCTCCCTATTTATTTCAGAGCCCCCTTCCCCTCCTCCATTTCTGAAGAAGGGTCTAGGCCCGAAACGTCAGCTTTTCTGCTCCTCCGATGCCGCTTGACCTGCTGTGTTCATCCAGCTCTACACCTTGTTACCTTAGCTTAGAAGTAATGTAGCTTGTACGTTTGCTCAGAAAGCCTTGAAAAAGAAAGCTCCAGAAAGCAATTCCAACTGAACAAAGAACTTTGAAGTGGAGACAAGATGACTGTTCGTGGAGTTGAATATCACTTAGGCTGTTGTGTGGGTATAAGGATTGAATTTTTATTTCTGATATTCGTACTAAGATGATTTCAACTAATTCTTGTAAGTGTAATATAGTTAGCATTCTTCTCCTATGGTGTGTAATAAACTTTGATTTCCTTCCTTTAAAAGTATTTTGGCAGCTTCTTGTAAATAATTTTCAGTAACTAAATGCTGTGGTGAACAAAGAGCAAAAGTAGATCTTATGGTCTATCAAGTCAGCTTTCGCTTTTGAATCCTACTTGTCATTGGCTAGTCTCATAACGTACCAGGATGAAATGGAAATAGTGATTTGTTTAATCTAATAGATGTTATTGAGATGTAGGTAAAAGGGTAGAGAAAGAGGACTACTGGATCTTAGCAGCATATTTGGATTTAAAATAAGGTGTCACCTAAGAATATAGCTCCTAGGTGTCAGGTAATGTATTAGATAGAGAGTATTGGATAGAGAATTAGCTAACACAAATGGCTCAGAAAACAGAGTGGAGGAGAAATATTAATTTGGGAAGGCAGCAAATAAAATACTAAAGGAGCAGTGCTTGGACATGAACTATTTGCAACCTTTATAAATTACTTAGATGAAGGAGTTTGGTATAGCAAATCAAGTTTGCTGATGATACAACATTAGGTTGGAAGGTAGGCCACAAGGAGAATGTGAATAAGTTGCAAAGGAATAATGACCAGTTTGGCAATTGGACAAGGAATGGCTGATTTGGTATAATTTGCAAAGAGTGAAGTTTTCCATTTAATAGGTAAAATAAAAAAGTAGAATATTTTTAAAAGATGTAACACAGTAAATATTCATATCCAGAAGTATTTTGTGGCCTTCATTTACAAAGCACAGAAAGTTACATGCAAATAAAACAAACAACAGGGAAGGGAAGTTGAACATCAGACTTTATTGCTTCGACAGCAAAAGAAGCAGGCTGTAATTACACAGGGCTATGGTGAATCCAAACCTAGAGTTCTATGCATAGTTTGAGTATTCTTAGATAGGGAAGGATACATTGTCCTTAGACGGGATGAAACAGAAGTACACAGGATGAGAGGGTTTATCTAAGAGGAGAAGTAAACTAGAATGGATCTACATACTCTGGATTTTCTGAAGTGGAAAACTTTGATCCTGTGAAATGTTTAAAGTTCAGGGGAGGGACAGAAGCTGAGAAGCTGTTTTCTCTTGGCTGGAAGGTCTATAATTCGAGGGCAATATCTCAGGATACGGGTTGGTCGTTAATAAATGATGCCAAAATTTCCTCACTCAAATGGTTGCAAATCCTTGGAATTCTCTAGCAAGACCACTACGTATACTTAGTTGATGAGCACTGTTCAGGCTGACTGACAGACTTTGAGACTCCAAGGGAATCAAGGGGGAATGGAAACTGGTAGGAGAGTAGAGTGCGTGTAAAGCTTCATATATGTCACAATGTCAGCACAGCCTCCATGGACCGCACAGCCTACGATTCCTAGGAACAGATTGCAAAGAAATTACTGAAAAGTGCATAAATTGTAGAGAATATGAAAGGTTGGGAGGTGACAAAAACTAAGCCCCCCCGAACAGTAAATATGCTGTAGGAGGCAGCATACAAGAAGAAATAAGTGGGGCTTGTAAGAAATGTACTGAACAATCACAGGATAGTTTAATCTACATGTAAATTGCAAGAATTGGATTGGAAAATGTAGACAAAAGAAAATGAGTTCATAGAGTATCTTTGCGACAATTTCTTAGAGCAGAATGTTAACCAGAAAGCAGGCTTTCATCGTCCAGGTCATGTGCAATGAGTCAGGATTAATCAGTAACCTCATGGTAGAGCCTCACAATATGAAAAAAAATGGTTTGAAAGGGAGAAGCGTGGTTATTTTAGCATTATAACACCCAAAAAACGTAACTATTGCAGTATGAAGGCAGAGTTGGTTAAGAGAAAGTAGGTTAAAAGGTAGGCCAGAAGAATTGCAGTGGCAGACCTTTAAGGAGATATTTGATAAATCTCAGGGAAAATTTAATCCAGTGAGGAAGAAAGGCTCTTTAAGAAGGATGTGTCATCTATAGCTAAATAAGGAAGTTAAAGATAGTGTTAAACAAACATACTGCACAAATCAGCAAAAATTAGAGGTGGCTGAGAGGTCTGGGCACACTATAACAATCAGCAAAGAACGACCAAACACAATTGGGCTGACCAATGAGTTAGTACCCTGGAAACCAACCCATTATGCCTGGACTTAACACAAATGTGAAGTTTCAAAGAAACAGTCTTGAATCCCAACTTGCCTCTGACTTACTGCTACCCAATATGAAAGCAAAACACACCAGATTAGTTCATGAACAATAGAAAATAACTACTTAACACTCAAATTTAGCAAGAACAACAGAAGAACTGGTTCTTATAATTTATATAACTTAAACGTTACCCCTTTTTAAATTCCCACACGTGTACAGAGACACACAAAAAAAATGCAAATGTTATGGTGGAAGGAAGAACAATAGTCAGAATGACAGAAGTTCTATACCCATAATTTAAAATCATGAAAGTAGACAAGTTGGTTCCACAATCCTTTACCTTGCTTCAATAATTTCTCAATGATATTAGCACACGAATGATCAGTCTGTAGTTCAACGTTGCTTGGTTAGTCCTGGGGTCTTTCTAGTTGCCTTTGGGTTTTTAGAATTACTTCCTTCAGCATTTATGAAAGTAGTTTATTTTTGCTCTTACAACAGAAAACTGGATGCAATTTTACAGTAAAAGAAGTAAGAGAAAGATCGATACAGCTAACTTCAGGAGATCTCGTTGCTTCTCTCTGTTTCACCTCCCTCAGAGTGTGTGTGAACCTCAACCCTGACTAATCGGTGTTGCTGCTACACTAAGCCCTGAACAATTAGTGGCCAGTCCAAATTTCTAACCACATTCATAACACTATTTAGATGTTATTGTTTTAACTGTCTGTCCTTTCGCCTCATGTCCGCACACAAGACTTTCCAGTGGACAAGGTCCTATATAGTAGAAAATACTGAAGATGCCCTGTGCCACATGTCTGGCACTTGTCATTAATGAGACCAGTAAAGTCTAACATACCAAGGTAAGGAAAGTCACAGAAAGTTACAGGTTACTGAGCTGACAATGACAAGTGTGAATTCTCTATGCCAATTAGTATATTTTTGAGCCACATTGTTAAGACATATGGGATCTTGGCTTCTTCAGTCATTCCACTAGGAATATTACAGAATTCTAATGATTTATGGGAATGGTGAGCCAGCTGAGAAAACTTTTACCCTATTCTGCACACCATAATAAGCCTCACATGAAACTTCTGAAGCTTGATCAAACATGGTCTGGTCTATCTTTCATTTGACCAAATCAAAGATATTTGTATTTGTATAAATTCCTTGCATGCTATCATCCTACCAATTCAAATATAATAGTGGCAAATACACCAGGTAACAGAGCAATCTTATTTCAGATTCAATGTGATGGGATGAGATGGTCAGTTTACCACTCCCCTCTGGAACTCTTACTGACATTACTGTCATTGACAAAGAGGCATGCACAGTGGCTTGGAATCTCTGACTACAACCAAGGCCTATCAGTCAAAATTGAAAATAATTACAAGTTGTTGAATATTCCTTGTAAATCACAAAAGAGCTTGCAATATGCAGAGATTTTAGTTGGAGCTGACGTGGTATGATATGGTTATGGAATATACACAGGGAAAACAGTACACTACCAATGATGCTCTATCAAGAATCCCCATCAACAGCTCAGGCAAGGAAGATAAAAAAAATTTGTTCAAGCAGCCAAGGCCTTAACCATACATTAGTTCAGCCAAGCAAAGAAACTTCAGGAACCTTTATATGATAAAGCACATGCGCAGATCACAAGTTTTACCCTGAGGCATACCTGAAGTACTTCCCTAATAACCCTCTCCTGTGGTAGTATTTTGAACAATGCCGTCACATCAGTATTATCCCTGACCTTTTAGTCCAAAATGAGAGGTTGGTGGTTCCTCAAGTTTGCCATCTGGTCATTCCCTCCGAAGATTCACTACAGTCATCTGTGCATTTCCAAGTGCTGGACTAGGATGCAGCAAACTATCTAATGTCCTGCTAAATCTCGATCATGTGAGGTCACGGTCTCCAAATGAGCCACCTGTGCCATTTACAGACTGGAGCAGAAAGAATCTTTTATGCCCTCCTCCTTTCTAGCTAGGTCACAGGAATGCCTTGATTGATTTCCTAAGTTCAAGGGGATGGGTTTGCATGTCTTGGTTGCCCATTACTCTCAATGCATCGAGGTCCAGAATTCATTTGATCCAACTTAGAGGCCAGGATGCTCTCTATAAAGGCCTTTCTATACATCAAATCCCAGACACAGTCACCCCTGATGAATGGTCACAATTTGCCAAAGTGTTTGGTCAATCCTTTATTATCTTTTATGGATCTGGCCACATTACAAGCTCACGGAGGTTTTCTTAAGATAATAGTGAGCTGAGGGAGTGCAGTCACCATAAAAAGTCTCCTGAGAAATAATGGTTTTCATTTAATTCTACTCAACTATTGCCCTACACCACCACAGATGAGTTTTAACCCGTGCCAGTTTTTTTTAAATTCACTTGTGGGACGTCAGCATCACTGGCTGGCCGGCATTTTTTGTCCATCCTTAGTTGCCTTTGAGAAGGTGGTGGTGAACTGTCTTCTTGAACTGCAGAAGTCCACACGTTGTAGTTTGATCCACAATGCCTGTAGGGATGGGATTTCAGGGTACTGTCCCAGTGACAGGAAAAGAACGGCAATATATTTCCACGTCAGAATGATGAGTGGCTAGGAGGAAAAATTGCAGGTGGTGGTGTTTCCATGTATCAACTTCCCAGGTCTTCTGGATGGAAGTGGCCGTGGGTTTGGAAATTACTGTCTAAGGACCTTTGGTGAAATTCTGCAGTGTATCTTGTAGATAGTACACACTGCTGCAACTGAGCATTGGTAGTAGACGGAGTGGATGCCTGTGATTGTGGAGCCAAATCAAGTGGGATGCTTTGTCCTGGATGGTGTCAAGCTTCCGGAATGCTGTTGCTATATCTGTACTCATCTGGCAAATGGGGAGTATTCCACCAGACGCCTGACTGTGCCTTGTGGGTAGTGGACAGCCTCTGGAGAATCAAGAGGTGAGTTACTTGACATAGTACTCCTAGCCTCTGACTTGCTCTTGTAACCACTATGTTTATGTGGCGAGTCCAGTTGAGTTTCTGGTCAATGGTAAGCCGAAGGATGCTGACAGTGGGGGTTTCAATAATGGAAACACAAATGAATGTCAAAGGGTAATGGTTAGATTGTCTATTATTGGAAATGATCATTGCCTGGCATTTGTATGCCACGAATGTTACTTGCCACTTGTCAGCCCAAGCCTGGATACTGGCCAGATCTTGTTGCACTTGAATATGGTCTGCTTCAGTATAAGATCTCACAAATGGTGCTGAACATTTTGACAATAATTGCACACATTCCCACTCATGACCTTATGATGGGAGGAAGGCCGTTGATGAAGCAACTAAAGATGGTTGGGCCTAGGACACTACCCTGATGAACTCCTGCAGAGATGTCCTGCAGCTGAGATGACTGACCTATAACAATCCTAATCATCCTCCTATGTGCCAGGAATGGATCTAGCCAGCAGAGAGTTTGCCCCTGATACTCATTGATTCCAGTTTTGCTAGGGCTCCTTGATGTCACACTAGTTTGAAAGTGGCCTTGATGTCATGGGCTGTCACTCTCCTCTCATCTTTAGAACTCAGCTCTTTTGTCTATGTTTGAACCAGGGTTGTAATGTGGTTAGGTGCTAATGGGTTAAAGGTTGCAAACTCAATTTCCCTTCCTTTATCAGGTACTACTGCAAAGTGTCATGGTGCAGGACAATGAACAACACTGGCAGGGAAAAATAACGTTATAGGGCATGTCAAGCCTGCACCTTCAACAAGAGACACAAACTTACAACTTACTCATTTCGTGCAAGAGTGCTCAACTGCTGTTCAAGGACCAGCAGCATGAGGGTCTGGTGTTTGTAAGGCTTGAACACCACAGATCTTTCCTTGTCTGAACATCAAGCAACATCATTCAAAACACATGCTATATAATAGCATATAATGACAACAATATATAATAACACATATTGCTATATAAAAGTCATTAAACAGATGGCCTATATGCACTGATTCTCAGGAGAACCATTTGACAACAGAGCCAATAACAACTGAGGGAAGGCTAAGGACCTCTGAGAAACAGTCTGGCATTCACCAGCCCTTTCAACATCTAAATGAACTCTGTATACATTCAGGGAGATGGATGAAAACAACCTACAGAAACCGTTTTTGAGAGTGATGGAGTGGAGGGGTGGGGGGGCGGTGCGGGGGAAGAGGGATGGTGGTGGTAAGAACTATATTGTATATTCAGTAACGTATACATAGGCTTTAGGGATAAAGACATGAAGGGAAATGTGGAGTAAAGGTCTACTATTATCCTATACTCGTGGAATGGTTACTGAGCACGTGCATAGCGAGCGAAAACTATGTCAAATCACATCAAATGGAACAGGAGCCTGTAGAGTTCCAAAGAATGGTGTCTCTTGCTATCCCCTCTATATAACATATTCAACAAAATCTGTAATGTTCATTCATTCTCTCATTTGAGTGTAGACTTGAAGTTACTACACAAGCTTAACAATAATACCACGGAAAAACAGATTGAATATAAAATGTGTAGAGGAAGGATGAACAAAAAAATGAGGAGCAAAGAGATAGTATGAGAACTCCAGTGACTAACATAAAAAAGGAATCCAAAATCTTTCCTTTTTTAACAAGGAAGACGATGTTTCCTAAACTATGGTAACCAAGGAGGTTGCCAGGGCACTAATAGGAATAGAGAAACAGGCAATACTAGAAATGCCGTCACAGTATTTAAATTGGATAAATCACTGAGTAACATCACAGTTTGCTGAGAAAAGTAAAATCAAAAATTGGAGTTACTGACCTTAATCTTCCAATTCTTCATCGATATAGAGTTGTGCCAGAGGAATGGGGAATTGCAACATTATAAAATAAAGGAAGAAGGATTAGCCTGGCAATTATTAGCAGTCATTTTAAAAACATTTGCATCACTGATGTTTAGAACAATAATCTAATAACCTGGCAGAAAATTAACACCTACAGGTACTTGACACGCCTGGACTAATAAAGGAGAGCGAGCACAGATTTGGTCAGGGTAAATTATGTCTGCTTCATTTGATTGAGTTTTTTTGCAAGGATGAGGGAAGAACAATTGATATTATATACACGGACTCTAAAAAGGTATTCAGTAAAGTACAACTTATTAGGTTTCTTGGCAAAATTGAAGGCCAAGGGATAAAAGAAGTGGTAATAACATGGATCCAAAAAATAACTAAGTGATAGGTAACAGCTTTTATGAGTGACTGTCTTTTAAAGCCTAGAGGGAAGTACACAATGAAGATCCTCAAGGTTCAATATTAAGACCAGCTTGTATTTTTGATATACTGTAATGCCTTTCACCTGGGAGTACAGAACACAATTTTGAGATGGGAAAATGATTAAGAATTGGAATGCACTACCTGGTAAGAGTGGAAGATCCATATCCAACACAACCTTGAAGGCTACTATTGGATAAGTGCTTGAAGAAAAGCAAACTGACAGAGACGAGGAAAATAGTAGAGAATATTACCAAGCATAAGAAACCAAGAGAAATTAAGTAAGACTTCAAGAGGATATAAACAGGCTGTTGGAATGGGTATGTAGATGGCAGATGAGATGAACACAAAGTGTAAGGCAATATATTTTGGTCAGAAGGAGGAAAGGCAAAACATGCCAAATGGTACAATTTGAAAGGGGATGTAGTTGGGTATAAATGTTTGAAAATGGCAGGGTGAGTTGACAAGGTATTTAACAAAGTAGCTAGTCAAGCATCTAGGATCTTGAGTGCTTATTAACAATCCCATTGAGAACAAATTCCAGGAATGCTCAACCTTCATTAAACAATAGTTGTTTCTAAGTGAGTATTTTATTAATTCTGGTTACCACACTAGGAAGTAGATGAACATTTTGAAGGAATTTATTTGAATATTTCCAGGGGTGTACTACTAATGTAATTGTGAATAAACTAGAGCAACTGGAGCTGTTCTCCTGAAAGCAGAGAAGAAGGCTAAGAGGAGAGTTGCTAGGACTGTTTAAAATCACAAAGACATTCAGACATGGTAGCACTGTGGGAATGTAATTGGACCTGTAATCAGAGACCAAGCTAACGCTCTGAAGACATGGATTCAAATCCCATCATGGCAACTGATGGAATTTAAATTCAATGAATAAAGTATGGAATATAAAGCTGGTCTCAGTAATGGTGACCAGGGAATTATAGTCAATTGTTGCAAAAGCCCATCTGGTTCACTAAGGTCCTTTAGGGAAAGGAATCTACCTTCCTTATCTGGTCTGACCTAGATGTGGCTCCTAAGCCACTGTTTTAAAGGTTGATTCCTAACTGCTTCCTGAAATAGCCAGGTAAGCCACTGATACATCAGAATTCAAAGGTGTCAACAACTTTTAATATAACTCCATAAATCACGTCTATTAATCCATTAACCCACTCATTCGTGTTATAATACTAACTGCAAATTTCCATGAACTCGCCAGCCCCCATTCAAACTAATTCAGGGGTTCGCTATCGTATCAGGTTACAACCACTTCAATTTGCGGTTACACCCCATTTGAAAGTGCACTCATGCATAACGCGCTATGTAAACAACCCCATTTAAACAAGCCGACATTCCATTCAAAACGTGACAGCTAACAAAACTGCACAGACACTACAGGATGGAGTTAGTAGGAACTGCAGATGCTGGAGAATCTGTGGTAACAAAGTGTAGAGCTGGATGAACACAGCAGGCCAAGCAGCATCAGAGGAGCAGGAAGGCTGATGTTTTGGGCCTAGACCCTTTCTGAAGAAGGGTCTAGG
>JAHRHZ010000069.1:23141559-23188241 GCA_024137785.1 Ginglymostoma cirratum | reverse complement strand
TCAGCCTTCCTGCTCCTCTGATGCTGCTTGGCCTGCTGTGTTCATCCAGCTCTACACCTTGTTATCTCACTACAGGATGGAACCCTTTTGCACCCCCAAACCAGAAACAGTGTTATTTGATATTAAAATCCAACTGAATAGCTGCTTTTACCAAGTCTTTTATCTTCTCCCGCCAGCTAGACTAACTCCAAGTATCAGTCAAAGGTGATAATTGGAAAGCCCTGCAGACTTTTCCTATATATTATGTAGCTAGGTACTTGTCCCAAGTTTTTATTCAATATGTATATAAAACTTTACCCCACTCATACAACAAACAAACATTATGCAGTGTATGTAAGCAACCTGTAATTTACTAATAAAATTTATGGCGCTATGTCCAGACCCACGCGACCTTGAATGAATGAATGATAGTAAACAGAACCCACAGATGGATGCAACCATGAACTAACTGAACAAGACCAATACCTTTTGAATTATGCAAGGACGCTCTAATCTCATTAAAATAACTATTAACACCCAACAATAACCGGTAACATTTAGCACATGTTTAAACCATCTCCGATTTCCTGCAAAACAGTTTTTGTACAATATCTACTGCTTAACACTCAACTGTTAGAATGTTAATGTATGCTTGAATTCTGTATAAAATGGCTGCTTTTGAGCTAAACGGTAGCAAACTCCTGAATTAGTTTGAATGGGGGCTGGCTAGTACATGGAAATCTGCAGTTAGTATTACAACCACAAATTAATGAGTTAATGGATTAATAGACATGATTTATGGAGTTATATTAAAAGTTGTTAACACCTTTGAATTCTGACATATCACCACTAACCTTAAGGGCAATTAGTGATGGACAACAACTGATGGCCAAGGATGCCTAGATCTCATAAAAGAAAAAGGAAAGAAAGTTAATTTTAATGTTTGAAAGATGAATAACCTGATTGGGTGGGTTGAGGGGAATCAGTGCTCGATTAAGAGATTAGACATGAGGAAGGGAGTGCCTTCCAAGTGCCGATTCCACACTCGTTTGACCCTCATTCCAAAACTCCCAACAACAGAAACCACCTTCTTCACATCATTACAGAACAATGGATGAATAAAGATAATGAGGTTCTAGTCAAAAATAAAAAAATCATACATTAGACATAGACAATTGGGTTCAAATGAATCTCTTGAACAGTATAAAGAGTGTAGGGGCATTCTTAAAAGGGAGATCAATAAGGCAAAGACAGGAAATGAGATAGCCTTGGCAATGTAAGGTTAAGGGTAATCCAAAGAGATTCTACAAGTATATTCAGAGCAACCAGAGAGAGAGTAGGGCCCCGTAAATATCAAAGTTGAGAACGGTTCATGTTACAGAAGAGGAAATGCTGGCGGTCTTAGAAAATATAAAGATGGATAAATCTCCAGGACATGATCTAGTGTATCCATGAACATTGTGGGAAGTTAGGGAGAAAATTGTGGGCCTCTTGCAGAAATATTTGTATCATCTATAACTATGGCGAGGTGCCGGATGACTGGGGAGTGACAAATGTCGTGTCTTTGTTTAAAGAAGGGATGTAAGAAGCCTGGGAACTTTGGACCTGTGAGTCTGACTTTGGTGGTGGGTAAGTTGTTGGGGGTGATTCTGAAAGATAGGATCATATGCATTTAGAGAGGCAAGGAATGATTAGGGATAGTCAGCATGGTTTTGTCAAAGGGAAATTGTGTCTTAATAAAGTTTTTTAAGGAAGTAACCAAGAAGGCTGATGAGGGCAGAGTGGTAGATGTTGTTTACTTTAGTAAAGCCTTTGACAAGGTTCTGCATGGTAGACTATTTAGTAAAGTTAAATCACATGGGATTCAGGGTGAGCTTACTAATTGGATACAAAATATGCAGACAGAGTGGTGGTAGAGGGTTATTTTTCAGACTGGAGGCCTGTGATCAGCAGTGTTCCACAGAGATTGGTACTGGGTGCACTTTTGTTTGTCACATAAATGATTTAGATGGGAGTATAGAAGACATAGTTAGTAAGTTTGCAAATGACACCAAAATTGGTGGTATCGTGGATTGTGAATAAGGTTATCTAAGATTACAAAGAGATCTTGATCAATTGGGTCAATGGGCTGAAGAGTGGCAGAAGGACTTTAATTTGGATAAATGCGGAGTATTCCATTTTGGTAAAACAAACAAGGGCAGGATGTACACAATTAAAAGTAGGGTCTTGGGTAGCATTATTGAACAGAGACCCCTAGAGGTTCAGGTACATAATTCTTTGAAGTTTGCGTCACAGGTAGACAGGGTGGTTAAGAAGGCATTTAGCATACATGCCTTCATTGCTCAGACCTTTTGAGTATAGAAGTTGGGATGTCATGCTGAGGTTGTAGAATACGTTGGTGAGGCCTCTCCTTGAGTAGTGTGGTCACCTTGTCATAGAATGGATATTATTAATCTGGAGGGTTGAAGAAGAGATTTACCAGGATGTTGCCAGGAATGGAGGATTTGAGTTATAACAAGAGTCTGGATAGGCTGGCACTTTTTTCACTGGAGCGTAGGAGATTGAAGAGTGGTCCTGTAGAGATTTATAAAATCATGACAGGCATAGATAAGATGAATGGCAGGTGTCTTTTCCCTAGCATGGGGGATTTCAAGGCTAGGGGGGCATACTTCTAAGCGGAGAGGAAGAAGATTTAAAAATGACACGATGGGCTTTTTTTTTTTAAACACAGAATGGTTTGACTGTGGAATGAACTTCCAGAGGAAGTGGTGGATGTGGGTATGGTTATAACGTTTAAAAGACAATTGGATAAGTACATAAATAAAAAATGTTTGAAGGGATACGGGCTAGGTACAGGCAAGTGGGACTAAGTTTAATTTGGGATTATGGTTGGAATGGACTGAAGGGTCTGTTTCTGCGCTATATGATTCTATGACTTTGTCCTGGGTCGTTAACAATCCTGGAACTTTGGGGTGATCTTCCACCAGCAGCTACAGCTTACTGTAGAGTGCTGCAGAGTCCTATGATTCGTCAGCAGTTGTCATGAAGCAGGACTCCTGTCCCCAGGTGTCTTAGTTTCAGGAGAAGGCCTACCATGGCTTTGCCACTGTCTGATTGGTGTAGGTTTTGACAATCTTTCCCTGAAAGCACTGCAGTTCTAGCTCTCCAGCCAATTGATGAAACCCCAGAAAGACTCAACAAGGTTCTGCTCATTGAGCAGTTACTCTTCAAAATAGGCTGCTAATGGGGTTCATGACACAGGCTTGGCAGTACTTTTCAAAAGTAAACTGAATAAAAATTTGAATGAGGCGATATAAGGAAAAAGCAGGGAAGTCGGATTGTTCTTGAAAAAGCTGGTGAAGATGTAATGGACCGTATGAATGATGCAGCAAATCAAGAAGCTAATGATATTTCCCCTTGCTTTATCATTCTATGATGTTTTCCAGATAACCAGATGTTATCCAAATTGAGCATTTTATAAAGGTAGCATAGGAACAGTTTCAGACCAGAGAATATGAGATAACAAGCATGGGGCTGGATGAACACAGCAGGTCAAGCAGCATCATAGGAGCAGGAAAACTTGACGTTTCGGGCCTAAACCCTTCATCAGAAATCTGGCACTTCTTCATTTCTGATGAAGGGTTTAGGCCCGAAACGTCAAGTTTTCCTGCTCCTATGATGCTGCTTGACCTGCTGTGTTCATCCAGCCCCATGCTTGTTATCTCGGATTCTCCAGCATCTGCAGTACCTTTTACCTCAGACCAGAGAATATGTTTTGTTTCTCTAGTCCTGCAATTGGTCATATTTCCCTGGTACTTTTCTGAGAATGTTGATTTGCATTCCCTGACAAGAATTTGTCTAATTCCTTGTCTAATTCTTTTAATGCTTCTTGCTCCACAACTATGTATACATTCTGTTCAACGAGCTTAACAACATTTTAGTAAAATAATTTCCTGCTACATTTCCTATATTGGCCTGATTTGGATCCTAATCATCTAAACCTTTCATAGTTTTAAATATCTGCACTTGTATGCATGTGCACATGCACAGCAAAAAGAAAAAGAGTGTAAGTGCAGAGACAGTATCAGAAAGGAGAACTACAGGGATAGGAATTAACAGCTCTGCGACTAAAGTCCAAAACTATTTTCCAAACGCCACTTCTGTGATCCTTTCTACAGCACAATAGAATCAAATGAGTTTGCAACAGCAGCACATTAAAAGTGAAACAAAACAATGCTTTTCTCACCAGATGCTCATTTGATTAGTATTCACCAAATAACAAAAGGCAAACATGCAGACAAAACAAGATGATTGAGAAAGACCTCCCATCTCCACACCACCCCCCCCCAACCTTTGTCCATCTGGTAATCTGATGGCTAAATACATACACCCCTGATATTAGGGCAAAACATTTATGGAATCTGGTAAGTCACACTTCTTTCATAGGGAGATTTGTACCCCTAGAGCTTATGACCAAATAATGTCGTGTTGGATAGGTCATGTCTTGCAGTCAATCACTTGATTTCATCATTACTGAGAGTTTACATATTGTTCTGTAATTTTCACCGACATTATTCAAAGCTGATCAATAAATGCAGAAGTGGTGTATTGTTTGCTGCAACAGCAATGTCAAAGAACAATAATCACAAGTATCTCAGATTGTTATAGGAACAAACATTAGAAGAAATTAGAATGCAAATTCCCAAAAGAACCTCAATGATTTCAGCGGTTAGTGGATTGAACAGTAATAACTGCCATAAATATCCACCGAGTTTCTCATGAACAAGACCAACCCATTGTCAGTCTTCCAAAAAGTGTTGGTCATTGAGGACAAACCATCAGAAAATTCATTACATTAAAAAAAAGGAGCTTATTGTTCCAATGCTTGGCATTGCATAGAATAAAACTAGGTCGCTAAATTACTTAAGGCCAGTGGAGCTGTAATAAAACAAAGCAAATTTAAATTTGTATGAACAGATGTCAACAGCAGAACCTTTGTCACTGCTACAATCAAGTACTACATTCAAATATCCATATTACTTTAAAACCCATTAACTACATAAAGAAACTATGAATGGAATACATCAGAAATACAACTAGTAAAAAACTTTAACCATAAACTAATATTTTTAGGTTCTGACATTGTGCATCATGAATGTGTCTTAAGGCTTAATTTCAATGATTAAGAATAACAACTTGATTTAGGCAGACATCAAATTTAAACATTATCAGTTGTTTTAAACAATTACTTCTTAAAAACATTTTTTCCTCTTTCCCTCTTTTTACAACCTTCTTATATAGTCGTTCATCTCTCATTTCAAGAGTCATGACCTCCCATTACTATATCGCAATTCTTCAACATTCTTTTTGCCGCCATCTCAAGCTTGACTACCTCTTAGGTATGTCTACTGTTTCCCTCTATGCCTCTCCTGGCATCTTCCCAAGGGATATCCAGGCACTCAGCACTGGCCCATAACAAGATATGTTCACTGCTTTCTTCCCTCTGTCTTTGCACCAAACAATTTTTCATCCTTGATTTCAACCTTTTTCTCATCATATCTCTCTCTTTTGAGATTACTATTGAAAACTTCTCTCCTACATATGAAATCCTCAACCCATACTCTCAACAGAGCACACCTAAACCCTAGACTTTGCCACTTCACAAGATCTTGCTGGTTCCATTGTATAAAAAGAGTCAATTCCTGATCTCTTTCTTGTATAATTCAACACCCACAAGCCCCTTCCAGGCCCTAACTCAAACATCTAGCAATTTACATACTTGTGTACTTTTAAAACCCCATTACCTTTCTTTAGTTCTTCATTCACCACAACATTTTTGCAGTTACTGATTTACGCACCCACACTTCTACCTCTGAAGTTCCAATCTCTAAAGCCCATTATTCTGACGCACTCTGGCTGTTCCATCATCTTCATTCACTTTACTCCGAAGGATACTGGCTTACAGAATTTTATAGGGTATTAACTGAGTTTAGCTAACCATGCCATATTCTGTACCACGAGAAGCACTTTCGAGTCTAACTATCTTCTGTTCACAACTCCAGGGTCACCTTGGAAGACGTCTTTACCCTAATACACACCATTTTAAGTTGCTCTTCTGTTTCTTCCACCCTCATCTCTAATACGTGCAAGGAAAGGTTTTTCCCTCTTGTTGGTTTACTCACAACTTGTGTCAGTGACCCAGTCTAGCAGCTACGTCTTTTACAATTCTGGCGGTGCAGTGAGTAGAATTATAGAATCCCTACAGTGCAAATAGAGGCCACTTGACCCATTTGCACTGACACTCCAGAAAGAGTCCCACACCCTATCCCCGTAACCCATATCTACCATGGCTGATCCACCTGGCCTGCACAATCCTAAACACTACAGAGCAATTCAGCATTACAAATTTACCTAACCTGCGCATGTTTGGACTGACAGTATCCAGCCATTCTCAGTGAGGGGTACTGAGGTTGTCTCTCTCCCCAGATTATATTCCTTGTCACCTTCTGCGCTTCTTCCGAACGGCATTCAACATGGCGGAGTACCAATTCAGCAGATGTGGGGCTGGGGAGGTGTTAAGCAGTTTGAGTTGATGTTATGAGACTTCATGAGATCTGGAGTCAATGTTGAGGACTCCCAGAACAACAACTTCCTGACTATATATCACTTTGCTGCATTCTCTGGTGGGTCTGTCCTCTTTATAGGACAGTACGTACCCACGTAGAGTGACATGGGGCAGAATCTTATAGGGGTCTGAGCCATGTGGGCTACAACAAGATGTGTGGCAGAGATAGGAGAAAGAAGGTGCTGTTTTTCAGACTGGAGGCCTCTGGCCTATGACAGTGTCCAGGCGGGATCGATGCTGGGTCCACCATTATTTGTCATTTATACAAATGTTTTGGTGAGAATTTAGGAGACATGGATAGTAGGTTTGTGGATGACACCAAAATTGGTGGTGTAGTCGACAGTGAAGAAAGTTATTTAAGATTACAAAGGGATCTTGAGCAATGGCTGAGGAGTGGCAGATGGAGCTTAGTTTGGATAAATGCATGGTATTGCATTTTGGTAAAACAAATAAGGGCAGGACTTATACAATTAATGGTATGGTCCTGGGTAATGTTGTTGAACAGAGAGATCTAGGGGTTCTATGTTGTTCTTTGAAAGTCGCATCACAGGTTGATAGGGTGATTAAAAAAGCGCTTAGTATGCATGCCTTCATTGCTCAGACCATTGAGTATAGGAGTTGGGATGTCATGCTGAGTTTATACAGGGCGTTGGAGAGGCCACTTTTGGAGTACTGTGTAAAGTTCTAGTCATCCTGCCACAGGAATTGTATTATTAAATTGGAGAGGGTTCAGAAAAGATTTACAAGGATGCTGTCAGGACTGGAGGGTTGAGTTATAAGGAGAGACTGGATGGGCTGGGGCCTTTTTCACTGGAGTGTAGGAGGTTGAGCGGTGACCTTACAGAGGTTTATCAAATCATGAGGGGTATAGATAAGGTGAATAGCAAAGGTCTTTTCTCTCGGGTGAGCAAGTTCAAAATGAAGGGCAAATTTTTAAGAACACAGGAGAAAGATTTAAAAGGCACCCGAGAGGCAACTTTATCACACAGAGTGTGGTTTGTATATGAAGTGAACTGCCAGAGGAAGTGATAGATGCAGGTACGGTTACAACATTTAGAAGACATTTGGACAGGTACATGAACAGGAAAGATTTAGGGGGACATGGGCCAAACACAGACATGTGGGACTAGATAGGTTTGATAAACTTGGTTGGCATGGACAAATTGGACTAAAGGGTCTGTTTCCTGGCTGTATAACTCTATGAGGCCCATTTCAATACTGGGTGCATCACAATCCATCCTACATGTTTTTCACAAATGGTGTGGTGTGATGAAATTCTCACTAGGCAGCAGCAACTTGCTAATTGACAGTGATCAAAGCTTGTTAAACACCTATTAATGGCCCAACTTGCAACATTCCTATTCAGCTTCCTATCTTACCAATTAATTTCTCCATTTTTATTTTCCTTTACCAACAATACTATGAGGTAATGCAATTTCTGAAGAAGGGTCCCGACCCGAAACATCAGCTTTCCTGCTCCTCTGATGCTGCCTGACCTGCTGTGTTCCTCCAGCTCCACACTGTGTTATCTCTGACTCCAGCATCAGCAGTTCTTACCATCTCTGAGGTAATGCATTGTATCTGTTACCAATATTTTCAATGTAAATACTGCATTTTTAAAAAATGTTCATGGGACGTGGACTTCATTGGCTAGATCAGTAATTATTTATTGTAATGTAGGCTGAAGTCTGTACAGGAAGTCGTCAACATCACGGTCGCACTGGTAAAAAATTCTGAATTTAAGCGAAACGATTTTTAGTGAAGCATGGTATCCCATAGGAATCAATGCTAAAGCCAAAGTTAGGTTTCTGAGGATATTTTTGGCCAGGGAAAACTGCGTACAGGTTGTAAAACTGTACCATAATGCAACACTATGTATTTCTAGTTAAAAATAACTTGCAAAACAAAATAAATTACTAAATATAGAAAGAAGTTAGGGATGTCCAAACCTTTTACAACAAAGACAACTTTAAACCATCATTGAGTTGAAATGGTGTACAATTTTAAATGCCAAAATTCACGAATAAAATAATGTTCAACATAAGACATGTTCAAAAGTATATATTTAATACAATATAATTGTAATTACTATAAATGTTGAAATTTCAACAGGTGAAATTAATTTTAATTAACCAGCCTCCTCCTAGTAACAGAAGTTGGTCAGTGCAGGCAGACTGGACAATTTATGCCACTATGTGGAGGCCAGGATTTATTTGGAATGGGAGCTTGGGCAGACAGTTATAGGGACTGAGAGGAACAGCTGGAACAGAAGAAAGGCTGGGGTTTTAGTGTGCGACTAGAAGCATGGGAAGTGGTCTTCAGAACAGGAAAGGTACACAGAAGTCTGCAGAAAACAATATTAAATTGAAACTCAATCTTAAACGAAAAGGTTGCCATTGTTTTATTTTCAATGTTATGGTGAAACAACATTAAATAAATAAACTCTAAATAAGGACTTTGTACTAATAACAGAACATAACATCGTTCAATTCTGTACTGCAAAATGAAGCTAAATTGTTATGAAGCAGAGGTCAACACACCCTCTTATAACTAAAGCAGAAACACCCAAAGAAGCTCACTTGCCTTATAATCTGTTA
The DNA here is from genome assembly GCA_024137785.1 of Ginglymostoma cirratum. Taxonomy (NCBI): domain Eukaryota; kingdom Metazoa; phylum Chordata; class Chondrichthyes; order Orectolobiformes; family Ginglymostomatidae; genus Ginglymostoma; species Ginglymostoma cirratum. Next base: position 23,179,040 of record JAHRHZ010000069.1, on the reverse strand, counting down.
AAGGAAATATGAAAAGTGGTATAACCTCCCTCTCTGTTATAAAGAGGAGCTTAAATGAAATGAACTCCTAACAGTCACTCTATAATCATCAAGTAACAATTTATTTATCCAGCTCTAACAGTGAACAAATTAACTGAACTACTAACAAACTGAACAATTCCCCCTTTAACTACTAATTATTCCGAAATAAAACAAATTCTAATGGTATGCTGTTCCAATAGATACAAATCCCACTTATTTTAAACAAGTTAATAAAACAAACTTAAAAATTAGTCTGTTGAAATTACTACCAGGATACATCTTCCGGAATGTTTGGTGCCTTCTCTGCTGTGCTACAGTCAGGAACACCTTTCTCTACCAAATTCTTGCGTCAGGAACATTAGCTAAGACTGCCGCTGTACGTTTAGTCAGATGGTGGTTTTCTGACAGCTTAAGTATTTCTTAGAGAGCCAGGGACTCTCTCTTTAGGGCTGCTGGTTGTTAACTCTAATAGATGGCAGTTGCCTCACGCTGATTTTCAAATACCCTCTTATTTTATACCTTTGATGACCTATGAATTCCTTATAATAGGATTGGTTACGGTTGTCAAAAACCATCAGATTTAAATTTAATTGGTTTTTAGTCTGTAAGTGCCTGTTTTAAATTAAGTGGCTGATCCTCAAACTGGTTGCCTTAATACCAAAACTGAGGCCTGGATTGCTAACCATATAGCCTTTTGATACAAATGTTTCAAATTCAAGAATTTTCTGTGCCTGTTACTGTTTGCTGACTTTTTTTTTAAAGTCTCCAACCTAGAAAAAGCACATCATCTTTTAAAGAGACCACACACTCTTTCTCCCTTGTCATTTTACAAATAAATTCTAACGTCCTGCTTTCCAACCCATAAGTACTCACCTAACTTCACAACAAAATACTTTGGCAGTATCCCATTTTAACTCACTATTGCCTTATCAAGAGGTGATTTCAGATGAACAAATACACACAAAAAAAATCTTGAAAAGTAATTCAAGACAACAGCAAAAACAAAATAGAAATACAGCAGTGTGGTTAACACTAAGCATGTGCTGATCAATAAATAATAACATATAATATGAAAATCTGTATTCTTAAGATACTTTGTAGAAATATTATCTTATATGCTAACGTTGGAGCTACACACTCCATAGTCCATCGTAAATGAAAGAGTTGGTGAAGTCCCTCTTATCTTCAACCAAGTACAAATTGTAATTGGTTAGTCTCCTCCCGCCACAGAGCAGCGCTTTTCTCCAAAACCCACTCGCTCATTAAATTTCTCCTGGCAAGTCCCATCATGTCTTTCTATTCGATTCAGCCAATCCACTTGTGCCCTCCAATCCACTCACCTACATTCACTTACCGCTTCCCTCTCTCATTATCCACCCCCACACAACCAAATCTTCCCTCTTTTCTCTCCATTCATCTCTTACTGTCTCCTTCATTTATCCTTCCCTCTTTCCGTTCACTTCAGTCACTAACACTTCCTTTTCGCCCTGATGACCCAAATCCCATTTATTTCCCTCCACTCCCACAAAGATCCACTCATTCATCCCTCATCCTTCGCCACTCTCCCCCTACCTAGATTTCTCCATTTTGTGCAGAACCAACTGAATTCACATCGCCTCTCTATTACTTGGGTAATACTGGGGTTCAGAATCAACCTACCCAACGGCAGTGACAAGCAGCAAATCTGCCGGGGCAGGATGTGGATCATACCAACAATTGGCTGGAGTATTTTATTCAATGTTTCTTTCCCTTGAGATGGGAATGTGGGCATTGCTTGGTTAGCCAGCATTTATTATCTATTTCTAATTTAAGGTTGGGTTGAGCAGCTTCCTTCAACTGCTGCAGTCTACCTGCTGTAGGTAGACCCACAATGCCCTAAGTGGGGGGGGGTGGTGGAAATTCCATGATTTTAACCCAGCAACCGTGAAGGAGTGGCAATATATTTACAAGTCAAACTGGTGAATGGCTTGGAGGGTAACTTGCAGGTATCCATTTATCCGCTGTCCTTGTCCTTCTAGATGAAAGTGGTTGTGGGTTTGGAAAGTGCTATATAAGAATCTTTGGTGAATTTCGGCAGTGCATCTTGCAGATCATACTTATTGCTGCTTTTGAGTGTCAATGATGGAGGAGGTGAATGCTTGTGGATGTAGTGCCAATGAAGAGGGCTGTTTGTTCTGCATGGATTCAAGCTTGTTGAATGTTGTTGGAGATGCACTCATCCAGACAAGTGGGCCCCAACCATACAGCCTTCAGCCAATTCAATTCACAGCATGTGATATCAAAAATGTTTGGAAACACTGAATATTGCAAAGGCCACAGACCCTGACAACATTCCGGCAAAAGTTTAAAGACTTGTGCTCCAGAACTTGCTGCCCCCTAGCCAAGTTATTTCAATAGAGTTACAACATTGGGATCTACTTGACAATGTGGAAAATTGCCCAGGTATGTCTTGTACATAAGAAAACTGCAGTAATCCAACTCAGCCAATTACCACCCCATCAGTCTACTCTCAATCATCAGTAAAGTGATGGAAGGTGTGATCAACAGTGTTATCAAGCAGGCCCTGCTCAGCAATAACCTGCTAGGTGATGTCCAGTTTGGGTTCTGCCAGGGCCACTCAGCTCCTGACCTCATTACAACCATGATTCAAACATGGACAAAAGAGCTGAAATCCAGAGGTGAGGTCAGAGTGACAGCCCTTGACATCAAGGCTGCATTCGACCAAGTGTGGCATCAAGGAGCCCTAGCGAAACTGGAATCAATGGGTATCAGGGAGTAAACCCTTTCCTGGTTGGAGTTATTCCTAGCAAATAGGCAGATGATCGTGGTTGTTGAGGTCAGTAATCCCAACTACAGGACAGCTGTGCTGGAGTTCCTCAGGTAGTGTCCTAGGCCCAGCCATCTTCACCTGCTTCATCAAAGGTCTTCCCTCCATCATAAGGACAGAAGTGGGAACGTTTGCCAATGACTGCACAATCTTCAGTGCCATTCGCAACTCCTCAGATACAAAAGCAGTCCATGTTCAAATGCTTCAAGATCTGAACAATATCCAGGCTTGGGCTGCCAAGTGGCAAATAACATTCTCGCCTCATAAATACCACGCAATGACCTATACAATCTAACCACTGCCCCGTGACATTCAATGGAGTTACAATCACCGAATCCCCCACTATCAACAACCTGGGGGTTACCATTGGCCAGAAATTCAACTGAACTCACCACATATACACAGTGGCTACTATTACTATGATGTTACAATGGAAAACTAATAAAGAAATGTGGCAGCACCCTCAATACATTTTATATTTGTTGCATTTTTCACTAGTCTCTTTACTGTGCTTTGTATACTCATACTCTTGCATCCTTTAGTGGGATTTTTCATCTGTGACAAGGAGGACAATCAAATTGTCTATCTAACTTTTAGACAATTTGCTATCTTTTCCTCTCAAATTCTTATCAACTGATCACGGTATATTAATATTCTGATTAGAAATGCAATGTTTTATTTAGAGAATGCAAGAGTGCCTTGATTGGGTAAATTGTGGATCTGCTAATTTTCCAAAAAACAATTGCTTTGGTGTGCTTTATGTTTAGTTTCATTTGTATCTTTTTCGCTGCAGGTTTGTTCAGCAGCAAGGCTGTCACATTAGAGATTATATCTGAAAAGTGACTCACTGAAACTATCATGCATGGAATTACTACTCTAAGTGACCTGAATATATTGTCATCCCTGAATCTGAGACAAGTAGAAATTTCACACTCCTTGACCTTATTCCAATCCTATGACTAAATGCATCTAAATAATATTTTAACCGATCAGTCCCATACATGAAAGTGCAATGTAAGCATAATCCAACATGGCACAGATAAATATATCTGCAATTAATGCATTAATTATTAGAATGAAGCCTCTTCTAACTGGTACAAAATTCATCAGATTTATCATTATCTGAAATAACTCCACAGTAGCTGGCTTCCCGTCTCCAAGTCACCCTTTATTCAGACGTGCACAGCACTTGACACTATGGTGGCTTCCTCAGAGCCAGCTCTTAGAGTGAACAGAATCTCTGACATTCCTGTTTATATCTGTCCGCCAAGGCTCTCTGGACCATATTAGCAGCCCCAAACAAGGAACTTATTCTATGATGGCCATTCTGGCTGACCCCAATACAATTGCTACATTATCATCTTCAACTTCCAAAATCTCTGCATCAAGCCTCACTTTGAAAACTCAGTTCCACTTTGAGTAGGTCATCGCATAACAAAATTTTAAGTCAGATCTAAAGCACTTCGTAACTGTTGCCTAGGCATTCCTAGGATTCATTCATCTATTACTAATGCTCCAATCCTGCCAACCTGTACAAGATACTTGACAGACCTCATCTGGAGTACTGTGTACACTTGTGAGTGCCACATTACAGGAAATATGTGAATGCATTAGAGTGCAGAAGCAATTTACAAGGGTGGTCCCAGGAACAAGAAACTTCAGTTATGAGGAAAGACTTAAGAAGTTAGGACTGTTCTCCTTGGAGAGAAGATTTGATGGTGATTTTCAAAATCAGGCTGGACATAGAGAAAGAAAGAAGCTGTTCCCACTCAAAAGAAAATGAACAAAAAGGCATAGGACTTAAAGTGATGTGCAAACGAAGCAAGAGAGATGTGAGAAGAAAATTTTTGACACAGCCAGTAATTAGGGCACAGAATGCACTGCCTGGAAATGCGGTCGAGGCAGGTTCAATTGAGACACAAGATGATAATTTGGCTATAAATAGTGTGCAGAGATATGGAGAAAAAGCAGGGGATTGGCAGTAGGCAGCAGAATCAGCGCATAATGGGCCAAATGACATCCTTCTACACCATAACAATTCTGTGGTCCTGTGATTTGCCACAGATGCTAAAAAGAGTCATCATACTCATTCATTTTGTTTGTAATTGTGTTGTTGTACGAATACCTGTGCCCTATACCTAAATAATCTCAAAAGGTCATAACGGCAGCGCTGAAATGTTTCAGTTGCACCATCATGATTGGTGGTCAGAACTGATTCCACAGAAATCTATTAATATCACACCTTGCCTCAGAGGGATTTGATAAAATATTATCTTCCTCATAAATTCCATCCATGAAGATTAACAGGATATCCAAACCTTCGTTGGTATCCAACTAATAAAGTGCTTTGCCACCAATATTACTTTTGACAGGAAATGACATGCCAAAGCCATGACTTGTTTTCTCTTTAGTAGTATTGTGGCTCGTTCTTTTTTTTAAAAAATTGATCATAAGGTTCGGATTCAGGCAGAAACATTGATGTTATCCATGCTCTGACAATTTACACACATGGACAGAACATCAGTGAGCAGGTTTGTTATTTTGCAAGTATAGCTTGATAACACTACCACTTCTATCACACTGTTGGTGATTGAGAGTAAACTGATAGGGCAATAATTAAAGATAACAAGGCGTACAGCTGGATGAACACAGCAGGCCAACCAGCATCAGAGGAGCAGGAAGGCTGATGTTTCGGGTCTAGGCCTGAAATGTCAGCCTTCCTGCTCCTCTGATGCTGCTTGGCCTGCCGTGTTCATCCAGCTCTACACTTTGTTATGTCAGATTCTCCAGCATCTGCAGTTCCTACTATCTCAGGGCAATAATTAACTTCTTTTTCTGCACAGGACACAGGTGAGCAATGCTCCTCATTGGTGGGTATATGACAGTGTTGTAATTATATTAGAGCAGCATGGCTATGGTCACAGCTAGTTCTGCAGCAGAAATCTTCCGTACGACTGCCAGAATGTTGTCAGGGCCCAAACCATTTGCAGTACCCAGTGCCTTCTGCCATTACTTGATGTCAATTGGAGTGAATTAAGTTAGCTGGAAGACTGACATCTGTGATGCTACAAACTACAAAGGACGTCAGGATGGATCATCCATTCAGCACTTAAGGCTGAAGACAGACTAGGGAGTGAGTCCAGGGAAAGTAAAGACATGGTGGTAGCTTTGAATAGGCATTTTGTGTTTGTTTTCACAACAGAAGACTTAGAACATTTTTCAAAGATAATTTGAAATCAAGCTGTGATAGGGAGGGAAGAACACAAAACAGTAACCATCTGCACAGAAAAAGTGCTAGGAAAAGTAATGAACCCAAAAGACTGACAGGTCCACAGGTCTAGATCACCAACATGCTAAGATTTTAAAAGATGTTGCAACATTAATTGTTGACACATTAGTTACAATCTTCCAAGATTCTTTAGATTCTGGGAAGAATGAAATGAATTGGGAAATAGCAAAGGTAATACTTTCAAAAAAGGAGAAAGCATGAAACAATAAGCCAGTTAGCCATTATTAACTCACTCTTTAGTGTACCAACACTAGTTACACTTGTGCAAATACCTGTTGCAACTCTTTCAATCTGTTCTGATGGACAAGATTGGTAGTCCCTTGAATGGTATGGGTAATGGCATGAACTATGGAAAAATGTCATAAATAAAAAAAAAAAATCAGACTTTGTTGTTTTAATAGTGTCAGAAAACTCTTCCATCCTTCGATCCAGTTGATTGACTGCCTCTAGCAAACCTGCCTGTAGTTCCTATATTTGTCTATGCATTACTAATAATAGCAGGAAACTTGGAAAAAAACCGCAATGTCTTCAGTCAAAGCCAACATGGCTTTGTGAAAATGAAACATTTTTAACTAATCTATTGAGAGTTTTCATGTTTAACTACTCTATTAAGAGGCATCCACATACAGAGGTTCTTTAGCTGCCATTTCACCCACCTCCAGCGAGATGACACCACCATATTTCCTTCATCTCCCCTGGTCAGCTTTCCGCAGGGACCATTCTCTCCAGGACCCCAGGTCCACTCTTCCTTCACACTCAACACACCCCACATCCTCACAGCACTTTCCCCTGTAGCCGCAGTAGGTGTAACACCTGTCCATTTCCTTCCTCCCTTCTCAGTATTCAAGGTCCCAAACACACCTTCCAGATGAAGCAGTGCTTTACCTGCACTTCATACAATCTAGTCTACTGCATTCACAGCTCACAATGTGATCTCCGTTATGTTGGGGAAACGATCCTGAGCTTCTGTTTGCCTGCCACTTCATCTTGTTCTCTGGCCAACATTTCTGTCTCAGGCTTGCTGCAGTGCTCCAGCGAAGCTCAGCACAAGCTTGAAGAACAGCATCTAATTTTTTGCTTGGGGGCCTTGCAGTCTTCTGGACTCGGTATCAAGTTCAACAACTTTAGGGCTTGAACACTCTCATGTCCTTACCCCAAACCCCACACAGCAGGCCTTGTTACTACATGGTCTGCTATTACACACAATCCACTGTTAGCCACTAACAGTCCCCATTAATAGCTATTCACCTTCCTAGTTAAATTGTTATCCACTCCTTTGTCTGTCCAACTGTTCATCTCTTTGGTCCCCATTCCTACCCATTGTTTAGTCCTTGCCCCATTCCCCCAGTTGATCTTCTGCAAGCAAAAAAAAAAATTTTCCTAGTTACAATCAGTTCTGAGGTCATACAGTTACTGAGTAATACAGCATGAAAACAGGCCTTTTGGTCCAAACTGATCCAAGCTGACTATGGTGCCAACTCGGCTAGTTCCAACTGCCCGCATTTGGTCATTATCCCTCTAAACCCTCCCCACACATGTACCTTCCAAATTTTTTTAAATGTTGCTATTGTACCTGCCTCAACGACTTTCTCTGGCAGCCCATTCCATATACGCACCACTTTCTGCGTGAAGAAGTTGCCCCCCCCCTCAGGTCCTTCTTAAATCTTTCCCCTCTCACTTGAAGCCTATGCCCTCTAGTTTTCAATTCCCCATCCCTGGGAAAGAGATTAAATGCGTTCATCCTATCTATGCCCCTCATGATTTTATACACTTCAATAAGGTCACCCCTCATTCTCCTATGTTCCAAGCAATAAAGTCCTATCGTGGCCAACCTCTCCCTATAATTCAGGCCTATTAGTCCTGGCAGCATCCTCGTAAATCTTCTTTGCACACTTTCCAGTTTAGCTATGTCTTTCCCGCAGCAAGGTGACCAAAACCGTACACAATATTTCAAGTGCCGCCTCACCGACTATTTATACTCGACCTGAAATGTTAACTCTGATTTCTCTCCACAAATGCTGCCAAATCTGCTGAGACTTTCCAGAAATTTGTTTTTGTTTCTGATTTACAGCACCATAATTCTCAGTTTTTAATAACAGCCTAACTGATCACTTGTTTAAATTGCTTTTTATTTGGACCTTACTGTGGACAAATTAACTGCTATTATACTACAGAATAATAATAACCACTTCAAAAGCATCTTACTGGGTGTGAATCACTTCTGAATTATGCAGAGGATGTAATTATTATATGAACCCAAATATTTCTTCTCTGGTCTTCATACTGACTGATAAGAATTATGAATATCTCGTGGTATTATTAAACAGAGTTCAAAGAATGAAACATTCAGCAGAGGGGTACGGCAGATTAGGGAAGACATTGTTTTCATAGAGAACAGCACAGGCAAAGAGCCAGTGTAGGTCAATAATTGCATGAATGAAAGATGAGTAAGATTTATACATGTACAGGACAGAATAAAAATAACAGAATTCGGAATACGTTGGAACTTTTGTGGGACTGAAGGATAAGCAGAACATTAAGGATTGGATATTGGATGTCCCTCAAGCACTATATACAGTGGTGCAGGCAACAGACAACAAGAGTACCTCTGCAGCTGCTGCTAGTCACGTAACCATTCCCTCTGCATCATAAAAGGTAACTGGAATGGTGTTACTTGTGCATTTTATGTCATTTTCAAATGTTTACGGTACTGCCACACTTGTACTTGGGCAAACTAGGTAAGATTATTTCATGCTTGATTCATTCATAATTCAACAGAATTAATCTTTTGCATGAACCACAGGACAAATTGAAAAACCCGATCCAACATTTTAGATTGAATAAAAACTAAGAAAACGTAAGATTACAAAATTGACAAACGACAAATGATTACATTAATGGTTGTGGCAATATTGCTTTCTAACAACAATTTCTGATAGAATAAGAGTTTATCTGCCAAGTGTGAGAATACTGGTTTAAAAAATTTTGAGAATTTTCACCATGAATGAACATTGTGTTGGTCAATTGCAAATGACTGCAAGTACCCAAGATTAGTAATGAAGTAACCAAGCAGTTACATCTATTTGTTAATGTTGGTTGAGGCATAACCATTAGCCAGGAAATCATAAAAAAAACCAAGGTATCAGTTTTAGTCTCATTCGAAAAGCAGTATCTATAAAGTGTCCTGTACTTTCAATGAACATTATGCACCAATCAATAATGAGTATAAATTGTGTGTTGAAATATCTGAAGTGAGGTACAATAATCTGTGCGTCAGACTCTCATTCTATCAATTATTATACATCAAAATGAATATCGTTCAGTATCCTTAAAGCACTGCCAAGAAATAATTAATGTTAATGAGATTGATATTTCAGGTGACATCAAATCATGACAGAAACAGAAAAAAAAAAAATTTAAACTTGTGATACCAAGATTATAGGGAATGTTTTCCAAAAGGATTCAGAACATATTTCTGTAACCTTGAAATCATGCTTTAGATGCAACAGATGCCTTGCACTTTTCAGGATGTATTCTTTCAATTTTGGAATATGTATGTCGTTTCCTGACAGTAATTCCCAGAATAACTCTAATCCTCAAGTCATAATAACTTTGATTGTGATCAACAAATGCAATTTCAAAATTGAGAAAGGATAGTTAGGATACAGCAGTCACTTTAAAGCAGACTGCAATACCCTTACATAAACCTCTTCAACATCAACAGCTGATCACTCAAACACCAGACAAAATTTCAAGGAAAGAAGTAACTGAAAGATGTATACCAAAGTAGATAAATAATACTGATAATATTCTAGTGAAAGTGGCTTTGTCTCAGTTTTTCTTCTTCTTAAAAAATGATTCAGGCTAGTTTGCCAAAAGCAAGTAGCACCATCTGCTGTACTTCCAGAAGATAGTTACACCCTTGCAACACCTATTTACATCGACTCCATTTTGAAAGAGTTTTGCTTTCAAGTACAGAAAAAAAAGAAAATAGTTCTATTCAATTCTCAACGGAATGGAATATCAACCAATCTGGCCACAGGGCACAGCAATTTATAATAAATGTTTTGCCAAGTGGTTAACCTTTGTACACAACAAGCATTCTAAAATACACAAAAGTGCAAGTTAATAAAAATTATACATTATCTACAAGTACCCTTTTTGATTTGATTTATTATCGTCACATGTACCTGGGTACAGTGAAAAGTTTTGTTTAGCAGGTAGTACAGACAGATCATACCATAAAGATTGCATTCAGGCAACAGAACAGAGCAAAGAATACAATGTTACAGCTTCAGAGAAGGTGCACAAAGAGTGAGATAGACATTAAATTTTAAATTTGAAAGGTCCATTCAGAGCCTACTTACAGCTTTCTTGAATCTGTTGATACGTGTGTTTAAGCTTTTTTATCTTCTGCCTGATGGAACGGATTGGAAGAGATTATAACCAGGTGGGGTATTTGATCATGTTGACTGCCTTCCTGGGGCAGCAAGTAGTATAGAAGGAGTCAACGGATGGAAAGTTGGCTTGTCTGATGGATTGGGCTGTGTACACAACTCTATAGTTTCTTATGGTTCTCAGCACAGCAGTTGCCACACCAAGCCACGATGCATTCTGATAGAATGCTTTCTATGGTGCATCCATAAAAATTAGTAAGAATCTTTATGGACATGCTGAATTTCCTTAACTTTCTGAGAAAGTACTGGCATTATTGTGCTTTCTTGACTGTAGCACCAACGTGGGTGGATCAGGACAGATTGTTGTTGATCATCACTCTTAGGAACTTGACGCTCTCCTTAGCGCCACTGATAATAGACAGTGGCGTACCCTCCACGTTGCTTCCTGAAGTCAATGACCAGCTCTTTTGTTTTGCTAAGATTGAGAGACAGATTATTATTTTTACACCATGCCACCAAGCACTCTAACTCATTCCTATATTCTGCCTCGTCATTGTTTGAGATCCGTCCTACAAAGGTAGTGTTGTCAAAAAACTTGTAGATCGAGTTAGGATGGAATTTGGCCACACAGTCATAGGTGTATAGACAGTAGACTAAGGGGCCGAGAATGCAGCCTTGAGGGGCTCCGGTGTTGTTGCCTAATCTCACTGATTGCAGTCTGTGGGTCAGAAGAATTGAGGATCCAGTTGCAGAGGGCAGAGCAGAGACCAAGATCTTGGGGAGTTTCGAAAATAGATTTTGAAATTCAATGTTGGCATTGTTAAGCCTGAAGAATCACAGGTCAGTTTATGCTTTTTAATCGGCAAAACGAGTTAAATAACTCCACCAAAGCCAGTATCCTATCACCAAGTCACCATTTATTTAACTGTGCATAGTACTTGGCACTGACCCAACTAGCTCAGAGCTGTCTCCTGGAGTAAACAGAACCCCTAACTCTTCCATTTCTACCTGTTAGCAAACATTCTCTTATTGGACCAGGCTAATGGCTCCAATCAGAGAACTCATAAAATGAGATCCACCTAGCTGTCCTCGTTCCAATCACTACATCCCTCCCATTCTAAGTCCTGGGATGAAGGCTCATTGTTTTCCCTGTAGCTACTCCTGGGGCATTTTTTAAGCCTGTTTCTTTAAGCCTGCCTTCAACGTTTGGACTGCGCTTTTTGCCAGACCATTGGATGATACGTGGTATGGAGCTGTCCTTACATGCCTAATGCCACTTGACTTTAAGAAATATTCAAATTTCCTGCTAATAAATGATTGCCCGTTGTCTGTGACCAACATTTCCAGGAATCCGTGTACTGCAAAAGACACTTGCAACTTTTCAATCGTCAACCCACGTTTGACGAATGAACATTATGAATGTCCAAACACTCTGAATGGCCATCCGCAATGGCTAAAAACATAGAGCTTATGAAAGGACTGGCATAGTTGATGTGTAATGAAGTCCAGGGGAGCAGCTGGTGGTATTTTGTCCTTGTTGGCAGCTTGGGCTCTGCCACATCAATGCAGCTATGTTGGCATCCAGTCCTGGCTACCAGACATAAGTTCTCACCAACATCTACCTTTTCGAAAGTCTTGGGTGACCCTGGTGGAGTTCAGCCGGTGTCTGGCGGCGATCTTCACTTGGGACAATTACTTTTGCTCCCCATAATAATATGCTGTCCTCTATGGTGATCTGGTCTTGCTGGGTCCAGAATAGTTTCAGTTCTAGTTGTGACAGCCCTGTTGTTTCCCCCATCACCATCAGCTGTTTTAGTTTTGCCATAGTCCACAGTCTGATTTTGTCCAGAAAGTTTAAAACCCAAATTGACTATTGTAGTGGTGCTGTATCCGTCAGTGGCAGGTAGCTCAATGTATCCCCATATGCCACTTGCCCTCCTGCATGGTGCTCCAACTTGTAATTGTACACATGCAGAATAAGAACCAACACCAGCCTGAACCTATGGCAGCATGGCCCTATCATCTTTAAGTAGCCCTAGAAGGCATTTGTGTTCCATTACTATTACAAATTTACATCCATAAAGATATTGGTGGAACTTTCTCACACCAAAGATGACTGCCAAACCTTCCTTCTCTATATGGGTGTATCTTCGTTTGACATGAGCCGAAGTCCAGGAAGTATACACTAGCTGGTGTTCCTCTCTGCTGGGCCACCAGAGAGCCAACACTACCCTGATTCTGTATGGGAAGGCATTGCATGTCAGCACCACATCTCGCTTGGGACCGTACTGTGCCAACATCTTAGATGATGATAGGTTCTTCTTCACTTCCCTAAAGGCTACATCTTGGCCAAGAGACCATTTCCAAAGCTGACCGTTTTCAAGAGCAGATGCAAGGGTGCCAGGATAGAGGCCAGGGTACGCACGATTTTTCGATGATATGTCTTACCACAGGTTGGTGAATTAAGCTCCAATGCCAACATGGGAGCCAGGGCACCTTTGATCGCCCTCACTTTATTTTCCAATGAGCGTAACCCAGTTTTTGTTGACTCTGTAGCCCAAGTAGGTCACTTGGGGTGCCTGGAACAAACATTTTCCCTTTCTAAGGCATACGCCCGCCTTGGAAAAATGCTTAAACAATATGTCCAAGTTTCCTAAATGCTCTTCATTGGTCTTCCCAGTTATTAGCATAGCGTCCAGATAAACAGCAACCTGGGGTAGACCTTGTAAAATGTTCTCCATCGTCTGCTGTAAAAAGGCACAGGCTGATGATACCACAAAAAAGTCTTGAATCTTGGTACAAACGTTTATGGGTATTAACTGGTAGCATACTTCTGGGAATCCTCATCTAATCACAATTGCCAGTATGCATGGCTCATGTCCAGCTTCATGAAGTACAGTCACCTGCCCCCTCCATCAGTTTTGCGTTTTAGTCCTCTGTGCGAGGGACTGGATATTTATCCAGCAGTGAAAAGCAGTTTAACTGTTTGTTCGAAAGCCCCACAAAGGCAAACCAACCTGTTGGGCTTCAAAATCAGTACGACCAGTGCTGCCCATTAAGCAAACTGCACCAGTTTGATGATTCCTTTGCTTTCCAGCCCCCTGATTTCTGCCTTTACTTTTGCACGTAAGGCAAATGGCAGGACTTGCAGAATCATGGAATTGCTTCTTGGTCAACAATATAAGGCGGCCTTGGCCCATTTGATAGTCCCTAGACCTTCTTGAAAATCGCCAAGGCACTTAATTAGGTCATTAACTCAGGCAGGTTTTTTTTTTAAAATCGAAAAATGTTGAGCCAATCCAGGACAATCTTTCTCAACCAATTTCGCATCAAGAAACTTGGATCCAAGCCTTTTACTACAATCAGAGGTAACTGAACCAGCTGCTTCTCATAAGAGACTGGAACTGAAGTTGTACCCTCAATCTACCTGGGCTCCCCTCAACCTAGCCAAGGTCTTGGGCAAAATTGAGGACTGGAGTTCAGAATGAATTTCCATAAAGACTGGTTCCTTGATCACTAATACAGCTACGCCAGTATCAACCTCCATTTGAACTGGGTGACCATTTAACAAGATGTTTATTTTGACTGGTTCTGATTTGAATGTTGCAAAGCAATTTAACTGTACAAAACCAGATGCAGATGGACTTTCCAGGGTGTGTACTCTCCTGGACACTGCCCAATGAGTTCTCTTACTCAATTCAGCCCTAGAGGGACTCTTTTGCTGTCTCGAGTCTGCATACTAGCAGCAACTACAATGACCTGCTGGCCCAGATATTTGAGAAAATTTAACCATTTGTCTGAGGCTAGGCTTCGTTTTGGGGTTTTGCTGTGAGCTGTCCTAGAGTCCCTCTGTTCAGGATATGTCCCGAGTGGCCTGACGAGCGTGTCCACTTCCACTGGCACACCCTATAACTCACACACTCCACTTGGCGCATTTTCTAATGACAAAGCCAGTTGTAGTGTCAGTTTGAAGTCCAGTTGGGCTTCAGCTCGTAGGCAATTTTGTATGATTCCATCGTTAAGCCCTCACACCAAATGGTGTCTCAGCATCCCACTTATGATTAAACCAAATCACATGCCAGTCGTCCTAACCTTGTTAAAAATCTTGATACATATTCCCCTGATTCTCGAACTGCCGAATAAAACCGAAAGTGTCTCAGAATTAGAGTAGATAATATTCCTTAACTAAATTCATCAGCTCTTGATAGGTTTTAGTAACTGGTGCCTTGGGGAAATTTAGGCTTCTAATAACCGGAAAAGCTGCCGGTCCACAAGCTGTCTGGAGAGTTACTTGCTGTTTCTCATCTGCTGCAATGTCATTTGCTTGGAAAAAAACACACATTCTTTCCACAAAACTGGTCCTAGTCTTCGATGAAAGGGTTGAGTGAAGCCTCCCAAATAGCAGCATGAAGCCAGAAATGCTTACCCCAACTCAAAGACGACTATTGAGAGTGAATCTCTTCAGGGCATGTTTTTCTCTCGTCGCCACTAAAAGAACTCCACGAAGGCCAGTACCCTGTCATCAAGTCATCCCTTATTTGCACGTGTGTGGTACATGTGTACTAGCTGGCTCCTAGAGTGAACAGAACCCCTGACACTCCTATTTATGTCTGTTAGCTAGTACTCCTGATTGGACCTGGTTAACAGCCCCACTCAAGAAACCCCTATTCTATGACATCCACCCATGGCAGTCTTCGTTTCAAACACTACAACTAGTGAATCACATTACCCTTGCTCAGTGATCAGGGCTAGCATGGATTAACCCAGGGAGAACCCTGTACTTGCTGCTCCCAACAGAACTGGAAATGCTTCTCTGCTGCCTATCAGCCACATTGCTGTTCCTTCCTCATCATTTTAATGGGTTAACCTTTCCCTCACTCCATTACACCCTGCATTTTTCTTGCATTCCAACAGAGGGCAAGTCTTGATCTTTTCTAAAATACAAGGATGAGTTTTTAAAGTGGAGGCAACAAGGATTGGAGGCTGAGGCAGTTCATCATGTACAGATGGGCAAACAGCTACTAATATTATGTCAAGAATTTTGGATTTGCTGAACGGTGCAGAGGGTGAACATTGGGAGGGGGCTAAGACTAGCTGTGGGGTAGATAATTACTGGGATGGTAGGCGGTGGTACAGGACATGGGGTTGGAAGCACAGCTACAGTTTGAGTATGACATGGGAGATACAAGCTGTCTGGTTCAACCTGAGAAAAGGATCAAGGGAGGTTTAGTTGTGAGGAAATGTAGGTGAAGTGAGCTGAAGAGGAAACGATAGAAAAAGATGCCGGGTGTAACAGCTTACTTGCAAATACTGAATCCGTTTCTATTGATGTTATTTTCATGGAGTCACAGAGGTCTGGAGCACAGAAAATAGGCCCTTCAGCTCATCAAGTCTGTCCGGTCAAAACAATAATCTAAGCATTCTAACATCAGCCAGCTTTGTGTTGTCTGCAAACAGAGATATTGAATGGCTTCCCTCCTCTTAATCATTCATATTCTGAATAGCTGAGATAACAAGGTGTAGAGCTAGATGAACATAGCAGGCCAAGCAGCATCAGAGGAGCAGGATTCTCCAGCATCTGCAGTTCCTATCTCTGAGCTTTCCTGCTCCTCTGATGCTGCTTGGCCTGCTGTGTTCATCCAGCTCTACAACTTGTTATCTCAGATTCTCCAGCATCTGCAGGTCCTACCTCTGAGACTATACTGAATAGCTATTGTCCAAGCTCTGATCACTGTGCTACACCACCAGTCACTGGCTGCCACTTAGACAATAATCCACTTTTTCCTATTCTTTGTTTCCTGTCTGCCAACCAGTTCTCTACCCACATCACTACATAACCTCAATCCTATGCACTTTAATTTTACATCCTAATTTCTTAGGTGGACCTTATTGAATACCTTCTGAAAGTCCAAGTACATAACATCCATTGGGTCTCCCCGACCAACTCTACCAGTTACATCCTTGAAAAGCTCAAGTTGATTGCATTGCTTTCAATTTGCAGAGACGAGAAAGGAAATTGAGTGAACCATGGATCCACTAGGACTCCAGACGCAATGGTGTGGAGGTAAAAGTAAAAGTATTCCTTATACCATGCAAGTTGCAAGCAATGCTAAAAAAAAGCCATAGAATATTCAATTCTTAGTTATAATAAAATACCTTGGACTAAATATCAGATAGAAACTGGCAAATACCAGTCTATTCAAAACAAAATAAAGCAGAATAAAAGCTATTCTCTCATGTCATGATTATTGGGTTCCATTCTATATTTTTCCCAACCTAATTCAATCTTCCTAAAGCTCCATTCAGAAAACAGATTGAATATCTTTTTGCAAGATTCAAGGAAATCAATGCACAAACGATGCTTATTGCAGTATGATCTTTTAGAAAAGAGTCAGAGAGCTTCAACAGTTGCCCACTGAATTTCATATGCAGAGGCAAGATTTAAAATTTATCAGTGTAGGTGTTTTCGTTAAATTAGAGTTTATCAATCAAAAGTCATTTGGATGGTTAACCTGGTGATTTCATTCGTACTCTTCAATAGTATACACTACTTTGAATCATAAAGGTAAATCCAAAATGTACAAAATAAAACTGCTCAGAAAGTAACAACCATGTGTTATTATTTTACATTCTTGGATAGGTTTCCTTTGGCAGAATTGTGAAGTACAAAGTAAAAAGGTAAAATTGTGATACTCCTACCAGACCATAGAGAGGGAGACACCAAGTGGAGGTTTAACCTGAGGGTTACCATGCTACAGGCAAGGGGAGAGGTTGCAAAGGACAGCCTTTCATGGTAACCTCAGCCGGTGACGGAAATGAACCGATGCTGATTGCATTACTCTGGACCAGCTGTACAGCGAACTGAGCTAACCGACCCATGACTGAAGCACAAAGTACATTCTAAGGTTTTGGAGTTGATTTGTAGCTCGGCCAGCCAACCAACCTCAACAAAGTACATTTGATAAAGATTAGGCATGTATTACAATAAAACCTAACTGGTTACTTTTCAATGTTGAAGATACAATTAATAAATGTACTTGTACAGTTTGCACATTTTGAATAATATGAAGCTCTATCATTTGTACCCTCTACATTTCAGCATTCCAAAGCCTTGAAATTAAACTGAATAGTCATGTCTGTATCGCTAAAACAATATGAAATTCTTTTGGCCAATATCTCAAAGTTTCCATTAAAATGAAGATTAAGCATGCCTATGTCAATTGTGATACAACATGTAGAATTGCCGCAAAAAAATCTTATTTTGAATATTAAAAGCAATCAAAGTAGAACACAAAAATAAGTTTGATTTCTACAGTATCTCATTACAAACAATTAGCTCCTGTAGAACTGAATTGATCTTAAATATTAATTTTCTTTAGTTATACTTGGGATAGAAATTCATGTGGTGTATCTTCAGCCTGTATAATTTAATCTGAGTTATACAGCTGCATATTCCTAATGAACATCAATAATTCAAGAAATTACCCTGGGCTTTAGAACATTGGCACTTAACACAATCATGAATAATGAAAATCTTAAAAGAGAAGCTAAAGTTGAAGTGTTAAATTGTGAATATCACATGTACATTTAGCATTCTTGAATAATTATCAACTGTTCAAAAGGATACAAAGTTTCATTACCTTTCTCTCTTTTCGCTCTGGCTCATGGTCAAATATCCTGATTTCTGCAACTGAAGATGTAATGTCAAAAACCTAAATCTGCCAATGTACAAATCCGACTAATCATGTAAACTGTATGACTGCTAATAGTATAGCCACACAGTAAAGGAAACATAAGCCCCTGTAATGTGCTCAAGTGGAAAAGAGAAGAGGGTTGAAAGGCAGAGTTGATATTAGCATGACACAATAAAGAAGCATGAGAGAAATCAAAGGATAAAGACATGTATATAGAGTGAGGTCCTCTGGGGACAATAAGTGAAATCTCCATAGTAGCCCAGAAACACCCTGCAGATATGCCAGTCTGAACTAGTGAAGCAGTGTAACACTCCTTTTCTACTGTCATCATATATATACTGAATATCATTAAAATTACAATCAAAAATTATAGCTTTAATTTCAAAACTGATTGCATTAATGATCTTGTAATGATCTTGTAGTAAGCTTATTATGAGTTTAACCACATGCAAAACCTAATAAGTACTCAAAAATTACCAATAAAGTCCTTGTAATTCTTAATAAATACTTCATGATGCATGATGCTTGGCCACATTAATTTTCATGGAGGCAATGCTGTTTGAAAAGGTTTCTCGTAATCTACAACAGCACACTGACTGAATGCAAAGTCAAAAGAGACTATTCTTCTCCTTTTCGCAGAAACTAATGACTGCACTAGTCTCTTACTTACATAAATGGGTACAGTTAGTAAAGCTTCTGATATCATCAACATTTCTAAATATAAACGCGAATATATTGAAAATTAAGTAAGAGATAGGAGTTACTGTTTTTAAAGTTCCCATGTCATTTAAGTACAACCATACTACATCACATGCAATTTAATCAGACTGCTACCCAAGCATTGAACTTTATCTGCTTGCTATGGGTTGTGTTACAAGGCAAGGATTTTAGGAACACAAAGCTCTCTTGTATTTAATTCTGGCTCATGGTATATTCAACACACACTCTCTAGTGAAGTATAATGCATGAACTAGGCTGAAGGCCAGGAGATTACTACCCTGACTACAATCAAAACACTATGCATTATTACACCTGCAGGGCCATGTAAATTTATATGGTTTTGTAACCCATTATACAAAGTGAAGTTCAACAGCAACCCAGATACTAGAACAATGATGTAATATACAATGAACAGAAAGCATAATTTACTTGGGAAAATCATGCTTGCCGAGCAATAAAAGAACTTCCCATGTTCTCTATATAATATTACATCTAAGATCACTTAGGAATTGTTTACATTAAAGGTTTAATGAATTACAAATTAAATTTTAAAACATCTAACAGCTCTTTGGTGGAAAAATAAACGTGAACGCTACAGTACTGGGCTACGTCTCCCAAGTCTATATTTTTCCTGCAATTACACTATTGGCAACAAACATAATAAATCTTAAGACCATAAGACATAGGAGTGGAAGTAAGGCCATTTGGCCCATCGAGTCCACTCCGCCATTTAATCATGGCTGATGGGCATTTCAACTCCACTTACCCGCACTCTCCCCGTAGCCCTTGATTCCTTGTGAGATCAATGATTTATCAATCTCTGCCTTGAAGACATTCAATGTCCCGGCCTCCACTGCGCTCCGTGGCAATGAATTCCACAGGCCCACCACTCTCTGGCTGAAGAAATGTCTCCTCATTTCCGTTCTAAATTGACCCCCTCTAATTCTAAGGCTGTGCCCACGGGTCCTAGTATCCCCACCTAACGGAAACAACTTCCCAGAGTCCACCCTTTCTAAGCCAAGCATTATCTTGTGAGTTTCTATTAGATCTCCCCTCAACCTTCTAAACTCTAATGAATACAATCCCAGGATCCTCAGCCGTTCATTGTATGTTAGGCCTACCATTCCAGGGATCATCCGTGTGAATCTCCGCTGGACACGCTCCAGTGCCAGTATGTCCTTCCTGAGGTGTGGGGCCCAAAACTGGACACAGTATTCTAAATGAGGCCTAACTAGAGCTTTATAAAGTCTCAGAAGCACATCGCTGCTTTTATATTCCAACCCTCTTGAGATAAATGACAACATTCCATTCGCTTTCTTAATCACGGACTCAACCTGCAAGTTAACCTTCAGAGAATCCTGTACTAGCACTCCCAGATCCCTTTGTACTTCGGCTTTATGAATTTTCTCACCGTTCAGAAAATTGTCCATGCCTGTGTTCTTTTTTCCGAAGTGCAAGACCTCGCATTTGCTCAGGTTGAATTTCATCAGCCATTTCCTGGACCACTCTCCTAAACTGTCTAAACCATTCTGCAGCCTCCCCACCTCCTCCGTACTACCTGCCTGTCCGCCCAACTTCGTATCATCGGCAAACTTCGCCAGAATGCCCCCAGTCCCTTCATCCAGATCATTAATATATAAAGTGAACAGCTGCGGCCCCAACACTGAACCCTGCGGGACACCACTTGTCACCGGTTGCCATTCCGAAAAAGAGCCTTTTATCCCAACTCTCTGCCTTCTGTCAGACAGCCAATCCTCAATCCATGCCAGTAACTCACCTCGAACACCATGGGCCCTCACCTTACTCAGCAGCCTCCCGTGAGGCACCTTATCAAAGGCCTTTTAGAAGTCTAGATAGATAACATCCACTGGGTTCCCTGGTCTAACCTACCTGTTACCTCTTCAAAGAATTCTAACAGGTTTGTCAGACACGACCTCCCCTTACTAAATCCATGCTGACTTGTTCTAATCCGACCCTGCACTTCCAAGAATTTAGAAATCTCATCCTTAACAAAAGATTCTAGAATTTTACCAACAACTGAGGTTAGGCTAATCGGCCTATAATTTTCCATCTTTTGTCTTGATCCTTTCTTAAACAAGGGGGTTACAACAGCGATTTTCCAATCATCTGGGACTTCCCCGACTCCAGTGACTTTTGAAAGATTACAACCAACGCCTCTGCTATTTCCAGAGCCACCTCCCTCAGAACTCTAGGATGTAGCCCATCGAGGCCAGGAGATTTATCAATTTTTAGACCTTTTAGCTTTTCTAGCACTTTCTCTTTTGTAATGCCTACCACACTCAACTCTCCTTAATTGTTGGGATATTACTCATGTCTTCCACTGTGAAGACTGATGCAAAATACTTATTAAGTTCTTCAGCTATTTCCTTATCGCCCATCACTAGCCTTCCAGCATCAATTTGGAGCGGCCCAATGTCTACTTTTGCTTCTCGTTTGTTTCTTATGTATTGAAAGAAACTTTTACTATTATTTCTAATATTACTGGCTAGCCTACCTTCGTATTTGATCCTCTCCTTCTTTATTTTTCTCTTTGTTATCCTCTGTTTGTTCTTGTACCCGTCCCAATCTTCTGATTTCCCAGTGCTTTTGGCCACTACTTAGGCTGTCTCTTTTTCTTTGATACATTTCTTGACTTCCTTTGTCAGCCATGTCTGTCTAATCCTCCCCCGGATAATCCTTCTTTTCTTTGGGATGAACCTCTGTATTGTGTCCTCAATTACACCCAGAAACTCCTGCCATTGTTGCTCTATTGTCTTCCCCGCTAGGCTCTGCTTCCAGTCGATTTTCGTCAGTTCCTCTCTCATGCCCCTGTAATTACCTTTATTTAACTGTAACACCATTACATCCGATTTTGCCTTCTCTCTTTCAAACCGCAGACTGAACTCTACCATATTATGATCGCTGCCTCCTAAGTGTTCCCTTACTTTAAGGTCTTTTATAAAGTCTGGCTAATTACATAGCACTAAGTCCAGAATAGCCTGCTCCCTTGTGGGCTCCATCACAAGCTGTTCCAAAAAGCCATCCTGTAGGCATTCCATGAATTCCCTTTCTTTGGATCCACCAGCAATATTATTCAGCCAGTCCACCTGCACATTGAAGTTCCCCATGATCACCGTGACCTTGCCTTTCTGACATGCCCTATCTATTTCCCGGTGCATCTTGTACCCCTGGTCCTGACCACTGTTAGGAGGTCTGTACATAACTCCCATTATGGTTTTTTTACCTTTGTGGTTCCTCAACTCCACCCACACAGACTCCACAACATCTGACCCTATGTCATTCAGTGCTATTGATTTGATCTCATACTTAACTAACAAGGCAACCCCACCCCCTCTGCCCACCTCCCTGTCTTTTCAATAAGTTGTAAATCCTTGGATGTTTAACTGTCAGTCCTGAAACCCCTGCAACCACGTCTCTGTGATGCCTACCACATCATAATCATTCAAGATGGTTTGTGCCAATAATTCATCTACTTTGTTACGAATACTACGAGCATTTAGGTAAAGTGCCTTAATGCTAACTTTCTTATCATTATTAGAGATATTGGAAATCATAAGATGTCCTAAGTTATCCTTCCTTTTTGCTGCATTCCTAGTCTGCCTTGAGCTTAAACCCACCTGCTCACATGCTATCCTGCTGCTTATCTTTCCATTTAACTCCATACACCCTGTCACTTTTCCTTCCCCCTGACTCAGAAGTTTACTGACATTATGGCAGATAATGGCATCATTGCTAATGTGCTCCAAGTTTTGCTTATTTTCGAAATAGAATATGGGTGCAATGTAACAAATAAGGCAGTGTTGAGCTGAGTTGACACCATATTCATCATTCAGATTCCTTGAAAGTTTCAATGCATGGAAGTGTAGCTTCTTAAATAACAGTAATTCAGAACTATTTTAAGATGTTGAGTCTTTGAAATTCCAGATTTTCATCAGTTCTCTGGTGTGATCTATGAATTTAGGCCAGTTCGTGACACTATACTGTAAATGAAGAATTTAGGAATGAAATTGTCATGGAGTTTTATTTTCTTGAACTATGAGGGTATAAAATAAGTTGAACTACTTTCAACTTCTTTTAAACTTCCACAATGAATTTGAAGTTTAAAAATTTGAGTGGACAGCAAGGATTAACATTATAACATATTGACTTTCCTAATAAGATAGACTTACTTCGGCGAGGGTCTATATTTTTCAGTTTACTTATTAATCATTGTTCATGCGATGTATGGCATGCTAATATTACAATCTCAAAAGCATCAATTGGCTGTTCAAAGATTCTAGTCATTTTTAACAACGAGGTAACTTAGATCAAGTCTCAGTGACATGGAGGTGAAAACTGTTTAAATGCAGAAATTTGTAATTGTCATTTATTTTAGTAGAGTTAGATCAATGCCAATTACCATCAAGCTCTTTGATAAAGATAATGGTCAAAAATATAAAGTGGCATTATCATTTACAGTAAATTGCTTACTTAGTCGTTCTGCCTTTCTTTCTCAGCTTTCAACAGTTACTATGAAATTGATATGTCTCCTTGCCTTGTTACATCTTCCACATCATCATGATGACAGTGTAGCTCTTATGACTAAATCACAGCTTTCTCCCATCTCTACTCCTTTGCAACTTCCATCTTTAAGTATTTCACGTTGTTCTAACCCTTCTGCCTTACACTTAACATCTTTATTTCCAATATCAAAAATTTGTATCAAGATATCTTCACTGCTTTCCTTCCTCAGCCTCTGCATTGAGCAACTTTTCCATCCTCAAGGATTTTAATTACCATCTCAATTCATCATGCTCTCCCCACTCTGCCTCCCAACCTTCCTTAATCTCATTCTCTTTGTAAATTCCCCAAGCTGTACTTATGGCCACTCTCTTGTACTTATCATTCACTTTGAATCACTCACTTCCTTTATCGTTCTCCACTTAGGCCCTCTGCCTGACTCTAATTCCTGTGTCGACCTAGAAAATAACTTTTCCTACCTGACATAAAATTGTACTTTCAAAATCCAAACTCCCTACCCTTTAGCCCTCCATTCATCAAGATACTACTAGTCTGCTCCTTCACGTTTTCACCCTCAAAATTTAAAGCCCAGCCCCCATTGCAGTGATTATTTTCTCTCAACCTGGCTGTTGCTCCTATAATGGCCTTCATCACAGTTCTCAAGCTCAAGAGCATGGAACAGATACATTCATTAATATTTTAAACATTGGCCTCCTGCTCTGGCTGGACCAAATAAAACACCATCATGTCTTGTTGTAATCTGCCAATATTATTCATGGTGTGTTACATCTCACAGCTAATATGTGTTTTATTTTTAAGTGACATGATTTTTATATCATATCATGGCATGTGACCATAGATATAAAAGTTTCAGTTTCCACCATAACTAGGACCACCTGAAACGCAGATGAGGAGGAATTGCTTATCGCAAAGGATCATGAATCTGTAGAATTCACTACCCTGGAGTGTGGAGGAATGTTGGACTTTGAGTAAATTTAGGAACCAGATAGATTTTTAATCAGTAATGGGTTGAAGGGTTATGGAAAGTGGGCAGGAAAGTGCAGCTGAGGATGAGGTGAGATCAGTCATGATCGTATCAAATGGCGGAGCTGGTTCAAGGAGCTGATCTACCCACTCCTGCTCCTAGTTCTAATCTTTGCTATCTTGTGTTATGACGCGCAGATCGAAGCATGTTGTTTGCAACCAAATAGCTTAGCATTAGCCCTAACACTGAAGTATCTGTGTGACATTGCAAAAACTATAAAAAGCATCTATTCAATCTTTCAGTACCATGATATCCACCTCTTGATATGATGTTACAGGACCAAACATAAGCATTGTTTCATTAGGCACAAATACCCAACTAGAGGCGAAAACCCACCACAGATCATGATGGCCGCATGGTATTAAGCAGCAGTAGCTGCTCAGAAAGAATCTAAGTTCTCAGTCGCAGGCTCTTGAAATTCTCACAGAAGATTAGACAGCCTTGAACATTAAAGCATATGGAAAACTAGCAACACGGAGTAAAGATCTGCAAATTTTATCAGCCAGGATTTAGAATGATCTTCTTTCTGAATCCAGGGGCACTGCCTTTTTTAAAAATGAACAAAGCCGACAGCCTGCTTCCCTATTTAAATGTATTAAGTTTTTAAAAATCAGTCTAAAGCTAATCTCAGCTTAAATCTGTTGTCCTCCTGATCAAACTTACAGCTTCTAAAACACTAAACAACACTTTTCTAACCCAAGGCTGCTTGGATTTGTGTAGAGGTTAGTTAGTTCCTCAATTTCGTCTCCCTAACTCAATGCCAAAACACAGGAAGCATGCATGACATCATCATAACACAACTGAGATAACCGAATTCTCGAGGTCCATATATCTGATAGGTACAGTCCAAATGTCATTAAAACGCAGTAAAGGGGCGGTAACAGGGAAAATAACGTGAAACAAAAGCAAAGGAGGAAAAGTAAAAAGGACAGAATAGCAAAACAAGTAGAGGAAAGAAAATATTACAAATCCTACGCTCCACTTCAACGAAATTAAAATGCAACAGACCTTCAATGAAAAACGGTGGAAAATATACATGTGGATTGAACAGCAAAATGATATTATTACCAACTTACAGCTATTCAAGCTAAGAATTAACTGCAGGATTAATAGCCTCCCAACTCAGGTCACACAGATGGAAACCCGAAGAGTTCCCTGATAGGTTTGTCAAACGATGCCACAGCAAAGGGCATGAATGTTATTTATCTAAAGAAAAATTCCACATCAATTACAGCTTTAAAGAAGGATCTTCTGAGCAAGGAAAAGGACCATACCATAGACATTTTATTTAAGATGGATGCAGGCACGAAGACATAGCAGCACACGAATAACAACTAAAGGTTTTACGTGCAGCCAATACCATTGCTACAGTTACCAAAATGTACCAAATCAATAAGATCTGTCAGAGATGTGATTTGTTTCACTTAGTCAATATTATCCAGCATTTCGTCATACCTCAAACACACGTGGTACCAAAGGATATTCAGCACACGTACGGAAAATCTGATTCTGAAACCCAATTCAGCCCTCAGAAAACAGATGACCAATAGTATTATAACACAATAACACTGAGGGCAAGGAAAATCTTAAGAACATGCACGCATACATCAAAACGTGCAACGTCCACCAAGTGAAAGGCAAATTTCCAAAGACGATCAAGCTTGCCATATTGTAAACCTCACACTCCACACTGACGATACAAGACAATCAGAAGCTTTTACTGCCATTAAGTTCAGCTAAGCCCTAAAAATCAACACAGAAACTCGTGCCAACATATTACCATTACACATCCTGAAAAGACATGTACTTCAGCAAATGCTGCTCCATGGCACAACTTAAAAAATCTCTCACAAATATAACGGATGACTAATTGTGCAATGTCAAAATCACAATGCAGTGCCAATACACAAGTTCATCTCGACTTCTAAAATCTCCAACTAGTAGATACCAAGTGAGCCAGCATTGGCAGGACTACAACTGCACAGACCTTGTACATTCAAAGTTCATAAGATTCGAACCACAGCAATTGTGGCGGACAGATCAATCAAGACGCAATGGAAGCAGTCAAAATTGAAGACATTTTTAAAGTTGATACTTTGGCCAGAGTCAATGTGAACAGGAGCAATTGGCAACTGCTGAAGATGACTACCTACAAGAGTTGCAAAAGACCATTATCCAATGATGGCCTGACAACATTAAAGAAGTTGCTGAGAGCATCCAGTTGTTTTAGCCATACAGAGATTAACTTGTTATAACTACTGTTATATCTCAGCAAGTCATTATCAGGGGCAAACAAGTTTTAATACCAAAATTATACAAAGATGTCATGAATATGTCACACCAGAAACACATGAGCATGAATGACTAGTCATGAATCTGTGTACTAGCCAGGGATGAATCAGGATATTCAACAACTCGTGAATGCACGTGAGGCATGCCAAATTACATCTACATGACGCTCCATCCACTCCTTGGATGAAAGCAGCAGCAACATTTTCAGTGCATGAGGATGATTAAATCCTTGTGAGAGATTATTTCCCCAAATTTTCCATTGTTCAACAACTTATCAACACAAAGTGTGCATCCATCAAAAATGCAATGGCCACTATTTTCACTTTATTCCATATGCTAGAATGGTTTCTGAGAATTCATTGACAAACAATTTCAAAATATGCACTAAGTAGGGTGTGACCTAAATCACAGTTACCCCACTATCCTCGCTCAAATGTTCTAACAGATTGTATGATCCATACTACCAAGTGTTGATCAACAAAACAAGTTTGTTTGCATTGCATCACTGCATTTTCAGGCAACCCCAATGGAGAATGTATTACAAGCCCCAGAACAACTTAAGCTCAGAAGGCAAGTTTGATCTTGGCAACCATTAATTGTCTAACCATTCCAAGACACAGGGACATTCTTCTTCAATGACGGAGGAGAACGAAAGAGCTATCACAACTGTGCACCGGGCAGAGAGTGCAAACTAGAAAACCAGTTGCAAAGACTCAAAACATGCAACCAGCTCAAACCGTACAAAGCCATTACTGATCATGGTGCAAATGAATCGAAGCTAGCTTTGTCCAAAGTACAACACGCCAATCACAAACATAAACAGGAAGGAAGAAAACTCAGGTGACTGTGCAGTAATGCTGACTGACAGCAACAGCGTGAAGACAACCAATTTGTCAACCGAGAGCGATCAAGCACAACTTGTACTTCTCCAGAGAGGTATATGATCACAGGATGAGGACGATGTTGCTTTGAAGCTCGAACTGCACATTATCCAAGGATTAACAGAAGGTCCAGCAACCATTGTTCAAAACTGCTTAAGTGAACTGGCTACTTGCAACTCTTATTTTTCTTTAAATTTATCCCTTAACTGCATCTGTCTGTCTGTTTGAGAATGTAGGCTATGCTCAATGAAGATTAGGTTTAAATCAGACATTAAATAGACCTTGTTAAGGTCTGATAATGTTACAATATTAATAATAAATTGTTAATGCGTGTTTAGGGCATAAATTTGGTGTCTAATAACCGCTATTCATAAAGTCTGGTTAGGAACAATTGGGAAATTTTGAGGGGTACTGAATATTTTCAATTCACTATGTTGCAATATCCAGCGTCAGTGAGTCCGATTTGGTCAGGCTTGCTATGCCTATGCGGACACAATTATTTTGCCTTGGAAAAAGGTGAATGCTGTGTTATGTCTCACAGAAAGTATGCAACATATCTTTATGAGATATGCTAATAATGTCATCATCATATACAAACATGTAGTTTGGGAGTAAAAAGGTCTGAGTATGCATCTTAAGAGGGATCATGTCAAGCTCAATGTACTGATAGAAGCATGCTGCTATTCATAACTGAATACTGTATTAGCCCAGACACTGAAATGCCTTTGACTGTGTACATGCAACCCCTGAGGCAGTAATAGATGTGTATTGAATCTTGCAGTACTATGTTTCCCATGTCCAGTTCATACGTTACCGGAGCTCACACAAATATTGCTTAATCAGGTACAAATAACATGCTGGAGGCAAAAGTCCATGACACAGTGGTAGATCAACTCAGTATGAAAATGCACGCATACATCAATGAAGCGCACTGTCAACCAAGTGAAAGGTAAATTTCCAAAGGTGATCAAGCTTGCCATTTGTTAACCTCACAATCCACACCGATGATACAAGACAATCAGAAGTTTTTATTGCCATTAACTTCAGCTGTCCTCAAAAGGCTAAGCTCTAAAATCAACACAGAAGCTGGTGTCAACATATTACCATTACACATCCTGAAAAGACATGTACTTCAGCAAATACTGCTCCATGGCACAACGTGAGAAATTGTCTCACAAATAAAACCGATGACTAATTCTGTGCATTATCAGAATCACAATGCAGTGCCAATACACAAGCTCATCTCGGCTTCTAAAGTCTCCAACTAGCAGATACCAATGAGCCAGCAGTGGCAAGACTACCACTGCAGAGTCCTCGTACAGTCAGAGTTCATGAGATTCGAACCACACCCATTGTGGGGAATAGATCAATCATGACACAATGCGAATCATTCTAGAAAGATAACATCTAACTTCTTTACCTCAAATAATCTTCTAAAACCCTTCTAAGAACAGAGGATTACATTTATATAGTGCCCTTGTGCTCAAAGGGTATTTCTAAGCACTCAATCATATACAAACATGTAGTTTGGGAGTAAAAAAGTATTTTTGATCTCCCATTCAGAGTAATATGATAAAGACTAGGTAAACTTATGGTGATTTTCAGGGACATAAGTATTGGCTAAATCCTGCTCTAACACTTCTCTGCTGTGGTCTAGCCAAGTGGAGTGCATCCACCTCGTTCCCATTCTGGTCTATTCAATTGTAGCCAGCGTATCACTTGCAATAGTTTCTTTTCCTGCTCTGCACCACTAGCTCCGTTTTGCCCAAAGATCTTTAGCCCTCTCCATTTTCTCACCAACATTCAACCCTCGGTAACATCATCTAAGAACAGTGCCAAATTCCACATGTAGGCTGTCGATGTCTAGCTCAATCACATTACTACTTGTCTTGTATACTCAACTGTCTCTAAATTGTCAGACTGCTTGTTCTGTACCCTGTACTGCAGGAGCAAAAATTTCTCAATTAAATATTGGGATCACTGAAGCTTTACCCTTCTGTTCCTGCCACAAACTTAATTTCTTAACCACCAACTTCATCTCTCTCCTTGGTAGCAGTGTGAGGCGGGATGAGACACTTCACAGTCCTGGTATCCTTACTGATACGACTATGAGTTTATAATTGCATATTCAAATCAATACCAAATCCAACTGTTTACACATCCATAACATTGCAAACACGATTCCTTCTTCCATTTCCTGCTAAAGTCTTCATGGATACCCTTGCCAACTCGAGACTTTACTATTTCAATGCACAATTGGATGGCCTTCCATTTACTTACCTTCTGCTAATGTAACGAGATCCAAAGCTCACCTGCTGATATTCTGATTTGCAGAGTTTAGCCAATGACTCCATGCCAGTTAAGCAATGTCTCACTTAATCTTTTTTTCTCATCCCTCTCAAAGTTTTCACCTCTTCCAGCATATGTACTCTTCTGCAATTTGACAACCCTTTGTGCTCCTTCATTTCTAGCCTTGAGCAACCCTGATATTAATCACTCGATCACAGTGAAGAGTGTTTTCAGATGCCAAGACACTAAGCTCTGTAACTCCCTCTTCAAATGGCTCTGCTTATTGTTTCAGGTTGGGAAGGGTCCCGACCTGAAACGTCAACTTTCCTGCTCCTCTGATGCTGCATGGCCAGCTGTGTTCCTCCAGCTCCACACTGTGTTATCTCAGACTCCAGCATCAGCAGTTCTTACTACATCTGCTTATTGTTACTTTCTTCCTTCATTCAAGGCATTCCCTTAAAGTCTACCACTTTGTTTAGTTTTTTGGTTAAATACCCTAATATCGCTTTTAGGCTAATGCCAAATTTTGGCCCAAGAAGACCCGAGTCATTTTACTGCAAAGGCACTGGAGAAATGCAAGTTATTGCATATCCTCCACAAGAATATCTGAGCAATAACATAACCTTACAATGTGCCACAATCAAATTTAGAGGTTTGATTAGTTTATTGGTGCAGCATGCAGAATAGTAGGATGACACGCAAAAAAGGAACCATTTAACAGACATACACTACCTCTCTTAAATGTATTAATAATTGCTTTCCTTTCCTAAAAAACAGTTGACCAATCTACAGCATGACCTGTCAGCAAGCAGTATCTTGACACATCAATATTCTCTCCAGGCTTTGCTGCACATGCATTTAAGACAAAAAATGTACAGTACCTGCCAATTCCACAGACTAGAATTGGGAAATTCCCTTAGCAAGAGAAAGAAGTTTAATTTCTGTTCCAAATTCAGGTCGACTGCAATTCTTTTCTCTAGTTGCTCCTTATGATTCGTTGCCTACTATTTTACAGTATAAGATCTCCAATGTCATGTTTCTGCTATATGATAAGTTTGAAATTGCTCTGTGATCTACAGCCTTAAGTACATGTCGTCTTTTAAATTTCCCAAGGTTAGACTTAGCTAACGTTAAATGAGAAATTATAACGACTTGATTCGTAAGCCACTTATTCCATATTCACATCAGAGTATGATGAATGCATGAAATGACATCAGTTCAACTTCTGATCTTGTACCATTAACAGAATGAAATATTTGGGATTCTTACTTCACGTAATATGGACCTGGATTTTCTTGGGATTTTTGTTCATTCATGGAATTTGGTCGTCTTTGTTTCGGGCAATATTGATTGCTCAGCCCTAATTGATCTGAAGATAATGGTAAGCAGCTCTTGGAGTAACAACAGCTAAATTGCTATTAGGACAGGAGTTTCAAGATTTTGATCCAGTGACACTGAAGGAATGGCAATAAACTTCCAAGTCAGGGTACCGTGTGGCTTGGAAGGGAACTTGAAGGTGGTGGTGTGCACTTGCAATTTCAACCCTTGTTCTTCCAGGTGGCAGAGATCTTGGAATTGGGAGGTTCTGTCAGAGGGGTTTTTGTGAATCACAACAGGATATTTTGTAGATTATATGCTGCTGCACTGTGCGTTGGTAGAGGAACTGGGATTATTGAAGATGGCGAATAAGATGTCAATTGGGCTGTTTTGTCGTGCAAGTATATGGAGCTGCACTCAAGCAGGTAATTGGAGAATATTCTCTCACTCTTGCATTATGTCTTGCAGATAGTGGACAGGCAGTGAATTACTTGCTACCTCAAAAATTGATCAATAAGAGTGCTTATTTACCCGACTTGCCAACAATGGTTGCCCTTGCCTCGCTTTCAAACTTAAACTGTCGTTATGGACGGGAAATCTGAACCACAGAAATTGCTGGATCTTTGAGGAAAACTTTGAGGTAAATTAGAAATGTTGTTGATTCATGGCTGCATGCAAAATCTAACCCTATAACCACCCCTCCTCCCGATCAACAATGCAAAGGTTATTTTCGAGTCACTTTGCTGACTTTCTGGCGTCTGTGGCAATTAAAATTAAAAATCTCCTCAAACATTGACAGTTTTAAATACTAACTGAATGGGGTACTATAATCTATTATTAAAGATGGGATAAGTAAATCAACCACCTGGTTGATAATGATCCAAACAGGCACAGCCAGAATGGACTGGTAAATAGGAAACTGTTTGACAAACTGAGACCTTTTTGAAGAAGTTATGAACAACATTCATAGAGAGCTGATTTAGTCTACAGACATTTTCAGAAGGCTTTTGATAAAGTTCCACAAATGAGGCAAGGATCAGGACTTGGATCCAAGGTGTTCACAATATAAATGATTTGGAAGTGGGGACCAAATGGAACATTTCCAAATCTGCGGATGATTCAAAACTAAGTAAGAATGCATGTTGAGAGAACATTAAGTGGCTTGAGAAGAATTTAGACAGGCTTCGTAAATGGACAAAAACATGTCAGATGAAATGTAACGTGAAAGATGTGAGGTTATCCACTTTAGTAGAGAAACAAATATGCAAAGTATTTCAAACGGTAAGAAGTTGGAAAGTATAAATGTTCAAAAGAACCGAGATGCCCTTGTCAATAAGTCACTGAAGGCTTGCGGGTATAGTAAGCTATTAGGAAGGCTAATGGAATGTTAGCTTCCATCGCAAGAGAAACAAAAAGAGTACAGAAGCAGTGAAGTTCCCTTCAATTCTATAAGAGCTTTATAGACTACACCTGGAGTACTGCATTTAGCTATGGTTTCCTTATCTCAAAAAAAAATTGCCACAGGAGGGAGTGCTATAATGGTTTCCAGACTTGCTCCCAGGATGATGGGTCTGTCGTACGAAGTGGGGATGGGGCAAGGTCATAAGACATCGGAGCAGAAATTAGGCCATTCTGCCCATAGAGCAGACTCAATCATTCGATCATGGCTGATTGGGTTGAGAAACATTTCTCCTGCTGGGTCTCCTTGGTCTAACCTGCTTGTTACTTCCTCAAAGAATTCTAACAGATTTGTCAGGCATGACCTCCCCTTGATTAAACCATGCTGACTTTGCCCCATTTTACCATGTACTTCCAAGTATTCAGAAATCTCATCCTTCACAATGGACTCCAAAATCTTGCCAATGGTCGAGGTCAGGCTAATCGGCCTGTAATTTCCATTTTTTGCCTTACTCCCTTCTTAAATGAAGTGGGGGGGGGGGGGGGGCGGGGTTAGATTAGCAATTATCCAATTTTCTAAGACCCTCCCTGACTCCAGTGATTACTGGAAGATCACCACTAATGCCTCCACCATCTCTTTAACTATCTCCTTCAGAACTCTGGGGTGTAGTCCATCTGGTCCAGGTGACTTATCAACCCTCAGGCCTTTCAGTTTCTCTAGCACCTTTTCCTTCGTAATGGCCACTACACTCACCCCAGAGTCGAACTTTTGGGATGTTACTCATGTCTTCCACCGTGAAGACTGACGCAAAGTACTTGTTCAGTTCTTCTGCCATTTCTTTGTTTCCCCATTACTACTTTTCTAGTAGCATTTTCCATTAGCCCAATGTCCACTTTCGCCTCTCTTTTGTCCTGTACATATATCTACAGGAACTCTTGCAATCTTCTTTTATATTACTGGCTAGTTTACCCTCAAAATTTAATTTTCTCATTCCTTATTTCTTTTTTAGTTGTCTTCCATTGGTCTTTGTAGGCTTCCCACTACCTGTCACCACACTGTATGCTTTCTCTACTGCTATTATGTTCTCCCTGACTTTCCTTGTCAACCATGATTGCCTCATCCTGCCTTTAGTATGTTTCTTTTTCCGAGGGATGAATTTTTGCTGTGTCTCCTGAATTACTTCCAGAAACTCCTGCCATTGCTGATCCACCGTCTTTCCTGCTAGGCTCCTCCTTTCCCAGTCAATTCTGGTCTGCTCCTCCCTCGTGCCATGGTAGTTGCCTTTATTCAACTGTAATACCGTTACATCTGATTCCACCTTCTCCCTCTCAAAATATACAGCAAATTTTATCATTTTATGGTCACTACCACCTCAGGGTTCCTTCACCTTAAGCTCCCTTATCAAGTCTGCCTCTTTGCACATCACAATCTACAGGTCAACTGGGCTGGTATTCTCTCGAGTTTCAAAGAATAAGAGGTGGTCTCATTGCAACAAAATACTTAGAGAGATAAACAGGTAAATGTAGGCAAGATATTTCCCCGGACTTCAGTGTCCGAACAAGGGGAAACAACATATCTGCATCTACCCGGTCAATTCCCCTAAGAATCATCTATGTTCCAATGGCTACAGGCAAAACCTACTTGACCTGTCCTCATAAGACAAGTCCTCCACACCTGGTATCAGCCTACTGAACATTCTCTGGGCTACCTCCAACACCAGAACAAGGTTCCTTAGGTAAGGAGCCCAAAGCTGTTCAGTATTCTAGCTGTTCTCTGATTAGTGCATTAGACTGTTTGAGCAAATCCTCCCCACCTTTTTATATTAATTCCCTTTGAAAGAATAGCCAAACAATCCATTTGCCCTCCCTATTATCTTTTGAACTTGGATGCTAATGGAATCATACAATCATAGAATCCCGACAGTGTGGAAACAGGCCCTCCAGCCCAACAAGTCCACACCTACCCCCAGAGCATCCCACCCAGACCCATCCCCCTAGAACCCACCTAATCTACACATCCCTGAACACTATGGGAATTTAGCATGGCCAATCCACCTAAACCTGCAAACCTTTGGACGGTGGGAGGAAACCGGAGCACCCGGAGGAAACCCATGCAAACACGGCAAGAATGTGCACAGACAGTCACCCGAGGGTGGAATCGAACCTGTATCCCTGGAGCGGTGAGGCAGCAGTGCTAACAACTGAGCCACCGTGCTTATGCACAAGGGCTCCAAAATCCCTCTAATTCTGCAGCTTTCTGAAGTCTTTCTCCATTTAAATAATCTTCAGGGCCTCTATTCTTCCTGCCAAGGTGCATAACCTCACTTTTCCCACATTACTTTCCATCTACTACATTGTTGCTTACTCACTTAACCTGCCCGAGTCCCTCTGCAGACGGTTATCCTCACCTCATTTTGAGTCATCTGCAAACTTGGCTACAGTGCATTAACTTTGCTCAACGAAGGCATGATTATATATTGTAAAGAACTGTGGCCCAAGTACATTTTTCCATGGCACACCATCATAGACTGCCATCCTTAAAATGTCCTACTTATCCCAACTTTGTGGTCTTCTCTTAGAAGATCTGCAAACTATCTATCCATGCTAATATATGCTCTCCTCCACAATGGGCTCGTCTTAAGTAACCTAGTGTATGGTACCTAATCAAACTCCTTTTGAAAATCCAATTATATTATACCCACTGCTTTCCATTTATCTATCCTGCCTGTTAGCTTCCTCAAAGAACTCTAGTAAATTTATCAGACATGATTTCTTCTTCATGCTGACTCTGTTTAATCATATTATGGATTTTTAAATGATTTGCTATTACTTGTTTTGTAATAGACTAATATTTTACCAACAACAGATGATCAGTTAACTGGCTTATCACTACCTTTCTTGCTGTCTCCTTCCCTATATTTTAAAATAACAAAGGGTGTTACATTGTCATCAAATCCTCTGGGACATTTCCAGAATGTAAGAATTTCTGGAAGATTATTACTAGTGCATCTTGGAGCTACTTCCTTAAAAGAATCTCAAGTAATAAATTATGCTGCACTTCAATCTGGAACTTTACGGAGATCCAAAGTCTTGGCAAGTCAGCAGGTTTTAGGGATAGGGTGGGGAATTACAGTTGGCTGTGAACCACATCATATTCGCCTAAGCTATATTACAGACATATTTATCATAGCTCCATAGAATCAGGAAAAGGACCAGTTTAAAATTAAATAGTGCTGCTTCAAGGTATATGATACTCTCATAGAATGTCATGAGAACAAAAGAATCAAAAATGATAGATCCTTGTAATGTCAAAATAAAAGCTTAAATCAAAACTGCAATGTATAACTTGGTAGGAAACTAATTCTTGAAAATACTTCACATAGCAACACCTAATCTCTAGCAGCAACCTTCCAACATTAACTATATGGAGTGTAATTAATCAGTGACGTTAAACTGGCACATATTACAAAATTAGCTTGAATAGTGCCACTGTAGATATGGAATATACATCCATTTGCAGATCTATTTAGAATAAACATTTTACAGCGTTTCCTTGAAACCAAACCACTGCCTCCAATGAATTTACTGAGTGACTTAACGCTTCAATAGCCACCACGAATACTGTCATATTTCCCGCATGTGTGTGCATATTCAGAAAAGTTCTTTTTTATAAAGGAAATTAAGAATTCAGGTTTTACCAGTTAATAATGTAGTGCAAGATAAACTCTAAAGTGTGTATCTGAGCTCTTTTCATCAATTCAGACTACAAAACACAATTAAACTACAGATCCATGCAGCTGAGGAACTACAATGGTAGAACATCATATTCTCATTTGTCAAACGAAAAGTGCAAACAAAACCAGAACATAAAATACAAATTTAGATGGGATAAATATAAGGAAAATAATTGGCTGTTAAGAAAGATCTATATCCAGAAAAATGAAAAAGTATTGTAAACAAACCACAAGTTGCTCAACATAATGTCATTTATTTTAAAAATGCTTTCATCAAAAAATTTAACCAAGTTGTTTTTGGTGTAAAGTGAAGGGTGATTGCAACAACATTCTTGCACTGGCAGTGAAAAGAGATCTCTTCATTATAAGCAATAATCTTGAAGAGTAAAATTAGCAAACAAATTTCCCCAAAAACTATTGTGTTGTACCGTACAATTTTCTGGGCATTACTGGCAAATCAGACTATTGTGCTGGGAGGTGGGAAAACCCAAATAATTGACAAATTATTCAAAAGACATGTAGATTTGAAAAAAAAAACTTGCTAAATCATGAAACAAAGACATTAGAGCCAAAAAGGGTCTATTCCAAAACCTGCAGTTCATGGAACTGATTACTTTAGAACTTGTATTATTCTGGATCTCAAACAAATACAAGGTTCTTTGTTAAAGACAATTCTTCCAGCAGAGGAAAGAATAGAAGGTGTGGCAAAAACAATCTTGAAATCCTTTTTGCATGCCAGATGAGATCACTCAAAGAAAATTCACTCTGGAGAAAGCAACTTTGTGTAATTCACATTCTCATTTGTCACCTTTCAGACTCCCAAATTTGCATATTCATATCAACTGCACTGATGTTAAGGAAAACTTGTACAGTCTCTTGGAGAGATAGCAGGAACTGTAGATGCTGGAGAATCTGAGATAACAAGGTGTAGAGCTGGATGAACACAGCAGGCCAAGCGGCATCAGAGGAGCAGGAAGGCTGACGTTTCGGGCCTAGACCCTTCTTCAGAAAATCAGAAAAATCTTCAGAAAATCTTTTCTGAAGAAGGGTCTAGGC
>JAHRHZ010000069.1:23066915-23125997 GCA_024137785.1 Ginglymostoma cirratum | reverse complement strand
TGCTGCTTGGCCTGCTGTGTTCATCCAGCTCCGCACCTTGTTAACTGTTTAGCTGTGACTTCTCCAGTTCACAAGCAGTGTGTTTAGGATGATGGTAATTATGTATAGAAGGGAGTGTTATTTAATTTTGAT
Organism: Ginglymostoma cirratum; assembly: GCA_024137785.1. Taxonomy (NCBI): domain Eukaryota; kingdom Metazoa; phylum Chordata; class Chondrichthyes; order Orectolobiformes; family Ginglymostomatidae; genus Ginglymostoma; species Ginglymostoma cirratum. Next base: position 23,125,865 of record JAHRHZ010000069.1, on the reverse strand, counting down.
AAAAAGTCAATTGTTGCTAACTTATGCCTGTTACTTTTAAATACTGTGCTATCTAAAAAGTTAATGCTCCCTTCTGCGCTGGGGTTTTAAGTTTAGTAGAGCAAGTACTGGTTGAAGATGTCGATGCATTCTCCTAATCTGACTCCTACGAATGCCCATACATCAAAGACAGGATATAATGTTACTACTTGAGTACATTACCTAATAAGTGTTAGTCAGAATGAAAAAGGAGTCTCCAAAACGCAAAAAGCAGCCCTCGAGGACAAAAGAGACCGTGCAAATTGGAATAATGGAAAACATTCTGCAAAAGTGCACATTCACTGTACCTCAGCTCACCTACCCAGATTTTCCAGGGTCAGCTCATTAGTCCATGTTTTGACAGCTCTTTTTGTTGACCCATCTAAAATTGAGTATTTACCAGTAATTGAAACTGGCATATGCTATAGAATTTAAAGACTTGGAACAGGTTAAAAAGTGAAAAGGCAGCTTTTGAAGCCAGGAGAGGAAATGAAGAATCACAATAGCTCAGACATTAGTAAGTCAGTCTCCAATTTAACCACCGATGATGTACAGGTATGACTGGAAGTAGAATTCTTCTGTATGTAGACAAAAAGATCATCCTACGCCACATTACTGGCACCTTGCATGGAGAGTGGTGGTAGCAGCTGGCCGAAGCAAATGATTCCGGCTCCAGTATCCTCAGATCTCCAATTCAGCACTGTAAATTACTAACTTGATCAGAATAGGCCACTTAAAAAATCCTTTATGCACCATCATGTATATATTTTCTAATCAACCTGTTCAGAGATGTTGCTGGACAAAGTGTGACTTGAACCCAGCCTTCTAGGACACCACGACTGCGCCACAAGGGGCCAAAATTATCTGATATTTTCTAATTAACCTGTTGAGATGTTATTATGCACTTCCAGAGCAGACGAGACTGGAAACTGGATCTCCTAGCAGAGAGGTAGGGAGACTACTACTCCACCACAAGGGCCCCTGTACACCATGCTGACACAAACAATGAATTGCTGGTTAAAACCCAGTGCTAAAACCTAGTTGCCTGCACTGCTAACTAACAGCTTGTTGGCAATTATATGCTTCACAGCAAAACAGAATCATACAGCACAGCCAGTCCATGCCAAACATAATCCCAAACTAAACTAGTCCCACCTGCCTGCTTCTGGCCCGTATCCCTCTAGCCCTTCCTATTCATATATCCATCCAAATGTCTTTTAAACAATGCAGTTGTACCTGCATCCAACAATTCCTCAGGAAGTTCATTCTACACATGAACCACCCTCTGCATAAAAAATTTGCCTCATGTCATTTTTAAAAGTATCTCTCTTCTCACCTTAAAAATGTGCCCCCAATCTTGAAATTCCCCATCTTAGGGAAAAGAGTACTACCATCAGCTCTATCTATACCTCTCATTATTTTATAAACTTCTATCAAGGCACCTCTCAACCTCCAATGCTCCAGTGAAAGAAGTCCCAGCCTATCCAGCCTTGCTTTTTAACTCAAACTTTCCATACCCAGCAACATTCCTGGTAAATCTCTTCTGAACCCTCTCCAGCTTGATAATATCCTTTCTATAACTGGATGACTAGAACTGGACACAGTATTCCAGAACAGGCCTCACCAATGTCCTGTACAACGTCAACATAACTTCCCAACTTCTACACTCAAAGGATTAAGCAATGAAGGCAAGCCTGCCAAACACCTTTTTAACCACCCTGTTTATGTGTGACTCAAACTTCAAAGAATTATGTACCTGCACCCCTAGGTCCCTCTGTTCTACAACACTACACAAGGCCTTACCATTAATTGTATAAGCTCTAACCTTGTTTGCTGTACCAAAATGCAAACCTTGCATTTATCCAGGTTGAACACCACCTCCTATTTTTCAGCGCATTGACCCATCTCATTAAAGACCCCTTTGTAATCTTGGAAAACCTTCTTCACTGTCTATTACACTGCCAATTTTGGTATCATCTGCAAACTTACTAACCATGCCTTCTATATTCTCATCCAAGCGAGATATATAAATGACAACGGGGAAAAAAAAAAAAAGAAGAGGACCCCAGAACTGATCCCTGTGGAGCATCGCTGGTCACAGGCCTCCAGTCCAAAAATAACCCTCCACCATTACTGTCTCCTGCCATTAAGCCAACAATGTTTCCATTTGGCAAGCTCACCCTGAATCCCACGTGACCAACTTTACTAATTAGTCTACCATGCGTAGCTTTCTCAAAGACTTCACTAAAATCCAAATAAACCACGTCTGCTGCTCTGTCATCAACCACCTTTTCAGTGACTTCCTCAAAAGCTCAGTCAAGTTTATGAGACACCATTTTCCTTGCACAAAACCTTGCCGACTATCCCCAAATCAATTTTTGCCTCTCTAAATGTCCATAAATCTTATCTTTTATAATCACCTCCAACAATTAACCCACAACTGAAGTCAGACTCACAGGTCTATAGTTCCCCAGTTTCTCCTTACAACCTTTCTTAAACAAAGGTAGAACATTAGCCACCCTCCAGTCATCAGGCACCTCACCCATAATTATACATGATGCAAATATTTCTAGACCAGATATTCTACATTAATCTAGTCCCATTTGCCAGCATTTGGCCCATATTCCTCTAAACCCTCCCTATTCTATGTAAGAAGTGTTCAGTTTGCAAATAATCCAAATTCATTAAAAGTAGATGAGATAGCAAAAAGAAATCTGCAAGAGAAGGAATTGTAAATGTATGCAACCTAATCTGTACAAGGAGGCAGTCAGCACCACAGGATGTCTGGCAGCAGCAAGCATCAGAAACAGATTTTTTGGCAAGTGACACAAACACATTAGTGCATTAATAAAAACGTTTTGGTCTATGAACCGGCGATAGACAATATCTTCATTCTGCTAGCCTATGGCAATGTTATTGCATGTTGTAAGATTGAATGCAGCACCATGTCGAACAGTCTAATATTAATTTTGGGTACTCTTTCAACCAAATGAGAAGGTTTGCTGGCATGGATGAGGGGTCCTTGAATTCTGACAGATGCTCTGCTTATACAGCATCATTAATCATTCACAGATAAAAGGTACTGCAGATGCTGGAGAATCTGAGATAACAAGCGTGGGGCTGGATGAACACAGCAGGTCAAGCAGCATCTGAGGGGCAGGAAAACTTGACGTTTTGGGCCTAGACCCTTCATCAGAAATGGACAGAAGCGGGCGGTGCGGGGTTGGGGAACGATGAGGTTGGAGGCGGTGGATGGGAGGTCACCTGAGGTGATGAGGTTGTGGATGGTTTGGGAGATGATGGTTTGGTGCTCGGGGGTGGGGTCATGATCCAGGGGGCGGTAGGAGGAGGTGTCAGAGAGTTGGCGCCTGGCCTCAGCAATGTAGAGGTCAGTGCGCCATACTACGACTACCCCTCCCTTGTCCGCGGGTTTTATGGTGAGGTTGGGATTGGAGCGGAGGGAGCGGAGGGCTGCACGTTCTGCGGTGGAGAGGTTGGAGTGTTCGAGAGGGGTAGAGAGGTTGAGGCGATTGATTTCTCGACGGCAGTTGGAGATGAAGAGGTCGAGGGAGGGTAGGAGGCTGTGGGGTGGTGTCCAGAAGGAGGGCTTGTGTTGGAGGCGGGAGAAGGGGTTAATAGAGGGAGGGTTAGATTCGCGGTTGGAGAAGTAAGCGTGGAGGCGGAGGCAGCAGAAAAACTGCTCAATATCCAAGCGTGAGCGGTATTCGTTGATATGTGGGTGGAGGGGGACAAAGGTGAGCCCTTTACTGAGGACTGACCGTTCATCTTTAGTAAGGGGGAGGTCTGGGGTGATGGCGAAGACTCGGCAGGGCTCAGTGTTGCTGTCTCCTCTGGAGCTGCTGGCTGTGGAGGCAGTGGGCGGAGCGTTGTCGGCGTCGGCTGTGGGCGGAGTTACGTCAGCGGTGGGCGTTGTGTTGGCTTCAGCAGTGGGCGGAGCGGCATCGGCAGCAGCGATGACGGTAGTGTCTGTGGTGTTGGTTTCGGTGACGGAGGCGGTGGTTTCAGCAGCGGCGGCGTTCGCTGTCCCGGAAGTGGGGTACCCAGCGGTGGCGGATGTGACGTCATCAGTGGGTTCTCCGACAGTGGCCTCGTGGCCAACGGCAGCGGGTACATTGTGGGGGAGGTCCTGGGTAGGGTTGGGGATTTGGGGAGTGGGGGAGGCCCGTTTTGGGTGGTGGGCATCAGTAAGTTTACTGTACTTACGGTTTTTGGTGTCCAATAAAGCTGAGTAGAATTGTGAATTCAGGCTGTGGATCCTACGGAGAATAAAAAACAGGAGAGGTCCTTTGCATGTCTGGGAGAGGGAGGCTCTGAGCTGGGGTAGTCTTGATTGTAGTGCCTGGAGATGCCTGCGCATTGCTGCAAGTGTGTGTTTCAGAAGTCGCAGGGAGAAGCACATCTGGAGGGTCTCAATGTTCTGAATGTAGATATTGTCATGGTTGGGGCCAAATTGGGAAGGCTTGAATGTGGATTGTAGTCCATTGGAGATGATCTGGTTCGGTAGGCAGGTACTAAGAAAGGTGATGTGGCTGTAGTACCTGGTTTGCTTCAGGACGTGGTCGAGCAGTTTCAAGGCCGAAGAGATTATGAGAGAGTTGCAGTGGGAGAGAGATTCCCTGAGGTTTGTCTGGAGGGAGGAGGGTAACTTCTTCAGGGTAGGCATCCTTAGAAGAGGCTTTGCAGTGGGGTTAAAATTGTATCAGAGATAAAAGGTACTGCAGATGCTGGAGAATCCGAGATAACAAGCGTGGGGCTGGATGAACACAGCAGGTCAAGCAGCATCATAGGAGCAGGAAAACTTGACGTTTCAGGCCTAGACCCTTCATCAGAAATCCATTTCTGAAATCCATCAGAAATCCATTTCTGATGAAGGGTCTAGGCCCGAAACGTCAAGTTTTCCTGCTCGACCTGCTGTGTTCATCCAGCCCCACGCTTGTTATCATTAATCATTCATACTTTTGTTTATTCTATCCGTGTCAGCTCAGATGAGTATTCGAGGGCTACAGACGAATGACTGGATACAGCTTCAGGTGAATCAGAATAAACAGTTAATTGCCCATGAAGAAGTGGAAAATAATGGAAGATGTATATGACATCACTGATCAGAGGGCCTAAAGGCATCAGCTGTTATTTGAAAATATGTTTTGTGAGGTTGAGCAACTGAATAACACAGAATCCACAATGCAGGCATTGCAGACATCCACAAAATAAACTATTTTTCTGGTCTATGCAGGCATTTCTCACAAGCATGTTAAGCATCATTTTAAGAAACCCCTTTGTTCCAGCAAACCCTGGAAGAGGTGACAACTTTTCTGGACGTGAAACTTTAACACTGTTTTTCTCTCTGCACAGACACTGCCAGATCTGCTGAGTTTCTCCAGCACACTCTCTTTAATGAGGTATATCCTTTTTTCATCAATTCAGCAAGATTTCTGGGCAGAGATAAAAGGTACTGCAGATGCTAGAGAATCCGAGATAACAAGCATGGGGCTGGATGAACACAGCAGGCCGAGCAGCATCATAGGAGCAGGAAAGCTTGACGTTTCGGGCCTAGACCCTTCATCAGAAATGGGGGAGGGGAAGAGGGTTCTGAAATAAATAGGGAGAGAGGGGGAGGCGGATAGAGGATAGGATAGGTGGAGAGGAGGCAGACAAGTCGAAGAGGCGGGGATGGAGCCAGTAAAGGTGAGTGTAGGTAGTGGGGTAGGTTCCAGGGAGGACGGACAGGTCAAGGGGGCGGGATGATGTTAGTAGATAGGAGATGGGGGTGTGGCTTGAGGTGAGAGGAAAAACAGGTTAGGGAGGTGGAGATGAGCTGGGCTGGTTTTGGGATGCGGTTGGGGGAGGGGAGATTTTGATTTCTGGGCACACTGGTTTGCAGCATCAAGGCCAAGTTGCTCTGGTATTCTGGTTCACAGATGCACCGTCCAGTGGCCAGTTCCCAGCGCAGCGCCTGCTGGAGACAGCAATTACCTCAATCTTTCGAAAGATCCTACAGACAGAAAAATACAGCAATCCCTTCATATTGGGCACTCAGGTGGCAACTAGACATTCTGCATAGAAACTTGGGGTTAATGAGACACTGATGTAACAAAATTGGGAAACTTTTTCAGTGTGTTTGTTGTCAGGAGTGTGGATAACAGGGATGAAACTGATGAATTCATTGTAAGCTTGAAATGGAAGGCACAGCCATTTAGAGATACTGACCTCTATATATAGACAGAGCAATTACTCATCACCTTAATAATAAATCCTTTGAGAACTTATACAATATATCTTGTGCCAAATGCAGTACAAGTATAATTCTCTTATGAATCTGTGCCTACTTGCGTAACCTCCTATTTCTATGATGGTTCATCCTCCACTGAGTAGATATTTCTCAATGGGTCACATTTAAACTGTTGTTAGACCTATCTAAAAACGTACCTTTAATATTCTAAACAGGTGTTCAGTGGCCGAATGGATCTGAGTAGAAGGAAATGATCACAACGTTGCAAGATCATATACAGAATCACTTTGGATGAACGTAAGATACAGGAAGTCAATTGCTGGTACAGAAATGGTAGTGTATGCTACTGGATTAGTAATGCTGTGTGCATATGGGTTCAAATTCCACCAAGGTAGGTGGTAAAATTGAAATTCAATCCATAAATCTAGAAGTTAAAGACAGTCTCGGTAACAGTGACCACAAACTCATCATTACAAAAAACACATTTTTTATTTATTAACGTCCATTTGTGAAGAGAATCTGCTGAATTTATCTGGTCTGGCCTACATGCAACTACAGATTCACTACATTGTGGTAGACTCCTAAATGCAGTCTGAAATAGCGTAGCAAGCAAGAGGAATGAAACCACAATAGTGCCCCCAACATCACCTTGGAATTGAAAAGGCAATGCAAACCCGACCTTATTAACCCTCAAGTCCTTCTAACAAGCATCATAGAGCTCGTAACAAAGTTGTGGGAGCTGTTCACAGCCTGGTAAAGCATTAGCCTAACAGTCATACTTACAGAATCATACAATTAGATAAGGTGCCTGATATCATCACCAGGTTAGAATCTCCAAAAGGTGGCATGCATCTGGGAGGGAATTACCCTCAATTCTCCACATCAACTCCAGAGCCTGTGAGGTGTCATAACATTGAATCAAACAAGGGGAAGAAAACCTCCTGATTATCACCTACTGGTAGCCTCCCCTTTCAGAAACACAAGGGTGGCACAGAGATGTCAATGTCCATCAAAAATAACAGTGTGGAGCTGGAGGAACACAGCAGGCCAGACAGCAGAGGAGCAGGAAAGCTGACGTTTCGGGTCAGGACCTTTCTTCAGAAATGGGGGAGGGGAAGAATAAAGAAAATAGAGAGGAGGGGTGGGGCTGGTGAAGGTAGGTCAGATGGTGATAGGTGAGTGCAGGCAGGCAGTGGTGGGGATTGGTCAGTGGGGTGGGAGGAACGGATAGGTGGGACAGAAGACGAGAGAGAAGCTCACCGACTCCCACAACTACCTAGACTACAACTCCTCTCACCCACCTTCCTGCAAGAATGCGATGCCCTACTCCCAATTCCTCCGCCTCTGCCGCATACGTTCCCAAGATGGGGGCATTCCACTCGCGAACATCCCAGATGTCATCGTATTTCAAGGACCGCAACTGCCCTCTTCTGTGGTCAAAAAAGCTCTCGACCGCATCTCTTCCGTTTCCTGCATCTCTGCTCTCACACCCCCTCCCCTCAACAAAAACAAAGACAGAATCTTCCTTGTTCTTAGGCATCACCCCACTAACCTCTGGATTCAATGCATCATTCTCCACCACGTGTAATCTGACCTCACAACGAAGGATATATTTCCCTCCCCACCCCTATCTGCCTTCCCCAGGGACCGCTCTCTACATTGTGAGACCAAGCGGAGACTTAGAGATCGCTTTGTAGAGCACTTGCGCTCGGTTTGGAACAATTGTCAACACCTTCCAGTCACGAACCACTTCAACTCCCCCTCCCACTCCCTGGACAACATGTCCATCCTGGGCCTTCTCCAGTGTCACAACGACGCCTCCCAGAAACTGGAGGAGCAGCACCTCATATTCCACCTTGGGAGCCTACAACCCAATGGTCTCAATGTGGACTTGACTAGCTTCAAAATCTCCCCACCCTCGGCCTCATCCCATAACCAACCCTCTCTCTATCATCTCCGCTTCCGTGACCTGTCCGTCTTCTCTCTCAGCTATCTGCTCCTCCCACCCCACTGACCAATCCCCACCACTGCCTACCTGCACTCACCTATCACTATTCCACCAACCTTGCCCTGACAACATTGCAGATATAATACTGAATACTTGCACGCTAGAACTAGTTGCACCCCTAGATAAGCTTTTGTAAAACAGATACAACATTGGCGCTTACCTGGCAACATAGCAAATTGCCAAAGTACATCCCTGTCCACAAAAATCAGGACAAATCTTACCTGGCCAATTACCACTTCAGCAGTCTATTCTCAATCAACAAAAAGTTATGGAAGGAATGGTCAACAGGTCTATCATACAGTACTTACTGAGCTACAAATGCTCATTGAAGCTCAGTTTTGGATAGGGAAGACCAGCAGTAGTCAGTTCCTGACCTCAGTACATCCTTGGTCCTAACCTGGTCAAAACTGCCACACTCCAGATGTCAGGTGGGATTAACTGCCCTTCACATCAAAGTTACATTCGTGAATGTGGTATCTAGGAACACCACGTAAACTGAAATCAATGGGAATGGGGGACATGGAGGGAGGGGATTCTTCATAGAGCATCAACCAATCTAGCATAAAGCAGATTAGCTTTGGTGGTCGAGGGGTAATCATCTCGGTCCCAGAACGTTGCTAGAGGAATTCCTCATCATGTTGTCCTAGACCCAACGCTTTTCAGCTGTTTCATTGATCAGCTCACTCCATCATAAGGTCAGAAACAGGGATCATTTGATGATTGCAGAATGCTTAGTTTCATTTGTATCTCCTCAGATATTGAAATAATTTTTGTTCGTATGCAGCAAGAAGTAGACAATATTCAGGTTTGGTAGTATTGGCCCCAGAAGTACCAGTCAATGAACATGATCCACAGAAGAGAATTCAACAGAATAACCATTTCTGAATTTTCCATCATCAACTTGCTTAGGTCACCCTCAGAAATTGAACTACAGCAACTACATAACATTCGAGCTCGACACCGTCCAGAACAAAGCAGCCTACTTGATCACCACCCCATTCCTTCCCTTTAACATTCATTCCTCCCATCAATGCACAGTGGCAGTAGTGCATAACATCTGCAAGAGGCCCTGCAGCAATTCACCTAGGATCCTTTTACAGCACTTTCCAATAGCATGACCTCCATTAACTGCAACAAAGGTAGCAGGATGTATGGAAATGCCACAGTATATTCCCCTCCAAACCACACGGAGGGAATAAGAACAGAGATAAGGAGAAACTTCTTCAGCCAGAGAGTGGCAAATCTATGGAATTCACTGCCACAGAAGGCTGTGGAGGCCAGGTCATTGAGTACATTTAAAGACTGAGATAGATAGGTTCTTGATTATCAAGGGGATCAAGGGTTACGAGGAGAAAGTGGGAGAATGGGGTTGAGGAACTTATCAACCATGATTGAATGGCAGAGCAGACTTGATGGGCCAAATGGCCTAATTTCTGCTTCTATGTCTTACGGTCTCACAACATTTTGATCAAACAACATTTTGATCAAGAACTGTATCATCATTCCTTCACCATCACGGAGTAAAATACTCGAACACCTTAACATGACTTGGGGTCGACCTATACCATATGGAATACACTATTTCAAGAAAGCAGCTTCTCCAGGTCAATTATTAGTGGGCAATAAATGCTCGCCTAGCCAGCTAGGTTCACACTGAATAAAAATGAATTTTTTAAAAATGTAGTTTATTGTTCCCCTAACAATATAGGACAAAATATACCTTAAGTAATAATGTGCCTTATAGATACTTTATCGTCAACCTCTTTAGAGATGTTATTACACACCTCTGGAGCAAGTGGGACCAAAACCTGTGCCTCCTGACTCAGAGGAAGGGACACTGCTATTGTGCCACAACAGCCCCCCTCATGCAATAATCATGGGCAAATTTAACCTTTATACATATCGGATGAATTACAACAGCAAAGGTAACCCAGACGATGGGTGCATAGTGCACACAGAGTCTCTTTGATCAATATTTTCTGGAAGCAGATTGCAGGTTATATTTGACCTCGTATGTGTAATTATATAGGAATAATGACCACATAAAGAATCCTCTAAACAAGCGAGTGATCATATGACAGAATTTCACTTTCAATTAAAGGATGGGAACCTCTGACCTGAAACCAGTGTCCTAAAATTAAATAAAGATATACAAAGGTGTGATGATCGAATTGGCTTCAATAGTTTGGGAAAAATAACTCAAAAGGTTAGGTGGCAGACATTTAAGGGGATACTTAACTTTCCAAGATATATTGCATTGAGAAAAAAAAGCCTTAGAAGGATCTATCATCCATGGTTAATTAAGGATGGCAATGGATTGAAAGAAAAAGCACAAACTGCTTTGAGAGTTAGTGTTATGCCAGAGCGTAGATAAAATTTTAGAAACAAACAGAAGATTAAGAATGAGCAAACATAGAATTAGTTAGTAAAAGCAAAAATAATAGAGGTTACGTTTATGGAAAGAATGGTTAGGATCTAAAATGCACTGCCTGAGTGTGTAATAGAGACAAGTTCATTGAGTTGCTTATTTGGAAGCTGGCACAGACACAATGGGCTAAACCGGTCTTCCTTCTAAATGTAACAATGGTGTAAACCAGTGAAACTATAGGTTGACAAATCTCCTTAACAACTTAGGATATTAAAACAAGTGCCTGCAGAGATGGTAGATGCATTAGTTATAATTTCCTAGATTCTGGAAAGGTTCTAAGGGATTGGAAAGCCACACATGTAACACTTCTATTCAAAGAAGAGGAAGATTGAAATCAGAAAAAAAGTTACCCTAGCATTTGCCTTTGGGAAAAGGCTAGAATCCTTTATTAAGGAAGTAGAAAACTACAGATGCCAAAATATGGCTAGATCTGGCGTCCCTGTACATAAGTGACAAAGTTTACATGCATGCACAGCAAATAATTAGGAAGGCAAATGGAACATCAAACTTTATTCCAACAGAAACCGAATACAAAAGTAGGGATTGTCTTGTACAACTGTACAAAGCACTGTTGAGACCACACCTGAAGTGTAACAGAGTGTCTTGCTCTTGTTATTGGTGGAGGATACAGTTCTATTGGAAACAGTTCAGAGAACTCAACAGCAGGGAGGCAAGTGCGAGGCTGGAAGCAGATATAGTAATCAGAAATAGTAAGTCAAAGAGACAAGTTAGGCTGGAACAGGACAGGGAGCAAGGAATGCCTGTTGGAATAAACAGCATCTATTTCAATGCAAGAGGGCTGACAGGTAAGGCTGATGAACTCAGGGAGCGGATAGGTACATGGGTCTGGGATATTGTAGCCATTACAGAAACATGGTTAAGGGAGGGACATGACTGGCAGCTTAATGTACTAGGGTACAGGTGCTTTAGGCAGGACTGAGGTGGAGGGAAGGGGCGGGGCGGTGGAGTTGCATTTTTGATTAAGGGGAGTATCACAGCAGTAGTCAGAGATGAAATAACTGAGGGACCGTCAGTGAGGCTTTGTGGGTGGGGCTAAGAAATGATAAAGGGGATGGTGGCATTATTGGGGTTGTGCTCTCGGCCTCCAAATAGTCAACAGGAATTAGAGGAACAAATATGCAGAGAGATTTCAGAGACTTGGAGGCAAAATTAGGTTGACATAGTGGGGGATTCTGATTTTCCTAACATAAACTGGGACTACCATAGTATTATGGACTTAGATGGGGTGGAATTTATTAAATGAGCCCAGGAAAGTTTCTTCAAGCAGTATGTATAGGGTCCTACTTGTGAAGGGGCAAAACTCGACCTAACCTTGGGAAATAGGGCAGGACAGGTGACAGATGATAGTGGGGGAGCATTTTGGGACCAGTGACCAGTTCTGTTAATTTTTAAATAGTTATGGAAAAGGACAAAACTGGTCCACGGGTTCAAGTTCGAAACAGGGGCAAGGCAAATTTTGATTACATTAGACAGGATCTTGCAGGGGTTGATTATAGTACTTTGCTTGCAAGCAAAAGGAACCTCTGGCAAGTAGGAGGCCTTTAAAAGTGTGATACCTAGAGTTCAAAGTCGATTTGCTCCTGTGAGGGTGAAGGGCAAGATTGGCAGGAATAGGGAATCCTGGATGACAAGAGATATTGAGGCTTTGACCTGAAAAACAGAGGCGGCATGGCTCAGGAATAGGCAGCTTGGATCAAGGAAATCCCTGGAGGTAGAGAGGATATAGGAGTTTACTGAAGGAGGAAATCAGAAGGATGGAAAGGGGGTACGAGATAGCTTTGGATTCACCCTAATCTTCTCAGCCTGAGAGATTCTTTAATTATGTTAAAGGAAAAAGAATAACTAGAGACAGAATAGGACTCCTCAAGAACCAAAGTAGGCATGTATGTATGGAACCGCAGGAGATGGGCGAGGTCCTCAAATGAATATTTTCCCTCTATGTTTACCGTGGAGAAAGACGAAAAGACTTGGGAAAGTTAGTGGCAATATCTTGGGGACAATCAATAGCACAGTTAAAGGTGGTGTTGGAAGTATTAGAATGTATGAAAGTGGATAAATCTCTTGGTCCTGATCAGATATTTCCAAGAACCCTGCAACAGGCTACAGAAGAATACGTGGCTGATATATTTGCATCATCGTTAGTCAAGGGCGAGGTCCAGAAAGACTGGAGGGTAGCGAATGTTGTGCCCTTGTTCAAGAAGGGCTACAAAGAAAAACCTGGGAATTACAGACCAGTAAGCTTAACATCTGTAGTAGGTAATTTACTTGAGAAGATTCTGAGCGATACGATATACATGCATTTAAAAAGGCAGGGTTTGATTAAGTGTAGTCAGCATGGCTTCATGCATGGGATATCATGCCTCACAAGTTTGTTAGAAATCTTTGAAGAAATGACCAGGAAGGTTGATGAGTGCAGGGCAGTAGACACAGTCGACATGGATTTCAGTAAGGCCTATGATAAGGTTCCACATGGTAGGCTGCTCTGGAAGGTTAGGTTACATGGAATCCAGGGACAGCTGGCAATTTGGATACACAATTGGCTTGACAGTAGAAAGCAGAGAGTAATAGTGGAAGGATGCTTGTGAGACTAGAGGCCTGTGACTAGTGGTGTGCCTCAGGGGTCAGTGCTGGGTCCATTGCTGTTTGTTATCCATACCAATGATTTGGAATGAGAATGTACAAGGCATGATCAGCAAGTTTGTGGATGACACCAAAACATACGGTATCGTGGACAGTGAGGAAGGTTATCAGAAATTGCAGCAGGATCTTGATCAGCTGGGGAAGTGGGCCAAGAAATGGTAAATGAAATTTAATATAAGTGTGAGGTGTTGCATTTTAGACAAATCAAGGTAGGAATTTCATAGTGAATGGTAGGTCGTTAAGGAGTGTAGTAGAACAAAGGGACCGTGGAGTTCGGGTGCACGGTTCTCTGAAAGTGGAGTCACAGGTAGACAGGGCACTGAAGGCGGCTTTTGGCACACTGGTCTTCATTAGTCAGGGCATTGAGTACAGAATAAAAACCGAAAGAACTGCGGATGCTGTAAATCAGGAACAAAAACAAAAGTTGCTGGAAGATCTCAGCAGGTCTGGCAACATCTATGAAGGAGAAAACAGAGTTAACATTTTGAGTCCGGTGACCCTTCCTCAGTTCTGAGGAAGGGTCACCGGACCTGAAACGTTAACTCTGTTTTTGCCTTCACAGATGCTGCCAGACCTGCTGAGGTCTTCCAGCAACTTGGTTTTGTTTATGGAGTACAAAAGGTGGGAAGTTATGTTGCAGTTGTACAGGATGTTGGTGAGGCCGCAATTGGAGTCGTGTGTTCAGTTTTAGTCATCTTGCAATAGGAAAGATGCTATTTAACTGGAAAGAGTGCAGAGGAAATTTACAAGGATGTTGCCAGGACTCAAGGGACTGAGTAATAGCGAGAGGTTGGGCAAGCTAGGACTTTTTCCTTTAGAGCATGGGAGACTGACAGGGACCTTATAGAAAAGTGTACAGGATCACGAGAGGCATGGATAGGTTGAATGCACTCAGTCTTTTTCCCAGGGTTGGGGAAATCGAGGACTAGGGAGCATCAGGTTAAGATAAGAGGGGAAAGAATACATGAGAACCTGGGGGCAACCTTCTTTTTGCAGACAGTGGTATGCATGTGGAATGAATTGGCAGCAGAAGTGGTTGAGGCAGGTATATTAACACTTAAAAAGCATTCGGACAAATACATGGATCAGAAAGGTTTAGAAGGATACGGGCCAAGAGCAGGGAAATGGGGTTAGCGTGGATGGCCATTTTGGTCAGCATGGAAGGTTCATTAGGCTAATTCTTGGAGATGAAGCTTTGGCTTATGAGGAAAGGGTGGATCTTCATTGGAATCGAGAAAAATAAGAGGCGATTTTATTGAAACCCAAGATTCTGAGGAGTCTTGACAGGGTAGATGCTGAAAAGGAAGGTTTTTTCTTTTGGGGTACACAGAGCTGCACAGCATGGTTTCAAAAGAATTCTCCTACTTAAGACACACAAAGGAGAATTTTTTTCCCAGAGGGTTAGCTATGTTTCAAATTCTTTTACCCCAGAGAACAGAGGAAGTTGAATGATTGCCCGACATTCAAGGCAGATTTTGACAGAATTTGTGATCAACAAGTGTGTCCAGTGTTACAGGGACAGGAAGGAAAGGGGAGTTAAGGCAACAGTCAGCCATATTTTATTGAACAACAGAGCAGGCTCAAGGGACAAAGTGACTTTCCCCTCATCCTAATTCATAGGTTCTTATATTTTTCTGACTTAAGATGAAGAACCAGGATTCAGAGAAACCCTTTAGTGCTGAGAAGCCATCTTGAATTTTCAAAACAAAGTTGTACATGCAATTATCTTATTAATGCTTTACTAACTTCCAAGATACTTGAACAGATTTTAATACCTCTGGACATGCACTGACTGTATATTTAAAAGGGAATAGTAACAAATTCTGTAAAGTTAGGCCACATTATCGCCTACCAGCACTCAGAGCCAACAACTATAGTTCACAGACACTTACATCTTGGGATGCCCTGAGAAACAGGCTAAAATTTTCCAAATCAATAACACATAATACATAATAAAAACCAAAAGAACTGCAGATGCTGTAAATCAGGAACAAAAACAGAAGAAGTCGCTGGAAAAGCTCAGCAGGTCTGACAGTATCTGTGAAGACAAAAAAAAAATCAGAGTTAACGTTTCGGGTCTGGTGACCCTTAGAACATAACATAGGCATGTGTTACATCTTCACAATGATAATCTAAAATAAACTTGCATTCTTTCACTTTAATAATGTTCATTTCAAAATTTCTGTATCTTAAAATTTTAACATCAACTTTAATGTCTGTAAAATGCGTCCTGGAATTGAGTAGAGACAACCACAATTCAAGAAAACCTAACTCTAAAAGATAGATGATTAGGCCAGTTAGAAACAAGGATTTAGATTAATTTCTAATTACCACAGTACACAGATCAAATAGCAACTTGTTATGTCAGAACTAATTACAGTGAGTCTCATTAGTATCAAAGTAGCTGCACTTTGGTCAGACATACACATGAATCTACACAACCAGAACACCCGCCAGTTTGACTAAGAAAATGTTACACTTTACAATCTATTGTATTTACCTATAAAATAAAACCAGAAGTATCATGTTGACAAATGACAATAACTGAGGCATCAAAATGGATTTTTGGAGAATACAGGATAATAAGGAGGTGACAAATGAATTAAAGAATTATTTTGTATCAGTCTTCTCTATAAAAGGATATAGATAACATCCCAGAAGTAGCTATACATCAGGAAATGGAATGGAGCAAAGAAAGCTGGAAAATTACACTCAGCAGAGGAGTGGTACGGAGTAAATTGTTGGAGCTGCAGTCAGATGTTGATACATTGATTTTAATTTCCCAAAATTCCCTTGACTCAAGAAAGGTTCAATTAGATTGGAAGACAAAGCTAACTCCTTTATTCAAAAGGGGGACACAAAGCAGGAAACGACAGGCTAGTTAACTTATCAGTCATAAGGAAAATGTTAAAAGCTTTTACGAACATTATAGCAGGGCATTTAGAAACATGTTATCAGGCAGAGTCAACGTGGTGTCATGAAAACAAAATCGTGTTATTGGAATTCTTTCTTTCATCTGCTGCGGATAAAGGGAGAAGCGAGTGTCATGTGCAAAAGACAGTGTGCTGAACTTAGATCTCCAGAATTTGATAAAAGTGCTGCATAAAAGGGGATCACAGAAAATAGATTTCATGGTGAAAGGGGTAGTCTTTCTTCTGAAAGATTGGCTAGCTAACAGGAAGCAGAAAATAGGCAAAAATAGGTACCTTGGGGTTGTCAAAATATAACCACTAGAATGTCACAAGGATAAGTTCTGCAGACCCAACTGTTTACAGTCTCTATTAATGGCTTGAATGAAGGGAACTTTGGTGTTAAATTTGTTGATGTGACAGATAGACAAGAGAATATGTTGCAAAGAAGACAAGGAGACCGCAACGGGATATTGTTAGGTTAGGTAAGTGGGTAAAAATCTGGCAGATAGAATATAATGCAGAAAATTGAAAACTTGTCCACTTTAGCCGGAAGTGTAGAAAAGTTTTTACTATGTAAATGAAGATGGAGGTTGTAGAACGTTCTCGATATCCTCGTCCATGGATCATAATTAGTTAATACAAAAAAGGTACAAAATATAATTTGAAAGGTAAATGGAATGTTACTGCTTATTACAAGGGAAACAGAATATAAATGTACCAAATATTTGCTACAGTTGTACAAGGCATTGACAAAGTCACAACTGGAATACCATGGACAGGTTTAATTGCCTTATTTGAGAATGGACAGAATTGTAATAGCAGTTCAGAGAAGGTTCTCTTAACAGATTCCAAAGATAAAGTAGTAATCTTATTAGGGGGAAAAGGTCAGATAAGTTGGGCCTAGATAACAAGGCGTGGGGCTGGATGAGATTGGAGGCGGTGGGTGGGAGGTCACCTGAGGTGATGAGGTTGTGGATGGTTTGGTGCTCGGGGGTGGGGGTCATGATCCAGGGGGCGGTAGGAGGTGGTGTCTTCCACCCCAACCTGAAGTTCACCTGGACCATCTCCAACACTTCTCTCTCCTTCCTGGACCTCTCTGTCTCCATCTCGGGTAACCACCTAGAAACCGATGTCCATTTCAAGCCCACTGACTCCCACAGCTACCTGGAATACACCTCCTCCCACCCACCTTCCTGCAAAAATGCCATCCCCTATTCCCAATTCCTTCGCCTCCGCCGCATCTGCTCCCAGGATGAGACATTCCACTCCCGTACATCTCAGATGTCCTCATTCTTCAAGGACCGCAACTTCCCCCCCGACAGTGGTCGAGAACGCCCTCGACCGTGTCTCCCGCATTTCCCGTAACACATCCCTCACGCCCCGTCCCCGCAATAATAACCAAAAAAGAATCCCCCTCATCCTCACATACCACCCCACCAACCTCCGGATCCAACGCATCATCCTCCGACACTTCTGCCATCTGCAATCAGACCCCACCACCAAAGACATTTTTCCCTCCCCACCCTTATCTGCCTTCCGGAGGGAGTGGTCCCTCCGTGACTCCCTTGTCCGCTCCACACTCCCCTCCAGCCCCACCACACCTGGCACTTTTCCCTGCAACCGCAGGAAGTGCTACACCTGCCCCCACAACTCCTCCCTCACCCCAATCCCAGGCCCCAAGAAGACTTTCCACATCAGGCAGATGTTCACCTGCACATCTGCCAATGTGGTATACTGCATCCGCTGTACCCGTTGTGGCTTCCTCTACATCGGGGAAACCAAGCAGAGGCTTGGGGACCGCTTTGCAGAACACCTGCGCTCAGTTCGCAACAAACAACTGCACCTCCCAGTCGCGAATCATTTCAACTCCCCCTCCCATTCCTCAGACAACATATCCATCCTGGGCCTCCTGCAATGCCACAGTGATGCCACCCGAAGGCTGCAGGAACAACAAATCATATTCAGCGTGGGAACCCTGCAGCCCAATGGTATCAATATGGATTTCACAAGCTTCAAAATCTCCCCTCCCCCAACCGCATCCCAAAACCAGCCCAGCTCATCTCCGCCTCCCTAACCTGTCCTTCCTCTCACCTATCCCCTCCTCCCCCATCAAGCCCCACCCCCATCTCCTATCTACTAACATCATCCCGCCCCCTTGACCTGTCCGTCCTCCCTGGACTGACCTATCTCCTCCCTACCCTCCCACCTACACTCACCTTTACTGGCTCCATCCCCGCCTCTTCGACTTGTCAGCCTCCTCTCCACCTATCCTCTCCTCTATCCATCCTCCCTCCGCCTCCCCCTCTCTCCCTATTTATTTCAGAACCCTCTTCCCCTCCCCCATTTCTGATGAAGGGTCTAGGCCCGAAACATCAAGCTTTCCTGCTCCTCAGATGCTGCTTGGCCTGCTGTGTTCATCCAGCCGCACACCTTGTTATCTCGGATTCTCCAGCATCTGCAGTACTTTTTATCTCTGAGACAAGTTGGGCCTGTTTTCTCTGGAGCTCAGAAAAATGAGGTGTTCTTTTTAAGATATAGCATCCTGAAAATATTTGTGAAAGCTGAAAGGATGCTTCCCCTAACAGAAGGGACAAGAAACAAAAGGCCACAGTTTAGAAATGTAGAGTTTCTGATTAAAAAAAAAAAAAAATTTTCTTTTCCTCTCCTAATCCTTCATATTAGGCCTGTGCAATTCTCTTTCCCAGACAGCTGTGCAAGTAGGAATATCGAATATTCTTAAAGCTAACTATGATAGATTCTCGCTCAACACAATGAAAGATTATGGGAGATAGCCAACAAAGTAAAGTTGAGGCCACAATCACATCAGGCGTGATCTTATAAACTGGTAAAACAGGCCTGAAGGGCCAAACGTCCTATTTGTCCTCCGAACGCACATGTTCCTATCTTCATCACACATGGCACTCCTGCAAGTGTTGCATTTTTAATGATCAATGCACATTTACATTTTTAAAAATTCCTACTTTATTTGGGGTAATATTTGTGCCAAGTTAAGAACAAAGAACAAAAAAAAGAAAAAAGGAAGTACAGCACAGGAACAGGCCCTTCGGCCCTCCAAGCCTGCGCCGATCGAGATCCTCTGTCTAAACCTGTCATGTACTTTCTTAGGGTCTGTATCCCTTTGCTCCCTGTCCATCCATGTGCCTGTCCAGATACATCTTAAAAGACAGTAACGTGTCTGCGTCTACCACCTCTGCTGGCAACGTGTTCCAGGTACCCACCACCCTCTGCGTAAAGAACTTTCCATGCATATCTCCCGTAAACTTTCCTCCTCTCACTTTGAACTCATGAACCCTAGTAATTGAGTCCCCCACTCTGGGGAAAAAGCTTCTTGCTATCCACCTCGTCTATACCCCTCATGATTTTGTAGACCTCAATCAGGTCCCCCCTCAATCTCCATCTTTCTAATGAAAATAATCCTAGTCCACTCAACCTTTCTTCATAGCTAGCACCCTCCATACCAGGCAACATCCTGGTGAACCTCCTCTGCACCCTCTCCAAAGCATCCACATCCGTTTGGTAATGTGGCAACCAGAACTGTACGCAGTACTCTAAATGTGGCCGAACCAAAGTCTTATACAACTGTAACATGACCTGCCAACTCTTGTACTCAATACCCCGTCCGATGAAGGAAAGCATGCCGTATGCCTTCTTGACCACTCTATTGACCTGTGTTGCCACCTTCAGGGAACAATGGACCTGAACACCCAGATCTCTCTGTACATCAATTTTCCCAGGGACTTTTCCATTTACTGTATAGTTTGGTCTTGAATTAGATCTTCCAAAATGCATCACCCTGCATTTGCCCGGATTGAACTCCATCTGCCATTTATCTGCCCAACTCTCCAATCTATCTATATTCTGCTGTAATCTCTGACAGTCCCCTTCACTATCTGCTACTCCACCAACCTTCGTGTCATCTGCAAACTTGCTAATCAGACCACCTATACCTTCCTCCAAATCATTTACGTATATCACAAACAGTGGTCCCAGCACAGACCCCTGTGGAACACCACTGGTCACAGGTCTCCAATTTGAGAAACCCCCTTCCACTACTACTCTGTCTCCTGTTGCCTAGCCAGTTTTTTATCCATCTAGCTAGTACACCCTGGACCCCATGCGACTTCACTTTCTCCATCAGCCTGCGACGGGGAACCTTATCAAACGCCTTACTGAAGTCCATGTATATGACATCTACAGCCTTTCTCTCATCAATCAACTTTGTCACGTCCTCAAAGGATTCTATTAAGTTGATAAGATATGACCTTCTCTGCACAAAACCATGTTGTCTATCACTGATAAGCCCATTTTCTTCCAAATGGGAATAGATCCTATCCCTCAGTATCTTCTCCAGCAGCTTCCCTACCACAGACATCAGGCTCACCGGTTGACAATTACCTGGATTATCCCTGCTACCCTTCTTAAACAAGGGGACAACATTAGCAATTCTCCGGTCCTCCGGGACCTCACCCGTGTTTAAGGATGCTGCGAAGATATCTGTTAAGGCCCCGGCTATTTCCTCTCTCGCTTCCCTCAATAACCTGGGATAGATCCCATCAGGACCTGGGGACTTGTCCACCTTAATGCCTTCTAGGATAACCAACACTTCCGCCCTCCTTATGCCGACTTGACCTTCAGCAATCAAACATCTATCCCTAACCTCAACAACTGTCATGTCCCTCTCCTTGGTGAATACCGATGCAAAGTACTCGACAAGAATGTCACCCATTTTCTCTGACTCAACGCATAAAACTTTCCTTCTTTGTCCTTAAGTGGGCCAATCCTTTCTCTAGTTACCCTCTTGCCCTTTTATTAATATATAAGGCTTTGGGATCTTCCTTAACCATGTTTGCTAAAGATATCTCATGTCCCCTTTTAGCCCTCTTAATTCCTCGTTTCAGATTTGCCCTACATTCCCAACAATCTTCCAAAGCTTCATCTGTCTTCAGTCACCTAGACCTTATGTATGCTTCCTTTTTCCTCTTAGCTAGTCTCACAATTTCACCTGTCATCCATGGTTCCCTAATCTTGCCACTTCTATCCCTCATTTTCACAGGAACATGTCTCTCCTGCACGCTAATCAACCTCTCTTTAAAAGCTTCCCACATATCACATGTGGATTTACCTTCAAACAGTTTCTCCCAATCTATATTCCCCAGAACCTGCCAAATTTTGGTATAGTTGGCCTTCCCCCAGTTTAGAACTCTTCCTTTAGGACCACGCTCATCTTTGTCCACGAGTATTGTAAAACTTACAGAACTGTGGTCCCTATATATTAAGTCACAGAAATTTCTAGGTCTGACACTGTGCAGAATTGCAGTGCTTCAAAGTCACATTTGCAACAGTACAGTACTAACGCTGCTAACTTTTTAACATTTCACTGTTACTGCCTAAACTAAAAATGTACAAATATTGAATGTTGCTATTTAGAATCATTGTAAATGTGATGTAAGCTCATACTCTGGCGAAATTCTATTTTGTCAAGAATACAACACTACAATGGTCTGCAAAGTTGCATCCATTTAATCATTCACTTACTTCCCACCCTCAACCAAGTATTTGAAAAGGTGAGATAATAAGGTGTAGAGCTGGATGAATAAAGCAGGCCAAGCAGCATCAGAGGAGCAGGAAAGCTGACGTTTCGGGTGGATATCCTTCTTCAGAAATGGGGGAGGGGAAAGGTATTCTGAAATAAATAGGGAGAGGGGGAAAGACAGATAGAGGAGAAGATAGGTGGAGAGGAGACAGACAGATCAAAGAGGCAGGGTTGGAGCCAGTAAAGGAGAATGTAGGTGGGGAGGTAGGGAGGGGATAGGTCGGTCCAAGGACGACGGACAGGTCAAGGAGGCGGGATGAGGGTGGGGCTTGAGGTGGGAGGAATGGTTAGGGAGGCGGGGATGAGCTGGGCTGGTTTTGGGATGCGGTCGGGGGTGGGGAGATTTTGAAGCTTATGAAGTCCACGTGGGAACCCTGCAGCCCAAGGGTATCAAAGCGAAATATGAGATGCTGTTCCTGCAGCCTTTGGGTGGCATCATTGTGGCAATGCAGGAGGCCCAGGATGGACATGTCATCCAAGGAGTGGGAGGGGGAGTTGAAATGGTTTGCGACTGGGAGGTGTGGTTGTTTGTTGCTAACCGAGCTTAGGTGCTCCACAAAGTGGTCCCCAAGCCTTCGCTTGGTGGCGATGTAGAGGAAGCCACAACGGGAACAGCGGATACAGTATACCACATTAGCAGATGTGCAGGTGAACATGTGTTTGATGTGGAAGGGCTTCTTATGGCCTGGGATGGGGATGAGGGGGGAGGTGTAGCACTTGCAGGGAAGAGTGCCAGGGTGGTAGGGCTGGTGGGGAGTCTGGAGCGGACAAGGGAGTCACGGAGAGCGTGGTCTCTCCGGAAAGCAGATACGGATGGGGAGGGAAAAATGTCTTTGGTAGTGGGGTCAGATTGCAGATGGCGGAAGTGTCGGAGGATGATGCGTTGGATCCGGAGGTTGGCGGGGTGGTACGTGAGGACGAGGGGGGGATTCTGTTTTGGTTGTTCTTGCAGGCAGGGGGTGCGAGGGATGAGTTGCGGGAAACGCGAGAGATACGGTTGAGGGCGTTTTCGACCACTGTGGAGGGGAAGTTGCGGTCCCTGAAAAACAAGGACAAGGACATCTGAGATGTCCGGGAGTGGAATGCCTCATCTCAGGAGCCGATGCAACTGGGAACAGGGGATGGCATTTTTGTAGGAAGGTGGGGGAGAGCAGGTGTATTCTAGGCAGCTGTGGGAGTCAGTAGGCTTGAAATGGATATCGGTTTCCAGGTGGATGCCAGAGATGGAGACAGATGTCCAGGAAGGAGAGAGAGGTATCAGAGATGGTCCAGGTGAACTTCAGGTTGGGGTGGAAGGTGTTAGTCAAGTGAATGAACTGAATTTAAAAAGGTGACTGTCTTTCAAAAAGGAAAATACGTATTAGGCACTACTTGTTCAATTGCTTCCGTGGGAGCTACATTTTTGGTCAGTTTGTCATAATACAGCTTGGTTGACATTTGTCATGACCAAAAATCTTACTGCAAAACACCTATAAAACATCTCCCACCCACACTTCGGAAAATCAGATCTTAGCACTGTGTTCCTCCTCCCTGTTTACAAGCAGAAGCTGAAACAGGAGAATCCTTCATGAAAAGTAGTACACTGCTGGTCCGAGGCAGCAGAAGACTGTCTCCGGGACTGCTCGGAATCAGTCGACTTGACAGTGTCCAAACGATCAGCGGAAAACCTAGACGAGTATGCCACCAGTCATAGAAATATAGAAAACAGGGGCAGGAGGTGGCACCAAGCCTGCTCCACCATTCATCGCGATCATGGCTGATCATCCAACTTAACAGCCCAATCCTGTTTACTCCCCATAACCTTTGATCCCATTCGCCCTAAGGGCTATATCTAGTCGCCTCTTGAATACGTTCAATGTTTTAGCATCAACTACTTCCTGTGGTAATAAATTCCACAGCCTCACCGCTCTTTGGGTGAAGAAGTGTCTCCTCATTGCCGGCCTAAATCATCTACCCCGAATTCTCATACCGTGACCCCTGGTCTGGACACACCCGCCATGGGGAACATCCTCCCTGTATCTACCCTCTTCAGTCATGTTAGAACTTTAAGTCTCTATGAGATCTCCCCTCATTCATCTGAACTCTAGCAAAAACAATCCCAACCTAATCAATCTCTCTTCATATGTCAGACCCGCCTTCCCCAGAATCAGCCTGGTAAACCTTCGCTACACTCCCTCAAGACCAAGAGCATCCTTCCTCATAAAAGGAGACCAAAACTGAATACTATATTCCAGGGGTTCACCAAGGCCCTGCACAACTGCAACAACACATCCCTGCTCCTGTATTCAAAACGTCTCACAATGAAGGCCAATACACCATTTGTCTTTTTTACCGCCTGCTGCATCTGCATGCTTACCTTCAGCGACTGGTGTACAAGGATCCTTAGGTCCCACTGCACACTCACCCTCCCAATTCACTGCTATTCAGGTAGTAACCCACCTTGTTTTTGCTTCCAAATAACCTCACAATTATCCAAATTATACAACATCTGCCATTGATCTGCCCACTTACGCAACCTGTCCAGATCATGAAGAAGGATCTCTGCATCCTTGTCAGTTCACCATCCCACCCAACTTGGTGTCACCTGCAAACTTGGAGATGTTACATTTTGTTCCCTCATTCAAATCATTAATGTATTATTGTGAATAGCTGGGGTCCCAGCACCAATCCCTGTGGTACCCTATTAGTTACTGCCTGCCAATTTGAAAAGGATCCATTAATTCCTACTCTTTGTTTCCTCTCTGCCAACCAGTTTCCTATCCATCTCAATACACTTCCCCCAATGCCTTGCGCTTTAACCTTGCAAATTAATCTCTTATGTGGGACTTTGTCATACACTTTCTAAAGTCCAAATATACTACATCAAGTCGTTCCCCCTTGTCAACTCTACTAGTTACTTCTTCATCGAATTCCAACATTTGTCAAGCATGATTTCCCTTTCATAAATCCGTGCTGACTCTGCCTGATCCTGCCACTACTTTCTGAATGCTCTGCTATAAAATCCTTGACAATGGATTCGAGAATTTTCCCCACTACTGATGCTAGGCTCACAGGTCTATAATTTCCTGTTTTCTCTCTACCTCTCTTTATGAATATTGGAGTGACATTAGCCACCCTCCAATCTGCAGGGACTGTTCCAGAGTCTACAGCATCCTGGAATATGACCACCAATGCATCCACTATTTCTAGAATTACTTCCTTACTTACTCTGGGATGTAGATTATCAGGCCATGGAGATTTATCAGCCTTCAAAACAATTTTTCCAGTGCCATTTCTCTACTAGTATTGATCTCCCTCAGCTTTTCCCTCTCCCTAAATCTAGCATTCTCAACAATTCTGGTATCTGATTTATGTCCTTTTTGTGAAGGCAGAACCAAAGTATGTACTCAGTTCCTCAGTCATTTCTTTGGTCTCTACTATACATTACCCCGTTTGTGTCTGTAGAGGACCTACATTTGTCTTTACCAATCTCTTTCTTGTAGACTTCATTAGCAAACTATGGAAGACTGCATACCAAAGAAGTCAGAGTCAACAGTTTGAGTTCTGAGGAAGGGTCACTGGACCCGAAACATTAACTCTTTTTTTTCTTCATAGATGCTGCCTGACCTGCTGAGCTTTTCCAGCAATTTTGTTTTCGTTCCTGATTCACAGCATCTGCAGTTCTTTCGATTTCTATTAAGTCAATCCAAGTGTTCCCCAACCGTAAACCTCCGATGAACCAATCAGTCCACTCCCTACTTAAGACCATATGTAATATTCAAGTTGGATGACCTGGACCAATAAATGAAATCCAGATATGACCTCCACAAAGCCATTAAAGGATGCCAAGAGGTAATACCAGACCACGTTAGAAGCCCAAATCTGCCAGACTCACACCACCTATTGGTGAGGCCTAAACAACATTACAGAATACAATATGAAGCAGTACAAGATAGCAGATAAAGACACATCACTCCTTGACACGCTCAATGCTTTCTATGCTCGGTTTGACCAGAATGTCAGTGGCACAGTCATAGCTGCCCTGACAGCCCCAGACACACCTGTTCCCTCCATCATCACTTCAGACGTCAGATCGTCTTCCTGGGAGTGAATCCAAGGAAAGCGATGGGTCCGGACAGTGTCGGTAGCCAAACAATTGGATCCTATGTGGACCAAGTGATGGAGGTATTGAGGTTGGTGAGCTGGCTCGCCGAGCTGGTTTGTTGTTCCACAGATGTTTCATTACCCTGCTAGGTAACATCAGTGCAACCTCCGATGAAGCGTCAGTATGTTTTCCCGCCTGGTTTTTAAACTCTGGGGTCCGTTGAGCTGGATTGCCTCACTTCCGGTTTTCCTTCATAGTGGAGTGCACATGGAGTCGAGTTCTGTGTGTTTATCGATGGCTTTCTTAATGGAGTACCAGGCTTCTAGGAATTCCCGCACCTGTCTCTGCTTAGCTTCTCCCAGGATTTTGGTATTGTCCCAGTCGAATTGGTGGTTCTCCTTTTCCATGTGGATTGAGATGAGTGAGTATTGGTCGTGTCTTTTTATAGCCAGTTGGTGTTAGTGTACCCTTGTTGTTAGCTTCCTTCTTGTGTGTCCAATGTAGTGTTTCTCACAGTCTCAGCAGGGGATCTTATAGATGACATTGGGTCCTGTCCATGGCAGGGAGTGGTTCTTTAGTTCGGGTGAGCAGTTGTCGTAGGATTGATGTGGGCTTGTGTGCCACTCTGATGCCCAGCGGTCGTAGGAGTCTTGTAGTTAGTTCCGATGTGTTCCTGATGTAGGGTAGTGTGATGAGTGCGTCGGGGCATGTAGTTCTTCTTGATGTTGTTCGTGCAGGCATCTTCTGACCCAGTTTTTTGGATATTCATTATCCTTGAAAACTTGGAAGAGGTATTCTTCTTCCTCTTGGCGTAGTTCTTTGTTGCTGCCCGTTTAAATAGAGCTCGCACACAGCTTTGTTTGTTTATGTGGGGATGGTTACTGTTGAAGTTCAGTACCTGGTCCATGTGTGTGGCTTTTTTGTGTATTTTTGTTTGGAGTTTCCCATTTGTCTCGCGCTCTACCATGATGTCCAGGAATGGGAGATGTTTGTTCTTCTCCTTCTCCCTGGTGAATTTTATTCCGATAAGGGTGCTGTTTATAAGTTTGTGTATCTCCTCTAGTTTGGTCCATTTAATGACAAAGGTGTCGTCCACGTAGCGTATCCATAGTTTTGTTTGGATTAGAGGAATGGCTGTCCTTCCTAGTCTTTACATCACCACTTCTGCTATGAGCCTGGAGATAGGTGATCCCATGGGTGACCTGTTGATTTGTTCGTATCTTTGGCCGTTGAAAGTGAAGTGGATGGGGAGGCACAGGTCCAGTAGTTTGAGCAGGTTGTCTGGGGAGATAGTTTCACTGGGGTCTTGCTCTTGTTCCAGTAGTGCTGTCATTGTTTCTCTTGCTACTGCTATGTCTATTGATGTGAATAGGGCAGTGACATCAAACAATATCATGGTCTCCTCATCATCTATCCTTTTGTCTTTGATGGAGTTGAGGAATTCTTGGGCTGAATGGATTGAGTAGGGTGACTTGTTGACTAGGTGCCTGAGTCTCTTTTGTAGTTCCCAGGCTGATCTGTCTGATGGAGTGCCTGGTAGGGAGACTATGGGTCTAAGGGGTACTTCCGGGAAGCTGTAGAATCGGGGTGTGTTGGTTCCTTCGGGAATCGGCAATGCGCCTTAATGCCTACCACCCAGTGGCTCTGACCTCAATAATCATGAAGTGCTTTGAGAAGCTGGTCATGGCCCACATCAACTCCAGGTCTCCCGGCCAACCTCGATCCCCTGCAATTTGCCTACCGACGGAACGAGTCCACAGCGGATGCCACATCCCTAGCCCTGCACTCATCCGTGGAACATCAAAGACACCTACGTCAGACACCTGCTCATCAACTACAGTTCCACCTTCAACACCATTATCCGCTCCAGACTGATCTCAAAACTCCGTGACCTCAGTATCAGTTCTTCCCTCTGTAACTGGATCCTCAGACTTCTGAACCACAGACTGCAATCAGTAAAGATAGATAACTGCACCTCCTCCACAATAACACAACACTGGAGCCCCCCCCCCCACCCCCTCAAGGATGTGTCCTCAGCCCCTTACTGTACTCCCCTTACACCGATGACTGTGTCGCCAAATTCAGAAGGAAGGCCATCTACACGTTCACTGATGACACCACCATAGTGGGACAGATATCTAACAACAAATCAAACTATAGAAGGGAGATAGAGGGAGATAGATGTAATTGCGACAGTCAAAGCGGCACAATAATGCCTCTTCTTCCTCATGCAGCTCAGGAAATTTGGCATGTCCATTAGGGCCATCACCAACTTCTACAGATGCACCATTGAAAGTATAATGTCCAGGTGCATAACAGCCTGGTATGGTAATGCTCTGTCCAGGACTGGAAGAAACTACAGGAGGTGGTGCGCACGGCCCAGACCATCACGGAAACCAAACTTCCATCCATGGACTCCATTTACACGGCTCACTGCTGCAAAAAGGCTGCCAACATCATCAAAGACCCATCACACCCCAGTAACAATCTCCTACAACTTGTTCCAGCAGGCAGAAGGTACAGAAGTTGAACACACGCTCAAGCAGGTTCAGGAACAGCTTCTTCCTGGCCATTATCAGGCTGATGAATGGACTCTCTCGCCTCAAATAATGCTGATCTCACTAACACTGATCTCGCCTAGCCCACATCCTGTGCAATGTAGCCTGTACGCCTCTAAGTCGTGTTGATCTGTACATCCTTTGCTTACAATGATCTGCCTGTACCGCTCGTAAACAAAGCTTTTCACTGTATCTTGGTACACATGACAATAAATAAAACAATTACATCATAAATTTGACATGAATTATGAATAACTTAACTGCCTACTTCCCCCCCCCACCCCCGCAATAACATTTAAAATAAGGTAGAAATGTAAAACATGAACAGCAGTTTATAACAGGATGTTCTTTAAAAAATTATATTATAGAAATCTTGACTGAACTCAACCATAAACAGACTCAATATTTTGTCTGCATTATTTTGTAAACACATTAGGGCTTTTTAATATAAATATTAGATTAATTTTAGATTGACTAGGAAATTTAGAGAAGTGATACACATGCCACAGAATAGAGTGCGAATGAAAGATGAAAGATTTCAGATGATTAGCTAATTTCTAACTGAACAGAAGTAGAAATGCTGAGTAAAGGGAAGGTTTATTGTCTACAGCACAGACTAGTGTCGCATTGTATTGATCCTTGGCTCAAGAAACCCATCCATTAAAATGTAGTAATCACTTCCTAAATTTCAACTAGTGCGAAGCAATTAGATGCCCAAAAGGTCCACCAAAAAAGTGTGAAGGT
Organism: Ginglymostoma cirratum; assembly: GCA_024137785.1. NCBI lineage: Eukaryota > Metazoa > Chordata > Chondrichthyes > Orectolobiformes > Ginglymostomatidae > Ginglymostoma > Ginglymostoma cirratum. The sequence continues at coordinate 23,096,588 of JAHRHZ010000069.1, read as the reverse complement.
ATAAACATGTGTGGTTATGAAATCTTACACAGTATATTGGAATCTTTTAGAACATACACAATGGCCTCTGACTTTAAAAATTCAAAACGCAAGAACCAGGACGAGGAGCAGGCTATTCAGCCCCACAGCCTACTCATCAAGTTAATATGGTCATGACTGATCTCATCTGAACCTCAACTCTATTTTCTTGCCCAGTCTCCATAACTCTTCAACCCATTGCTTATTAAAAATCTGTCGATCTCCTCAAATTTACTCAATGTCCTGGGTAGTGAATTCCACAGATTCATGAACTTTTGAGAGAAGTAAATTCCCCTCATCCGTGTTTTAAACCTGTTAACCCTTATCCTAAAACTACAACCTCTCATTCTTGATTGCCCCACACAGAAATAGCCTTTTGACGTATACTTTGTCAATCCCTTTAGCATCTTACACACCCCAATTAGACCTCCTCTCATTCTTCTGAACACTACAGCGTATATACCCAAACTGCTCAATCTCTCTTTACAAGACAAACCCCTCAAGCTCTAGAATTAACATACTGAATTTCCTCTGAACTGCCTTCAATGCAACCACATTTCTCCTCAAGTAAGGAAGGTCTCACTGAAGCCTTGTACAAGTGCACAAACACTTTGTTACTTTTATACTCTATTACATTAGCAATAAATGCCAAAATTCCATTCTGGCATGACAGCATCCAGATCCCTTTGCACTGAAGCACTCTGAAGTTTCTCTCCATTTACAGTTACTTTCACAGATGATTCCTACATATTTAAAACAAAAAAAAATGCTACTGTAGTTGCACATTTGCTGAGTACTATTAAAAGACGTGCCAGTTGGTCCAATTATAGTTATGGCAACTGCAAGAGCTGGGCTCCTAATTTATTTTCCTCACTTATCTCATGTGTTATCGAAATATACACAAATACAATCCATTTATATTTAGCAGGTATCCAACGACCCACACAACAACTGAAGTGATACAATGCAGAACAGATCTCAATACAAATATGCAGTATTTGCTCTTTTTCAAGATACAACTTCCTGGTATTCTTTTACATCTCAAATGTCACCCGAATGGTGAATATAATTACCCACTGTTGGCCATAATTCACAACTCCTTGGAAAACAGTGAATTCTACAGAACAAAACCGAACAAAAATTTCAATGCTTTTTCATTATCTCAAAGTAACAACATTATGCACTTTAAGGTGTGCAAAAACAAAGTTTACAAAAACAAAGGGTTAAAAACCTTCTACACCAGCCCGTATTTAGATTTCTGTGGTGTAATCAAACAGTCAACCACAGCAATCTTTACACAGCTTCTATAGTTCACTAAACAAAATATCTTCAGTTACTTCCTCACAATAAATTTAACTTCAGTATAGACAGTAAAGAACAGCACATATCCAAAGACTGAAAAGAAAATGTTGACAAAAAGGGAACTGTTCACTTCAGACAATTTTCACATACACTTCCATTTACTCTAAAAACCCAGGAACAGAACTGCATTATAAAAAAGACAAACAAGATTACAAAATTATAACAAATAGGCAGCTCATTTATAAGCATCTGTTTAAAAAAGTATCAATACCTCCAATTATGTAATGCTAACCCAGGACACTGGTCTCCACATGCATTACAGGGCTGCCCTTTCTCTGGGTCATCCACTGTAGAGAGCTGAAAAATAATATGAATCAATTTGATAATAGTTTTCTATTGTATTATATAATTTAGTAGAGACTTAAAAGCACAAAATGTTAAACAGACTGTCAAAGATACCCTTTTAATTGGCTGAAATGCCCCTGCAGTTAAGTTTCACAACTCCAAGTGATCATGATCATTCTCTTTTTACAAAAACACTTCAAAGTTACATGATTGGCTATGAGGCATTTTGAAACAACCCAAGATTGTGAAAAGTGCTGCATAAAAGGTGTTGTGCGATAATGTATTGGCCACAAAGTAATAGAAAAAACACAAGGAAGTAAATTTACAGGGAAACTGAAAAGACATGCAAACATTATACAGATATTAGGGGGAGGAGGCACTTTAATTGTCCCTAATATTAACTGGAAACATAACAGTACAGGCCAAAGGGGAAATAGTTTTTAACATTGTCTTCACGAGAATTTTCTGTGTCAGTGTTTCTGTGCTAGATCTGGTTCTGAAAAATGAGGTGGATCAAGTGACAATAGGGGAACTTTTATGGAACAGTGGTCATAGTACCACAAGGTTATGTTTCTTCCTAATCCTAGTCCATAACAATCTAATGTAAAAATATTTTACTGGATGAAGGCCAGTTTAAATGGAGTGGCAACAAGTATTGCTCAGGTAAACTGGAAATATACAGAATTATACAGAACTACAAACTGCTGACAAGAGGTGATGGGTAGTCATGACAACGTACATTGTGGGGGCTTGGGGGCAAAGAGAAAGGTGGGACAAGCAAGGCCAACACTCCTTGGATGATGAAAAAGATGAGGAGGTGAAATGTATAATGAAAGCATAAGGTGTAAAGAAAGAGAAAAGAAATTTGCCAAATTAGTATTTTGCTTTTATCCTTACCAACGAAGATGCAGTTGAAGTTACTGTGAAAGAGGTGGTAACGCAGACACTGGATGGCCTAAAAATTAATTTGATCACAAATTGAAAACTCAGCAGGACCAAATGAGATGCAATGATACTGAGACAAGGGAGTTTATTGCGGAGGTATTGGCACCAGAGAACAGAAGGAAAAAAGTGCTAGACCTTTGTTCAAAAAGTGCACACCGGGGATAGGCTTATACATGCCAATCAATTCAACGAATTATTAGAAACAAAAATCCTTTAGGAAGGAGTAAAGGTCTTTTTAAAAAGATAGAGAAAAGATTTTAAAAAAGAATGGCTCCAAGGATGACAGAGTTCAAATTATTTTAATAGTTTAAAGGAGCTAGGCCAGTTTCCCTTTCTGCGGAAACAGTGAAAAGGAGATGTGATAGTGGTTTCCAAAATCATGAGGGTTCTGGACAGAGCAGATAGAGAGAAATTGTCTCCTTTGACAGAACAGGCAAGACCCATAAAACACCAATAGAGAGAGAATAAAATAACCAAAGATGAAATGAGCACTTCCTCCAACCCTCCCCAAACACATGCAGTAGTTAGGATTAAAAATTACAGAGATTATTTTAATTGGTTTAGAGTGTGGCAGAGATTCAACTCTAGCTTTCAAAAAAAAAAGGAAAAATGCAGACCTGGAGAGACAAGGGAGGAAACGGGCTTAATTGCTTTGCTTTCTTGCAGATAGCTGGCATTGCACAACAGACTGAATGGCCTTCTTCCACATTTCTTTATTTAACCAAATATGAACTAGCGGGAAACAAATATCCTTATCCTGCACCTCAAGACAATTAGATTGGTGTTATCTAGGAATATATCTCTTGACACTACTTAGCCCTGTGCCCATTAAGGGAAAGGCACAAATGATAGGAACTTATTCTTTCCTGAGAAGTGGAGATATAAATCAGGAAAACAAATGCAGAACTCATTTTAAATATTAATGATGTTAAAAAGTCATGCAATAACAACAAAGACTACTAATGAAAAGAGTTTAAATGAGTTCTGCTAAACTTCAGCTATAAATGGCAATAGTCAACAAGTAAATTTTCCAGGAAGTGTTAGATTATCAAAAGTACAAGTATTGGGAATTCAGAGCAAATAGAAGAGAGCCATTTAGCTAGACAGATTAATTCAAATAAAAGAGTTCAACAAAACGAACTCACTTCAACTTCAGAAGCAAAATATTTAGGTATAAATGAAATTGATTCATCCATTAAAACACAGTCTTTTTACAAAAAAAATGAACATGTTCTAACAACCTTTAAAAAGGGCTTCTTGAAGTCACTAACATAACTACGTTAGTAATGACAATTTCTTTTAGCCAAAATTGAAGTAAGTTTCATTCTTGATTGAGGTTCCTATCACCTTGAATTTTAAATTCTATATTCTTGATCAATTTGGATTATTTAAACCCTTTACCTCCCGTTTGGTACATATTGACTAATAATTTCAAGGACTCCATCTTGAAAGGCTAATTAATGTATATAAAAGGGACATGAAAGGAAAAATGAATTTTATCACTCAAGGCAAGGTGCGATCTGTGTATATGGAAATTGATTATTGGAATAGTGATTTCCTTCTACAAACAGTTATCAAACCATTTTTAAATTTTCCAAAATGCAATTAAAAGGCCCTCTATGTTAAAGTTCCGACTTTAACATCTTATTCCTTAAAAATGTGAAGCAACGGTATGTTTTAATAATAAGTATTTCCTTTTGCAAAACTCACAGCAAGAGTGCAAACAGTTTAACAAGAATAATGTAATCACATCTCAAAAATACAATTTGCACGTACTGTGCGCGCAATGGGATCTCTTTCCGCTTCCCAGACATCTTAATGGGATCATTACAATTCACAATTGAAGCAGTCCCAGACAACCCTATCTGATTGACGTACTGTACTACTCCCTAAGCAACTGCCAGTTCTTAGAACTTGACTCGCATTTCATGCCCATTTACCGAATACACAAAAGCAAACTAGCGAAAGGTGAGCACGTGAAAAGGTTCACACCATGGCGTTAACAACTTGCTAGCGCAAGCAAAACAGTAAGGTCGGGCACCAGGTTCGAACATTACTCTCTACGCAGCCCATTCCTGTTGCGTGCTTCTCAAATCCGACGTGCGCGCCCTTCATTCCAAAAAAACAGGCCAATCAATTACAGCAGTGACGACGTTGCACTGTAACCGGACGACTTCCTAATCTTTGCAGGATGTTTCAGTCTCGGTAATGTCCGCGACTGGGGTAGGGGAGAAGGGTAGCGCAAGACACGAACGCGCAAGGTGAAATTGAGTACCCGATAACAACGCAGCTCAAGCCAAAATACTCACCCTTCTGCTCGAGTTTCGTTTTTTCGAGCTACGACTGAACATGTCAAAATAGGTCAGCGTCGCTTAATCAAAGAGATCTGTTAGCACCGATACCAAGAGGGAAAAAAAAAAGCCGACGCCGTAACTACAGCTCCTGAGAGTGGCGCTCGAGTTCCCGACCGGCTCTCGACAATATTGTGAATGGAAATTCCCTGTCTTCCGGTCACTCATCCCGCCCCTGTAACTAATAGTGGCAGCACTATCATCAGCTGGAGTGTTAATTTTAGATTTGGTGTTGCACTTTGCTTTAAACGCACAGAATTCAGCTTGTGTTCCTTTTGATTACTTCAAATCAATTTGAGATAACGGAAAAACGGCTTCTCCTCCAAACAACAGAAATAGGGGCAAAAAGCTGCTGTTCAAGTGAACCAAATAAGGAAGTTCTTTATATTAATAACCTAAAGATGACGAACGGTTCAAAACTGTAAACTGACTACAAAAACGTCCCCCTCCTCGGATATTTTAAAACTGCAAGAGGAAACGAACAATCCCGGGATCCACAGCTAAGTCCTGAGACATGAAAAATTAGAACAGGAAACTAAAACTGTGCAAACAAGAACGGACAAAAGGAAGCTTTGAAAAGAAAGCCATTAAGCAATATCAATAATCGAATAAAAATTGTAGATGATAAATTCTCGTTTCCTACCAGGGGTGCAACAGCATACGAAGAGTTAGAGCAGGCGGAACACCAGTGGTGATTGCAGTAGTTATAAGTGGATTCGATGGGGCAACGTTATCCGTAACCAAAAAAAAGTAGGGAAAGACAGGTGTTCATTTCTGACTCTCCTCACCATTATTTAAGAATGTCAGGAGCGCAGAAGTGCTTAAGGGGCCTTCCCAGTTACAGCAGCAATTTTGATGACCGAGAAGACTTGCGTTTAAAATAGTCCGCATTATTGAGATGAAAGGTGCGAGGCAGTAAAAAGAAAACGAAAAACCTTTGATGTTATAAGCGCTTGAATGAACGCAAGAAATTCCATTTCAAGGGAGAAAAAGTAAGCCAGAATTAATATGAAAGTGGATTTAAAGGTGAAGTCTAAATTTATCACAGTCGATTCCTTAAAAATGCAGCACCTCCTTAAATGCACAGTACTTCTCCTCAAAGCGACAGGACATTTGTTCTGCAAATGCTACTGACAGCAATTTGCATTCGAAATATAGTTCGCACGCATTGCAAAAATCTTTAAAACTCCATCTATTGTTAAAAGTGTCTCTAAAACCGCTCCCATCAATCGATTCGTTCTAAATATTCCACCCACGTAATGATTTATAAATTATTTACATTAAGGCAACGGCCGGACCACAAAGGTCACGTGCTTAGATCGTCAGGCGTATTGCACCGTGGGACATGAAAGATTAAAACCTTTACATTTAAACCTTACAAAGGCAACATTAATGCAAAAGTAAAAATGTCAGTTGTATCTTTTGACTGCCTCGCGTTTTCGGTCAAGTGTTTTAATTGTTTTCAATGAAAATAAATTTATGATTGTTTTTCCATGATTGAGGTTGAATAAACTTAATCAAGCCAGAAGTAGCCAAGGGTAAATTGTGAAAGATTTATTGAAATTATTTTTCCCATTTTTGTCAGATAACCTGCCACTACTGTATTGCGTGAGGGTTACTTATTAGTAAACTATTAGGAATGAAGAGACCTCATTACCAAATAATGTGACGTAGTTTCGAAAGCCGAGGTATGCTTTAAGAAATGCAGGATTTGCAGTTGTAAACCATTACAGTTACCGTCACCGAATCCTTTTCCACTTTCAATTTCATTGTATTAGTTGCTAGGCGACTGAAAAGATTTATAGACACCTATTGTCAGTTTTACTGGAGCTTTCTCGATCCAGCGCCATTGGACTCGTCTAAATAGGGAAATTCTTCAGCCGAAGTTAAGCGAATGAAAAATCAGTTCGAATGTCAGAAGATGTTCGCGATCCACACGCTGTGGTACAATGTCTGCGGACTGTTCCTTCATAAAGTGACTATTGATCTGGTTATTAAAACTTATACTTCGTCTCGGAACTATTTCAGAGCATGACACATGGCTTGTTCTAAATAATACTTTACAGAAACTTCTGAGATGTATTATTCATATGCTCTTTCCGTCCTTCAATAGTTTAAAACAAACGTAAAGCAGCATCATGAATGTCCCTCAAATAACTGACTTAACAACATACCCCGCGAGTACGGTTCCTTTGTGTAAACCACAAACTCCTATTGCTGGAAAATAATTTTCCCCACTGGTACGGTTACATAAATGAGGCTTAGTGCAATAATACAACATCTTCGACGCTGAAAATACATTTGATCGGGTGTCCAATCAGACCTCAATAAAGAATTGGAGACGGTAATGAAATTTGAGGCTTTCGTAGATTGAAGGTTTTTTCTTGAGGTGGTGCGTACAGAAAGTGCTATGATTGTTGCCCTGTTAAGAACGCGTCAGAAAATAGCGAACCAGACCGATTAAGTTTCTGGTATCTTAACTCCTCCGCTTCCCCCATCCCACCAACCTTGCAAAATTTTAAACACATCTCTTAGGTCATCCTTCTTCCAAGAGGAGATCAGTCTGTCAATGTTTTCTTGATGTATATGTTGTTTCTGGTATCATCTTTGTAAATCTTTGCATCTTCTTAATATACCAACTAGAACTTCAAAACATTTCTTCACTTTTGGCATAACGTCCGTATTTTTCAATTCTATCCCTTGTCATTAATGTAGGGCTTTATGAGACGGTTGTCTTCAACCGTCTCCTTGCGTGAAGTAAACGGGAGCAGAAGGGCATGTGATCTAGCTGGCTAGGAGCCCAGATCAAGCTATGTTCAAAGCGGGGTGCCATTTGTAACACCAGGAGACAAAAGGGAAAAAAGTAACTGGCCTTAATGCGACCAGGCTCATCAAATTAAAGGCCCTCGAAAGACGAAGAGACAGAAAGACAACAGCTGTTCGGAATAGCAGCGAAGAAAATAAAGACCATTCTCAGTTCATCATCAGGAAGGATACTGCTGGCAGTTCAGATCTGCTCAAACAAACAGGAAATTTGGAGATTTAAAGACACTGCAAAATTCACCCTGGCATCTTCAGGAAAAGGGACTCCCCAGAGTGGGCCTTGCTACTCCACGTCAGTTCGGGAATTTTCAGAAATCTGACGAAAACGGCTTTGGGGAAACAAATAACTCCATGAAATAAGTAGTGAGTCGTTTTTTTTAAGAGGAAAAATGGGAGAACTCTGCACTGGTTCCTGTAAAGAGCAAAATTCTACCAAGTGCGGTGTAAAGTATAAAAGAACATGGGGTTTCGTTCACGTTATAAAGGCAAGGGTCTGTAGTTTACTGCATTAGTTGCCTCTGTGACGTTTAGTTGAAAAGTTATCTGCTTCAGAAACTGTAGATCTGAAACAAAAACAGTGTTGGACAAATACAGAAGATAGTCATAGAATCGTAGAGACATACAGCACAGAAACAGACCCCTTGGTCCAACTCATCCATGCTGACCAGATATCTTCAAGAAATCTAGTCTCATTTGCCATCTCTTGCAACAGCTGAGAGACAGAAAAAAAGTTGAAACTTTAAGTCCAATATAACTTCTTCTCAATGTTTAGTTGACATTGACTTCATTGTATGTGAAATCTTGTATGTGAAATCTTGTATGATCCTGAGTCAGCGAGAATTCAATTTTTTTTTGTTATTGTTGCAATCTGAGCAGTCTAGAAATAAAATCTTGGTTTCTTTTCTGAGTTACTATCCCTGCGAGGCAAGTGTATGCCAAAATAAATCACATTTGTTGAATAACACCCTCATGAAGAAATTACTAAACAAAATTCCACTTTTTGTAGCTTTCACCTCAAATGAAGCAGTAAATTTCATTTTAACGATTACAAAAGTACACTTAACAAACAATTACAGTGCTCATGCAGAGTCCTATCAGACAAAAGCTTTCACCTTTCAGTTTCACAAGTACAACCACTGTAGGCAAGGCACATTTCTATGAATCTGTTAAATGAGTCACATTGGACTCAAAATGTTAACTTTGCTTCTCTCCACAGATGCTGGCAGACCTGCCGAGTTTCTCCAGCACTGACGGTGCAGCTTTAGAGTTCTTTTTAAACTGACTAATAACATCCCAGTTCAAGGCCACTTCTGGAACAACACCCAATCCTTTAGCATCTCCAAGCTATGCACATAGCTTTTCAGGCTTTAGAACTTGTTGGTCAACTTTCAGAGCATCTCCAAGCATTCCTGTATCCTTTTCCAACAAGCAAAAAAAACTCTTCTTGTGTCTTCATCTGTGCACTGATCACATTGACCTCAAGCTCTGCTGTTTATAGCTCTCCTTTCTGTTGTACCATTCTTTTTTGCCAGCCACATTAATTTTTCTTATTGGTACTTGTTGCAAGAAAAAGGTTGCCAGGTTGTACCGGTATTTATTTCCCAAGAAAATTACAGTTGATCCAGTTACAGTTCATGCAAACTTAAAACCTTTCTCAAACATTATTAAAAACAATTAACTTCACTCATATTTTAGAGAGATTAAAAGTTTTCCCTGCCACACTCCTTCCAGGTCAAACATAGTCACATATGGTCTTGTTATTCTGTAGCACACCTTTGATTGATTTATGTATTTATACTCCAATATACTGTATTATCAAACTTCGACAAAATTTTAAAAGTTCACAACCTGGAGTGAAGAAATTCCTCTTCTCAGTCTTAACTGGCCTGTCCCATTATGGGGATTGTGTCCCCGGATTTTAGAGTCACCAGCAAGGTGAAAGATCCCAAGCTTATCCCTATTAAGAATTTTGTAAGTTTCAATGAGATCACCTCTCTGAAATTTCAGGGAATACAAGGACAGTTTACTTAACAAATAGCAATCCCACCATTCTGGGGATTATTCTGGTGAACTTCTTGCTGTAAATCCCTCTATGGCAGGAACATCCGTCCTGGGATAAGGAGACCAAACTGTACAAAATACTCCAGGTGCAGTCTCACCCAGGCTCAATACAACTGTGGCAAGCCATCTTTACTCTTGTACTCACATTCCCTTGTAATGAGGGCCAACATATCATGTGCCATTCTAATTCCTTGCTGCACTGTGTTCTAGCTTCAGTGAGTCACAAACAAGAACACCCAAGTTATTTTGGAAATCAACATTTTCTAACTTTGCACTATTTGAGAAATGCTCTGCATTTCTGTTTTTTTTCTACCAAAGTGGATAACTTCACTCATTTACATTATATTCCAACTGTCTTTTTTTATAGAATCCCTACAGTGTGGAAACAGGGCCTTCGGCCTAACAAGTCCACACTGACCTATATAGCTTCCTACCCAGACCCATCCCCTATAACCCACCTAATCTACACATCCCTGAGCACTACGGGCAATATAGCATGTCCAATCCACCTAGCCTGCACATCTTTGGACTGTGGGAGGAAATCGGAGCACCTGGAGAAAACCCACGCAGACATGGGGAGAATGTGCAAACTCCACACAGACAGTTGCCCGAGGATGGAATCGAACCAGGGTCCTGCAGTGCTAACCTCTGAGTCACCGTGCCATCATGTTCTTATCCGTTGGGCGACAGCAGTGTGATATTATTGTTAGACTGTTAATCCAGAGATCCAGATAACATTCCGGGGATCTGGGTTCGAATCATGCCATGACAGATGGTGGAATTTGAACTCAATAGATTCTTAATTCCAGATATTTTGATGACGACCACGAATCCAATGTCGATTGTCCAAAAAACCCATCTGATTCAGTAATGTCCTTTAGGGAGGGAAACTGCCATCCTTACCTGGTCTGGCCTACATGTGACTCCAGACCCACAGCAATGTGGTTGACTCTCAGCTGCCCTCTGGGCAATTAGGGATGGGCAATAAATGCTGCCTAGATGTGACGCCTTCATCCCCTTAGTGAATAAGGGAAAAAAATTTCCTTGAAGACTTGCAACCTCTTCACAACTCCCATTTTGCACCTAACTTTGTGTCCTGAACATTTGGTCATACATCCAAGTACAGATCCTTGTAGTACTTCACTGGTACTCACCTGCCATCTCGAGATTGGTTCATTCTGACTATTTTCCTTTTCATAAATCCATGTTGATTCTGTTCAGTCATTTTCTAAGTGCTTTGTTATCACACCTTTTATAAATTAATATTTTCAATCCTACTGAAGTCAAACTAACTGGTCTTTAGTTCTGTTTTCTCTCTCTATCCCTCTTTAAGTAGCCAGTCTTGGGCACATTGTAAATTGGTTCCTCCAGACTGGAAAGTAGCCAATCTATAGAATTCTGAAAGATAATCAATACATTTGTTATAATAGCCACCTCATTTAATACTTTATTATTTAGTTTATTTAACCCACAAGGTTCAGTCCGATCAGAATATGACTATTTTAGACTGTATTATTAATACAAACTTTTTCAATTTCATGTTTTTACAAATTCCTTGACTCATTCTGGAAGACAGTCTATACCGTCCTCAGTGAAGACGAGCAAAAAATGTTTGTTTCTCGAGCACTGTTTCTCTATTCTCCATTATGAATTAATCTGTCTCCACCTGTAAAGGACATTTGTTTTTGCTAATCTTTTACTTTCTGCATGCATAAAGGATGCTTTTACAGTAAACCTTTAATTTAGTTGCTAGTTCACATTCACGTTTTCTTTTCCGGTTATTAGTTTCTTCGTCATCCTTTGCTGGGTTCTAAATTGATCCCAATCCTCAGCCTTACCACTTACTGGCATTGTTACAAGCTACTTGTTTTGATTGAATGCAATGTTTAACTTTGGTTAAGTACAGTGAATCCACTTTTCCTGTTGGGTTTGTGTGTCTTAGAAGAATGTAGATCCATTAGAGACCACGCAATACTTTTTAAAAATACTAGCCATTGCCGGTCTCTCAAATATTTAATGTATTTTCAAAACCACAGCCAACTCACCCTTCATACCTTCAGTTCCCTTTGTTCAGATATGGACTTTCAGCTCATTCTGAAATAGATCACTTTCAAACTTAATGTAAAATTTTCATCAGATTGGGGTTACTATTTTCTAACGATTCCTTTTTAGCTAGATAATGAATTAGCCCCTTCTGATGACATAATACTAAATACAAAATACGCCAATATCTCCAGCTGGATCCTCAATGTACTGATCCAGAAACACATTCTCCACAGCATTAGTGCTAATCAGATTTACCTAGTACATATGCAAAGAGAAGTCAATTCTTACTTTATAAGTCAGACTACTTGCAGTTTTAACTTCTTGATTTATATCTTGCTAACATTACCACAATAGTTTGGTGGCCTATAAAAAACTCACGCCAATGTTTTCTGCACATTTTGTCTTAGCTCCGGCCAAACTCATTCTCCATCTCAATGCTTCAAACAATGATCTCCTCTCACTAACGTGTAGATCCTGTCCTTTAATAACAGTGCTCCCACACCTCCTTTCCTCTCTAACAATTCTTCCCAAGCGATGAAAATTTCTGAATACTTTGTTCCAAGTCCTGGTCACCCTGGACTCACATCTCCATAAAACCAATTAAATCAAACCCACTTTCTCCTTATTTGCACCTTCAAATCATTTCAGTGTTGAATTTCGTTTGTTCTTGATTTGTTGAAATTCTCCTCAGCCTCGAACATCTTTACACCACCACCAATCCCCACCCCCACTCTAAACTTCAAATTAATGAAAATCATCAGCAGTACTGGTATTGGAGGGGAGACAATGGCCTGGTGGTATTATCACTGGACTGTTAATCCAGAGAGGTGGTAATGCTCTGGGGACCTGGGTTCGAACCTGCCACAGCAGCTGAATTTGAATTCAACAAATATCTGGAATTAAGAGTCTAATGATGACCATAAATTGCTGGTTGTTGGAATAACCCATCTGGTTCACCAGTGTCCTTTAGGGAAGGAAACTCTTGATTGTCCTGAAGCCAACTTTAAACCAATTCTATCACTTGTTCTCCGATCCCACATTCTCTGACCTTATTCATGAGGCATTTTATTAAGGACATTTGAAAGTCCAGAAAATTGCATTTTCTGCATTATCCATAACTACCCAGTTACTTCAACAATTTCAATGAAAATGGTCAAGTAAGTATTTCCCTTAAATACAATGCTGACTTTGCATTATCATATTTCTCATAGATATTCTTCTACTCTCTCTAGTAAGCATTCCATGTTTATCCCAACACTGATGTTACCCTGACTCATCTATAATTCCCTGAACATACTGAGTCCCCTTTCTTCATGTAGGAATTAGCTATTAAATAGTCCTCTGCCACTACGCCATCTTCTTACAAATTGTCGCGTCCGAGTAGAAATGTCTGATACTTCTGCTCTAGATTCTTTAAAAATACACAAACTGAATACGTTTGGGTTATTATCTTGAATTTAATTTGTTCAATACATATGTTCTCATTACTCAACTCACCATTCAATGGTAGATCTACCTTGTTCATCTCTTTTGTTAAGCAAAATAATTATTCAATATCTCTGACACCAATTATCATAAATAGTATTATACTGTCTATCTTGTAATGGTCCTATTTCCATCAAAAGCACCCCTTTCTAACTGATGTGCCTTTATGCTTATTTTTTTAAAACATTAAGTGTGCTCTTATGTCTTTACTGATTCACAAGAGTTCCAACAGTATTGTTTGTCCTTTCCTTTTGGGGAAAAAAGTTTTGTTTCCTGCATTTTGTTGAACACCATTTTCTACTGTTATTGTATGTAGTCATTTGCCAATGCTGTTCTCATTTTAGCTCTCCCCCAAACAAGTTCTATTCTTAGACCTCAAGCATTACTCCAACCTGTCAGCCTGGTTTTTGTCATCAAAACCTTTGCAACCTTCTTAAAAGTACATTATATTCATTACTGCTGAAATATTTTCCTTTTACTTCTCTTGCTTGTTCTGGCTCATTCCTTACTACTCAATCCAATCGTAAAATCACTGGTTGAGCTTTTCACATATTAGGTTACAATAGAATCCTATACATATTCTAAGAACTTCCATCTCCCCTTTAACTGCCTCCTCTGCTGCAATTTTCCATGCTTTATTTCTTAATTTCCAAATTTGTCTGCATATTTCTTCTTCTACCTTACAAAGCACCTAATTGTGGAAGGGAGGAACACAGCCGGCCAGGCAGCATCAGAGGAGCAGGAAAGTTGACAATTCGGGTCAGGACCCTTCTTCAGAAATGGGGAGAGGGAAGGGAGCTCAGAAATCAGGAGAGAAATAAATAGAAATAGACATGTCCATCCTGGGCTTCTTCCAGTGTCACAATGACACCACCTGAAAACTGGAGGAGCAGCACCTCATATTCCACCTCAGGGGTCTACAGCCCAATGGCCTAAACGTAGATTTTACCAGTTTCAAAATCTCCCCACCTTCGGCCTCATCCCATGACCAACCCTGCTCTCATCCCCGCCTCCTTGACCGAACACAAACTGTCCATCTTCTCTCCCACCTATCTGCCCCTCCCACCTCACTGACCAATCCCCACCACTCCCTACCTGCGCCTACCTATCATCATCCCACCTACCTTCCCCAGCCCCACCCATCCTCTTCTATTTATTTCCCAGTTCCCTTCCTCCTCCCCATTTCGGAGGAAAGTTCCTGACCCGAAACGTCAACTTTCCTGTTCCTCTGATGCTGCTTAGCCTGCTGTGTTCCTCAGCTCCACACTGCATTATCTCTGACTCCAGCAACAGCAGTTCTTACAATCTTGCAGAACAACAAACCAGCTCAGTGAGCCAACCAACCTCAACACCCACAACCCGAGCTACAAATCTACTCCAAAATCTTACAATCTCTAATCGTGGAAGGAGTGTGATGTATTTTCTATGATGGACACTTCATTGGATGTATCATGTTCCTTTTTCGTAGAGAGGAGACAGCAGCTGTCTGGACAATCTGTTCATAATTTGATCAAACAGGTAGTCAAAGGTATGTGAATGGAATTCCAGAGGATAGGGTCAAAATTACACAAGGTCCTGCTTCTTAGGTTGAAGGAGGGAGAAAAATACTGCAGATTGGAATCAGAAGAATTATGTGGGAAACGAATGCAAGCCTACTAGAATATGTTGAGGCAAGATGGAAGATGACTATGAGCATTTATAAATACAAGTCAAGAAAAATAATTTTAACCAGATATAATCACAATTGACATGGCGTGATGTTGGGCTTAAAAATGATGTCATCAAACCAAGCCATTAAGTGTTAATCATTAAGGGTTGAATGGTCATGGCAATCAGCAATTGAATAAAGTGGAAAAATACATGAAAATAGGTTTGGTGTAAAAATACAGCTTTGGCTGGAATGTAACTGCATTATCTCGATTGTCTATGGAAACCATTCTTTATATAGTTAACAAGGAGCCACCTGGAGATTTGTTTTCAACTTGTTTCCTGCATGATGGAATGTCTGGAAAGTAGTGAAAGTACTACAAAATGGTGATACAGTATGTAAACAGAATAATACTAATATATCAGGGAGTTTGTCCTACTCATTGGACGGGGATCTGTGAGACCAGTGCCATGGAATCTGAGATAGGGCTCTAAGTCCCAGCTGTCCAAAGTCCACGGCATGAAGATAAGGTAGCGACACTCATTAGCTGACACATGTATAAAGCAGTCTAAACTCTTGATTCACTCATTAGTTTGTCTTTGTATTAAGAAGATTCAGTTCAACTTCACTTCTGTCAGTCCAGGTTCTTCCATGCTCCCAACATCTGGTCTCATCTCCCTTTACATAATAAAGCATCAGAACTCCCTAGCAACATCAGCATATACACTGAAAGGAAAGACCCCAAGAACATCGCTCATTTTTAACAGGGGTACAAACAATGACAATTAATGTTCTTTTGGTCTATCCTGTGGCTCATTAGAATGTACATGATCATCTGAGAAGGTCCATTAGCTTCAGGAGGGTGAGAAATCACTGAAACATGAAGTATATTAGAATTAAACCCTTTGTTATCTGGTGGTTGGCTTGGTGTTGCAGAATTAATTTTTCTGTATTCCCACTGTTTACACAGTTGGACCTTTGGAAGTCAGCATAGTGATAGTTTTTTTTTCATGCACTTAAGGGGGAAGGTGTATGTGAAGGGAATAGGTACTGAAAGATGTGGAATGGCATCACCATACTCAAGATGAACCTAAAACATGATTGGGATCTGGTCAATCTAAATTGAAACAGAACAGGAGCAGGAGTAGGCCATCTCCATTCACTGCGATAATGGCTAATCATACAAGTCAGTATCCTGTTCACACTTTCTCCCCGTACCCTCGGATTTCTTTATCCCTAATGACAATATCTAATTCTTTCTTGAAAACATTTAATGTTTTAGCCACAACCACTTTGTGCCAGAAAGTTCTAATGTTTTAACGAAGATCTGTTATTTTAACAAAGGACTGCGTTGAAGTTGTTGGTTGGTTGGTTCGCCAGTTCGCCAAGCTGTCTGGTTTTCATGCACAGAAAGACATCAATTTGTTTCATTTGAAAACAATTTTGTTTTCAAAACTTCCAATTCCCCGGTCCCCAACACCTCATCTTTACCACGGACGTCCAGTCCTATACACCTGCATTCCCCATGCAGATGGCCTAAAGGCCCTCCGCTTCTTCCTGTCCCGCAGGCCCGACCAGTCCCCCTTCACTGACACCCTCATCCGCTTAGCCGAACTCGTCCTCACCCTCAACAACTTCTCTTTCAATTCCTCCCACTTCCTACAGACAAAGGGGGGGGCCATGGGTACCCGCATGGACCCGAGCTATGCCTGCCTCTTTGTAGGTTACGTGGAACAATCCCTCTTCTGTAGCTACGCTGGCCCTAGACCCCACCTCTTCCTCCGTTACATTGATGACTGCATCGGCACCGCCTCGTGCTCCCACGAGGAGCTCTTACAGTTCATCCATTTCACCAACACCTTCCACTCCAATCTTAAGTTCACCTGGACCATCTCTGATACCTCTCTCTCCGTCCTGGACCTCTCTGTTTCCATCTCTGGCAACCACCTGGAAACTGACATCCATTTCAAGCCCACCGACTCCCACAGCTACCTAGAATACACCTCCTCCCATCCACCTTCCTGCAAAAATGCCATCCCCTATTCCCAATTCCTTTACCTCTGCCGCATCTGCTCCCAGGATGAGGAATTCCACTCCCGAACATCTCAGATGTCCTTGTTTTTCAAGGACCGCACCTTTTCCCGCTCAATAGTCAAGAACACCCTCGACCATGTCTCCCGCAAATCATCCCTCACATCCCCTCCCCGCAATAACAACCAAAACAGAATCCCCCTCATCCTCACGTACCACCCTACCGACCTCCGGATCCAACACATCATCCTCCCACACTTCTGCCATCTGCAATCCGACCCCACCACCAAAGACATTTTTCCCTCCCCACCCTTATCTGCTTTCCTGAGGCACCACTCTCTCCAGGACTCCCTTGTCCGCTCCACACTCCCCTCCAACCCCACCACACCCGGCACCTTTTCCCTGCAACCGCAGGGAGTGCTACACCTGCCACCTACACCTCTCCCCTCACCCCATCCCAGGCCCCAAGAAGACTTTTCACATCAAGCAGATGTTCACCTGCACATCTGCTAATGTAGTATACTGTAACCGCTGTTCCCGTTGTGGCCTCCTGTACATCAGGGAAACCAAGCGAAGGCTTGGGGACCGCTTTGTAGAACACCTACACTCGGTTCGCACTAAACAACTGC
The DNA here is from genome assembly GCA_024137785.1 of Ginglymostoma cirratum. Lineage (NCBI taxonomy): Eukaryota > Metazoa > Chordata > Chondrichthyes > Orectolobiformes > Ginglymostomatidae > Ginglymostoma > Ginglymostoma cirratum. The sequence continues at coordinate 23,078,904 of JAHRHZ010000069.1, read as the reverse complement.
ACCTCTCAGTCGCGAACCATTTCAACTCCCCCTCCCATTCCGCAGACGACATGTCCATCCTGGGCCTCCTGCAGTGCAACAACGACGATACCCGAAGGTTGCAGGAACACCACCTCATATTCCGCTTGGGAACCCTGCAACCCAATGGTATCAATGTGGACTTCACAAGCTTCAAAATCTCCCCTCCCCCTACCGCATCCCAAAACCAGCCCAGTTTGTCCCCGCCTCCCTAACCTGTCCTTCCTCCCACCCATCCCCTCCTCTCACCTCAAGCCCCACCCCCATCTCCTACCTACTAACCTCATCCCGCCCTCTTGACCTCTCCATCCTCACTGGACTGACCTATCTCCTCCCTAACTCCCCACCTACACCTTTACAGGCTCCATCCCCGCCTCTTTGACCTGTCTGTCTCCTCTCCAGCTATCTTCTCCTCTATCCATCTTCTATCTGCCTCCCCCTTTCTCTCTATTTATTTCAGAACCCTCTTCCCCTCCCCCATTTCTTAAGAAGGGTCTAGGCCCGAAACGTTAGCCTTCCTGCTCCTCTGATGCTGCTTGGCCTGCTGTGCTCATCCAGCTTTACACCTTGTTATCTTAGGCATCAATTTGACTGGGACAGATTTACAGTCCTGGGACAAGCAAGACAAAGTCAAGCATGAGAATTCCTGGAGGCCTGGTTTTAAACCACTGATGCAAGTAATAAACATGTTGAAATAGGCTCCAACTACATATCACTACAGCACAAAACCAGAAGCAGGACTGCCCACTATGACAGACCGTACCATATAAATTCAGAGCAGGACAGAACAACAGCGCTTCAGAGGCTACACAGCGCTGACGATGTCACCTAGAAGGGAGATGAAACGTTTGCAAGAAAACCAGTCAGCTCGGCGAACCGACCAACAACTCCAGAAAAATGCTAAGTTCCAGTGCAGTATATCCTAATCCTATATATTTTGCCACCTCAGATTCAATTGCTTGAGTTTGGATATGATTTTGAATTTAATCAGATTTTTCAAAATCAATTGATACAATAAATTATAAATAGCAAAGATTATAACACAAGTCTGGGAGCTAGGGACAGTGGTAATGTCCCTTTCTCTGGGCAAGAAGGTCCAGATTCAAGTGCCACCTGCCAAGAGATGCATCATGATGCATCTGAATAGGGTGACTAAAAATAGTTGGAATTCCGAGCACCACAACATAACAACTGTACTTAATTTCTGTACCAGCATTTGAAAATCCATCAATGACCTTACACTCTTTACAAATACTGCTATGAAAAAGTGGGATACTGAAAAGTGTAGAATACCACTTATGATTACTATGTGCCAAACTCCTGCTATTAATTAGCTGTCCAGAAATCAAGTGACTTCTGTGTGACTGGTATTTTTGCTTTGTTGAAAATGACCCTCAATTTTAAACTTACATCATGTCAAAATTATGTTTACAATATTGATAAGGAGATGGTAAAGTCACTAGGTCAGCAATCCACACACCCAGGCTAATTTTCCGAAGATACAAATTCAAATCCCACAGCAACTGCTGCAATTTAAATTCAATTAATTAAAAAGAAATCTGGAATTGAAGGCTAGTTTGTGTAGTCATAATACTATTGCTGATTGTAATAAAATCCCATCTGGTTCACTACTGTCCTTTAGGAAATTTGACATCCTTACCAGATCTGGCCTACACGTAATTGACTTGACTGTCCCTTAACAGATGGGCAACAAATGCTGAGTTTGCCAGCATTTGCCAGTTGACTTCAATGAATTAAAACAAAAATGCTTGTCAGCAAACATTTAAAAAAACTATGTTCCCTAATCTTAATTTCCATCCAATTGTTCCTGAAGATATACATTGCCAAATACCAATTTTGCAGATCAGTGTTGTCATTTTCCAGAAAACACTCCCTTGACGGAGATGGCCAAAGTATCAATGTATTGTTCAGAGAAGTTAAATGTGAAATATGTTTCATTCATGTATATATTGAGGAGCAACAAGGATCATGAAAAAAAACTGCAGCTCTGAATAGTATCAAGGCATATGTGGGATAGATTCAAAGTGGCCAAGAGACAGTTGTGCAGGCAGCAGTTATGTCTCTTTCTACTCATACTTTAACCAAAAGGATAGAGAAAACTGCTCCAGCGTATAATTGTGGTGATATAACCATCAATGCAACATCTCAAATCTTAAAATCTATTTTGAAAAATGTCTGTTTTAAATAAATATAACATATACTTTTGTACAGGGCTAAGAGCACAAGACGTGTGAAATTGGCAATTCTATAGCCAAACCAAAAATAAAGGAATAATTGAGATTGGCTGGGTTAAATAATTCTGTTGGTTTTTCTGAGCTGGAAACAAATCCTTTTTTTATGAATTAGTCTAAAATATCCCAATGTGATTAATATACCAGCAGGAAATTTATTTTCAAAAAGTGTTAGTTGCTTTTCAATCTTAAAAAAACTAATTTTGACATGTGACATTAGCATACCAGACAGCAGTTATATCTGTAATCACACCATTATTTTAAATGCAAACATATTGGTTTAGACAATGTGACTGAATTTGAATTGTGATTATAATTTGCAACATATGAAGTGTTGTCTATGGAGAGATGTCTGGTATAAATAGATGACTAATAGTGTATCAGAAAAATTAAATTAAATTTTTCATTCAAATCAAATATTACAAGTGTTCCAATTTCTGAAATAAGTATAATCAATCTGAGCTACCAGGAAACAGACAAAAATAAATAAAAACAAATGGAAAAGCTACTGCAAAACCCAAGGGAAGTAGAGACGTGGCTGGAAAGTGTACAGCAAGTGAAACCTGCTTGGCAGTTTCTGAAGCCTAGAAAACTGAACTAGACAACCAAGGCAACTAAATAATTTAAGGCATGAAAGCCACTGTTTAGTGGGCATGGTTACAACTGCAAAGTGCTAGTTATTAGAAACAAAACTGGCATTGGAGGAGAGCTGATACTAAAGGAGAAATAGTTATAATGGTTTATATTTATTGAATTCTTGGAGCAATGACCTCACTGGAAAAGAACTGTGGATTTTGTAAAGTTTTAGTGAGGTACATTTTAAATTTAAGAACAAGAAAGAGAAGTAAACCATACAGCTTGCTCCACATTCAATATCAAAGCAGATCATCGGTCTTAACTCCACTTTCCTGCCTCTCCCCATACCGCTCAATTCCCTGACACTTAAAATCCGAATGTGTTTGAAACAGACAGCATAGTTAGAGCTGTACAGCACGGAAACAGACCCTTCAATCAAACCAGTCCATGCTGAACATAATCCCAAACTAAACTAGTCCCACCTGCTGCTCCTGGCCCATATCCCTTCAAACATTTCTCATTCATGTACTTATCCAAGTATCTTTTAAACATGTAACTGTACCCACATCCACCACTTCCTCTGGAAGTTCATTCCATACACGAGCAAACCAGTCCATGTAAAAATGTTGCCCCTCATGTCTGTTTAAAATCTTTCTCCTTCCACCTTAAAAATATACTACCTAGTCTTGAAATCCCTCACCCTAGGGAAAACTGTCATTCATCTTACCTACACATAATTTTATAAATCTCTGAAGATCATCCCTCAACATCCTACCCTCTAGTGAAAAGAGTCCCAGCTTATCTGGCCTCTCCTTATAACTCAAACCCTCCATTCCTGGCAACATCCTGGTAAAACCGAGATAACAAGCATGGGGCTGGATGAACACAGCAGGTCAAGCAGCATCATAGGAGCAGGAAAACTTGACGTTTCGGGCCTAAACCCTTCATCAGAAATGGGGGAGGGGAAGAGGGTTCTGAAATAAATAGGGAGAGAGGGGGAGGCGGATAGAGGATGGATAGAGGAGAGGATAGGTGGAGAGGAGGCAGACAAGTCGAAGAGGCGGGGATGGAGCCAGTAAAGGTGAGTGTAGGTGGGGAGGGAGGGAGGAGATAGGTCAGTCCAGGGAGGACGGACAGGTCAAGGGGGCGGGATGATGTTAGTAGATAGGAGATGGGGGTGTGGCTTGAGGTGAGAGGAAAAACAGGTTAGGGAGGTGGAGATGAGCTGGGCTGGTTTTGGGATGCGGTTGGGGGAGGGGAGATTTTGAAACTTGTGAAATCCACATTGATGCCATTGGGCTGCAGGGTTCCCAGGCTGAATATGATTTGCTGTTCCTGCAGCCTTCGGGTGGCATCACTGTGGCATTGTAGGAGGCCAAGGATGGACATGTCATCTGAGGAATGGGAGGGGGAGTTGAAATGGTTCGCGACTGGGAGGTGCAGTTGTTTGTTGCGAACTGAGCGCAGGTGTTCTGCAAAGCGGTCCCCAAGCCTCCGCTTGGTTTCCCCGATGTAGAGGAGGCCACAACGGGTGCAGCGGATGCAGTATACCACATTGGCAGATGTGCAGGTGAACCTCTGCCTGATGTGGAATGTCTTCTTGGGGCCTGGGATTGGGGTGAGGGAGGAGGTGTGGGGGCAGGTGTAGCACTTCCTGCGGTTACAAGGAAAAGTGCCGGGTGTGGTGGGGCTGGAGGGGAGTGTGGCGCGGACAAGGGAGTCGCGGAGGGAGTGGTCCCTCCGGAAGGCAGATAAGGGTGGGGAGGGAAAGATGTCTTTGGTGGTGGGGTCTGACTGTAGATGGCGGAAGTGTCGGAGGATGATGCGTTGGATCCGGAGGTTGGTGGGGTGGTATGTGAGGACGAGGGGGATTCTTTTTTGATTATTGTTGCGGGGACGGGGCGTGAGGGATGTGTTCCGGGAAATGCGGGAGACACGGTCGAGGGCGTTCTCGACCACTGTAGGGGGGAAGTTGCGGTCCTTGAAGAATGAGGACATTTGAGATGTGCGGGATTCTGGTAAACATCCTGGTAAATCTTTTTTGAACCCTTTCCAGCATAATATCTTTCCTATAACAGGGTGACCAGAACTGGACACTACTCCAGAAGAGGCCTCACTGATGTCCTCTACAGCCTTAGCATGACATCCCAACTCCTATACTCAAAAGGTGTGAGTAACAAAAGCAAGCATGCTAAGCACCTTCTTAACAACCCTGCCCACGCGATGCAAACTTCAAAGAATTATGTACCGGAATCCCAAGGTCTCTGTTCCACTACGTTACTCAAGGCCCTACTTCTAACTGTAGAAGTCCTGCCCTCGTTTGTTCTACCAAAACGCAATACCTTACATTTATCTAAATTAAACTCCATCACAACCCTCTACGGTAAAGGATTCCAAAAGTTAACAACTCTAGTGAAGAAACTTCTCATCTCAATCATAGAAACAGAACACAACAGGTACAGCCCATCCATCTCTTCATGCCTGCTTTGCGATTTGACAAGACCGTGGCTGATAATGATCATGGTCTCAACTCCATTTCCCTAACTGCCCTTGGAAGCTGAGACTCCTTTGTCCATCAAACTATTTATCTATAAAATTCAATGACTCATATGCTAAATGATCAGTGCTGTATTCCAAGATGGTGTCCTCTTCTTCTAGATCCCCTAGCTAGTGGCAACCACCTGTGTCTTCCCTGTCATGATTCTTCAGAATCTAGCATATTTCAAGAAGACCACCTCACATTCTTCTAAACTCCAGAGCCAACAGGCCTAATTTTCCTACCAGCTCATGACAGAGCAGCACACTCATCCCAAGAGCAAATCCAGTGATACTTCACTGTACTGCCTACAATGCAAGTAGATCCTTCCTAAAGCATGGAGATCAAAACCCACACAGTAATCCAGCTGCAGTCTCACTAACACCTTGGGCAACTGTAGTAACTCTTCCTTGTTCTTCTCTCCTAACTAACTTGCAGAAAAGGCTAACATGTTATTTGCCTTCCTACTTGCTAGATAAAACACATATGCCAATTTTGTGTTCCAGTTTCTACTTGTTTTATTATCGTCAAAATAAATAATCACATTATACTACATCTGTCATCCTGTTGCTTGCTCATTTAACCTGCACATATTTCTACAGTGTCTGTGCCCTCCTCACGGGTTTGTATTCTCACCTCAATTTGCATTATCTGTAAACCTTGATTCTTTACTCTTAGTTTCTCTGCCTATGTCATTCATAGAGATTGTTAGACTTAAATCCTACCATAATCACATTTAGGTAACTTGTATGTGTCAGGTTGAGGTCTTTTGGGACATAAAACTTATTCATGAAAACAGATGTATAGCATTGAACTTGTTTGCACTGCAGAAAAGAGAAAATGATCTAGAACTTAAAAATTTTGAGGCACAGTTAATATACTTAAATGAAGTTTTGATTTCTAACAGCACAGAGGTAGAGGAATCAGAAGTGACCAAGAAGACAGGTGAAGGCAGAGCAGCAGACATTGTCTACATGGACTTCAGCAAGGCTTTCTACAAGGTTCTGCATGGCAGACTGGTTAGTAAGGTTAGATCACAGGGGATCCAGGGAGAGCTAGCCTATTGGATACAAAATTGGTTTGATGGTAATGACAAAGGGTGGCAGTACAGGGTTGTTGTTTAGACTGAAGGCCTATGACCAGAGGTATGCCGCAAGGATCAGTGCTGAATCCACTGCTGTCCGTCCTTTATATAAACAATTGGGATGAGAATACAGGAGCATGGTTAGTAAGCTTGTGGATGACACCAAAATTGGTGATATTGTGGACAGAAGTTTATCTAAGAGTACAACTTGATCCACTGGGTCGAGGAATGGCAGATGGAGGTTAATTCAGGTGAATGTGAGGTGTTGCATTTTGGCAAGACAAACCAGGGCAGGACTTGTATGGTTATCGGTAGGGCCCTGGGAAGCGTTGTCAAACAGAGACCTGTACAGGTACATAATTCCTTGAAAGCAGCGTCACAGGTAGACAGGGTGGTGAAGAAGGCATTTGGCATGTTTGTCTTAATTGGTCTGAGCACTGAGGACAGGAGTTGGGATATCATGTTCCAGCTATAGAAGACATTGGTAAGGCCACATTTGGAGTAGTGCGTACAAGTCTGGTCACCTTGCTATAGGATGTTATTAAACTGGAGAGGGTGCAAAGATTTTACAAGAATGTTACTGAGACCGGAAGGTTTGAGTTAGGAGAAGTTAGATAGGCTGAGACTTTTTGCTCTAGAGCGTAGGAGGCTGAGGGGTGACCTTATAGAGGTTTATAAATTCATGAGGGGCAAAAATAAGGTGAATAGCCAAGGTCATTTTCCCCAGGGTATAGGAGTCCAAAACTAGAGGCCATAGGTTTAAGGTGAGAGGGCAAGATTTAAAGGGAACCTGGGGCAACATTTTCACACAACTTGGCCTAAATTTGGAATAAGCTGCCAAAGAAAGTGGTAGAGACAGACAAAATTACAACATTTAATGGACATTTGGATAGGTAAATCAATAGGGAAAGTATAGAGAGATAATGGCCAAATACAGGCAAATAGACCTGATTCAGTTTAGGAAACCTGGTCAGCATGGATGAGTTGGGCCAAAGAGTCTGTTTCTGTGAAGGCAAAAAAATAATAATTCCTTTAAAAGGGATTGTGTAAATGTTTAGTTGAAATCCACTTTTTTTTGTTGTTGAGCATGGATTTTAAGTTTATGATAATTGTTTGAGCGGCAACACAAGCATCGACTCAAAGGGAATTGGGTGATTGGCCTGAACTGTGATCAGAGGATGGTGTACAGGCATGCATATGCAATTCAACAGAGTCACTGACTAAAAGCTCCAGGATAGACGTGCATTGAAATTGTGAAATAATTACACAGAATGTATTACTTATACACACACACACACACACTCAGGACAAGTTTTTGCCCTGTATAATTATTTCTCATCATTGTCCTTTTATTCTTCCATGTCTCTCAAGTTTGTTCCAAGTTTCCCTCAAATATGTTAATACTTATCTGCTTAAAAAGCCCATCTAGCACTATACAAGGAAAATTCCCCTAAATTCTTTACTGATTTATTAGCAGCTATTTTATATTTATGCCCAATTGCTGTGGGCTGATTTGTCAGTAATTTTAATTTTAGTGTTGTATCATGTCTGATAATTGTAGATATTTTTAAATAAACCTGTTCAGATATGCTGTGACACACTTCTAAAGCATGTAGCACTTGAACTCAGAGCTTCACGGCTCAGAGTTAGAGATACAACCACCGTGCCAAAAAAGCCCTTTAGGTAGAGACATTTTATTAATGTACAATATTTAATTGCATACAAGTGGTGGGCGATAACCAGGCATTCGTTGTTCCTCCTATAAGAAAAACTCTAAGTGAGACATCATCTATGGAGATTAACATCACAAACTTCCAACAAAACCCACTGCTTCTGAATACTATTCATCCACAGGCCAGTACTTTGGGAGGTCTTATCTACCTGCCGTGATACTCTTAGTGATGGATGTCTGTTTTCCCAGATCTTTGTTCCTCCACCCCATTTAGTGTCTTATTGTCTAGTAAGTAGAAAAATTAAATTTCAGGATGGTTCCTGAGCTGCTGGGATGCACCAGTTTTATTGTGACAAACAACAGGCTGTTGTTAACAAAGATGAGAGGACTGAGAATGTTTCAAAATGCTGATTTGTAATTCTGGAAAATCAGGGAATACTAGTTTATTTGGGGAATAAAAGGAGTGCATTGTAGATTATACTGTAAGGGAGGAAGCAGTGTAGTGGCAATTTCGTTGGTCTAGAAACCTGTGAGGGCCAGCAACACACGTCTCCCCACACCCCTCCTTTCATGAGCTGCACAAGGGATAAATGTGAAAATAATTAATTCACCTCTCTGTAATTCGTAATTCATTCCAAATTCATACCTAACAATGCTCTTTTTAAACGTCTTTCAAAACATCAAAATGAGAATTTCTCGAACATTAAAAACATTTCAATCCAATAAACCGCAGTTTGTTCCAAAGCATTCAGTTGAAGATAAAAATCATGTGCCCTTAAACCTGACAGTTACATGTGTTTGATTTACGAAGCGGGCAACACACTGCTCCCAATTCCTGGTTACAAACCTGCTGGATCCTTCTTAAAATGATGAGGAGGGGAAAGAAAACATTCCAATTCACCAATGAAGGCTTATTCCAAAGACAGAAAGAAATCATGTTTTACTCCGTGCAAAAATACAATCAAAACATTTGATTCGAACATACAGGTCTTTTAGCATTTGGAGCACGAAGGTTTGGGGGGGGGCGGCGTGGAATCACAGCTCCACCAGTCACGCTGCACCGTAAACGGGGTGGATGGGGGTTACAGGTACAGCCAGAAATCCCCCCCCCCCGCATGCTAAACTGTCACCGGTACAACATCAACACAAACCTGAAAACAGCCGAGTTTAACGACAGTCACGTTGGATCAGCGCCTTGACAGATTAAAAGAGAACTGAACCTTTTATACCCCCGATTCGTCAAAGAGATTTGGCAGCTTCACTCCGGAAGGACCGATGTCTCTCCGAGAGAAAACCCAAAGGCTGCGGCAACCGGGGGGAGGAAAGACGGGGGGTGGGGGGGGGAAGAGAGAGAGAGAGAGAGAGACGTTTAAACACGATATGTTTTACAGCGAATACCGTTATGGTTGGGATGCAGCGACCGTTACGACACCGGCTGGGACCTACCTGTGGGCGCGGCGCGAGCTGAAAGACGGCGCGCGTCCGGCCAGCAAAGCGGGGAGGCACGCGCTCGCACCACGTGCCGACCGCCTCTACCCTCAACCCCGCGCGCGTCACACGAAGCAGCACCTGAGGCAGCGTTGCACTCCCCCGGTTACATAACCTGCAACCTCCCACACTCCAAATATACAACAGCAACTGCATCTGTCAGCAAACTCTCTGCGTTCTCTCCTACACACTGTATCTTCGATACATCGGGGCAAACAACCAGCGACGTATCTTCCTTTCCCCGTCCTTTTAGCACTGCGGAACATATTGAAGACCGTACTCAAGCGTATCGGCCTTTCTTATAATATAAGCGTCCCGGTGCAATGGAAACCGGTGCCCGCTTTTCTTTTACCGCCGCACATCCGATTTAAGACTTTGATTCGAGCAATATCACCTTCCCTAGTGATTGAATAACGAGTGAAAATGCGCTATATCTCTCACGACTGTGAGTGACATGACTTGTGGAACAGGCACCTAGCCATCGTGCTGGAATCAGGCATAAGCGAAGCTACAGTTTGAGCTCTCTGAATACGGGAACAAATACTGAATTTCGAGTTTTACGTAATCGATTAAAAATAAAGGTGACGTCAAAAAGACATCTTTGTTCTGTTATGTCAAAATATATTTATATGGTTACACAATTATTGGAGCACTTCTGCGTGTATGTACTACCAGCCTCCATTCAAGAAATACACAATTCAAACTCGCAGGTTCCTGATGAACCGCCGCACAACCACAGGAGGTCAAAAACGCCTCCATAGCACCGCTCCTTTCTCTTCATCTCCGACGCTCACATGTTTAATTTAGGTATTTCCGATCGCCTAAATAAAAGTGACTTATATGGTTTTTAAAGGCGTTAAAATATACTTTTTTTTAAAAAAATTGAATTTTAAAAGACGTTCCTTTAAAAAGACCAAAAAAACTAATAAAACGTGAAGAAAACGAGTCCCTCCTTGATACCAGGTATTTAAAAATAGTGAATTATATGCATTGTATTTTTTACTTTTACATAAAGGATTGGATTTTAAAAAATCAAGAATTTGTTTCTCATTAGCGAGGACTGTTAAAATAAAGAGAACCTTTGAAAGTGAATGTCAGACGAGAAAAAGACGCAACAGCTTGAAAGTTGACAATTATTTCTCTGCAATAAAGGAGGGAGCCTCATACTGAATCGAGGCAGTTCCACGTACAGCTTCCACCTCTTCTGTTAGGATTCATGATGAAGATATGAATGTGACTACTACAGCTGAGAATGTGGTAGAGCCTGAAATCCCCTAGAACCGGCAGAGGAGGTCATGACACTGGCCCACGCCAACTTCGGTCAGTGCAGTCTCAGCCATCTGGAGGAACTCACGGTAATATAAGAAAAAGGTCAATGACAATCTCCATTCCACCAGTGTAACTGCCATCATCTTCTCCCTGATAACTCACACTCAGTTTATCTCTGATACTATTCCTACTTCTCATCAAGCTTTATCCTGTGCAATGCTTGCTATTATGTGCCACATCTTCTCTTGCTTGCAGTCACCCACCCCAACCCACTAATCAATCCTTCATGTCTTCTGCAGCTCAGTCACTTGGACTACCTCCACACATGTATCATAATAACAGCTGTTCCACCCACTTTCGCCTCCTTTAAAACCAGCCTGGCTCATTCTAGAAGGAGAACAGCCCACAATAAGGCCAGAAGAGTCAAAACAAATAGCGTACTGCCTGCATTTGACTCCTTACCTTATGAAGTATAACATTGAAATGCATAAGCAAGCTGTAAGTGGCCAGGAGATATGCCATGAGTGTTATTAGACACTAGCACATGTTGGATGCCAATATCCGCAGACATAGGCTTTGTGGGTATGATGCCCATGAACCGTGCTCTGAATGTTTTTGCCTGGTGTCCATTATGGAGGTCCTTTGGAGCAAACAGCAAGCTGACGTCACCATGTACCTGCTCTGATGCCCACATCAAGAATTCTCAGTGTCCAGTTTGTGTGATGCATTTTGGTAAGATAAGGAACTAAATATTAATTAGGTCAATCATGTTGTTAATTAGGCATTTGGCAAGCTACAATTCCGCTTGATTGTTAACTCATTGTCGCTTAGTGAGAAACATGCTCTAAGTGAAAACACTGCTCAGCAATGCATAAAAGATAGAAGTGGCCCCCAGTATTAAGCTAGGCCTGGCTGGACTTCTCACATGATACTACAGCAATTCTCACTTGGCCTACATCATTCAGGCTCCTATAAAATTCCACTCAGTTTCTTACAGAAAGGAGATTGTTCAGAACAATTACAGGCGTTATATTTCAATAGCTTCCTCAGAGATAGTAAGAACTGCTGATGCTGGAGTCAGAGATAACACAGTG
>JAHRHZ010000069.1:23054831-23066515 GCA_024137785.1 Ginglymostoma cirratum | reverse complement strand
TGGCCTGCTGTGTTCATCCAGCTCTACACCTTGTTATCTCGGATTCTCCAGCATCTGCAGTTCCCATTATCTCTGATACAATTTTAACCCCACTGCGAAGCCTCTCATTTTCTGATGAAGGGTCTAGGCCGGAAACGGCAGCCTTCCTGCTCCTATGATGCTGCTTGGCCTGCTGTGTTCATCCAGCTCTACACCTTGTTATCTCGGATTCTCCAGCATCTGCAGTTCCTATTATCTCTATTTTATACAAGTTATGATCATCTATCAAGACAGATTTAATTCTGGGATCTGACTTGTCCCAGCAGTGACATCACCTGAGTTCATCACAATGGACTGAAGTTTACAGAAATTAGCTAAGTATCAATTTCAGGGAGGGTTTCTCTCTGTGAGCTGTGGTGACTTTCTCATACTATTCTCTGCAGCTCATCTCTTGAGCAATGTATCACACTGCATTAGTGCCCCACTCATACTGTTTTGCACTTGGTGATGAGGGAAGTACTTGCCGCTGTTGGGATCTCCTGGGATTCCTGGAGCAGGTGCAATGACAAGCTGGGCAATAGGTCAAGTGCTGCTGGTGAAGAGCTGGCCTTCACAGTATAACTGATGGGAGGGGGACAAGAAAAGAAATGTGTCTGAGGGTACATGGATGACATGGCTGGCATTTCATTGCAAATACAAGCTCACTTTAACAAATGTATTGCTATTTTACATCATCACCTGTCTGACCAACAGTCATTGTAAATTCAACTGTAAGAACCAACCTATCCAGGTTTCCCATCCTTGCATTATTCCATCTTCCTACTGTCTAAAGGGAGTGCTACTATTTCCCCAATGTCCAGTGTAACACAACATATTCTCATTGTTCAATGTGGGAGCATCACAAACTGGAAAGCATTCAAACCATCACTTATATTAAGCAATAGCAAAAGCAAAGAGAAAAAAGAATAGCTGCATTTGCTACTGGGTAAAGACAGGTCCTGCTTGCCTCTCAATCAACAACAAATTTTCAATAATGAATGACCATTGCATCTTACGGCTTACATCTATTGGAACTGGGTATTTTCTGAAGAAGGGTCCCGACCCGAAATATCAACTTTCCTGTTCCTCTGATGCTGCCTGGCCTGCTGTATTCTTCTAGCTCCACACTGTGTTGTCTCTGACTCCAGCATCTGCAGATCTTCCTATCTCTGGTTAATTAAGTCCTGGCAGCATCTGTGAAGAAAAGATCAGAGTTAATGTTTCGGGTCCAGTGACCCTTCCTCTGACCCTTCCACAGAACCTTCTGAGGAAGGGTCACCGGACCCAAAACGTCAACTCCAATCTTTTCTTCGCAGATGCTGTCAGACCTGCTGAGCTTTTCCAGAAACTTCTGTTTTTATTCCTGATATACAGCATCCACGGTTCTTTCAGTTTTTATTAATTAAGTCCTGTCTGGCTTGTCGCACTTAGCACCACAGAGCTGTGTCATGCAGAACATGATATTCCTCCTGATCAATGCTTTCAACTTCCTTCTTGGAAGATTGTGCAGCTCGTTCAGCTCTTCAGCATCCATCATATCCCCTCTTTGCCTGCTCCAGTTGTGCAGAGTATAGCATTCCAGGATTATGCAGCATACTCTGTCTAGAGAGTACTACAAGGGCCCTCCAGAGTAATCGAAACATCAAAACATCATCTTCAACTGGTGTGACATCTGCTCCATGGTGGAAGGGCCGCAATGTATTTATTTTTGGTCTCAGGGTGTTATGTCAAGGAGTCGTCGGCTATAGTTGCAGAGGTGAGCACTTGTTTCCCAGTGACCATTCTTGTAAGGCATCTTGTCATTGAAACAAAGCAGGAACATGGGAGCCCTCAAGGATATAAATATTGTGACAGCTCCCAGGGTACTTGGCACAACGTTCTAAGATGTGGAACCATAATCATCACAAAGTACAATGATGAATGCAGCTCAAGCCACGTCATGCAAATATGTTAGGAGATTGTGTGTGCTATGTGATTACTGATATTTTGTGCCCTAACCCTCCAAGAGTGTCAGCACTGCCAATAAAAACATAGAGTCATGGAGTCATACAACACAGAAACAAACCCTTCGGTCCAACCAGTCCGTGCAGACCATACTCCCAAACTAAACTAGTCCCACCTGCCTACACTTAACCCATATCTTTCCAAACATTTCCTGTTCATGTACTATACATGTTGATAAATACTTAGTCAAAGAAATGTAAGATCCTGTCCTAAGTATGAGGCACATTGAATTTGAAACTCTGAAATTTCTTAATCATTTCTTACCAAATTTGCAACTTTAACTATCAACCCAATAATGAGTATCTCCATCCCATTTTAACACAGACTATTCCTGAACAAACTCACTGTTCATCAGGCATCTGCCACAGACCAGCACTCCTTGCAGCTGCACCATATTCAAGAGCCATGACTGCATCTGGAGGAGTACTAGCATCTGCCCTGATCATCACTGGTGATTGATGGAGATTGCTGAAAAGAGTAAATGGGCACTGAGGTTCTCTGACTAGGAACTAGAGGTCATGGTTGAGGGGGCAGTGCAGAGGAAGGCCATGCTCTTCCCGGAGGACAGACTGAAGAGGCTAAGCCACCATACAATGTCTGCCTGGTTAGTGATCATTAATCTGGGTCAATGCCCTGTTCAGGTTCAGAGGACTGCACAGTAATGATGAAAGAAGGTCAATGACTTTCTCTGTGCCACCAAGACAAGTGCCATACTCTGATCTCTGCTGCTTCACATTTACTCCAACCCTGCTCATGCACTCATGTTCCAACAAAGCTACTGCTCTGGCACGCCATCTGTGGTATGCAACATTTTCCTTCACTTGTTTCCCTTGCCCCAATCCTTGCACTGACCCCTCCCCCACAAATTCCCTTCAAACAGCTGAATACCTTTTTCACACATGCACCAACAGTCCAGGCATTCACATTTGTCTAACTCATTCAGCACCCCCTTAAGGCATGACAGGAGAAGTCATTCCACAACAGGGCAGATTTCAGAGTCCTTCCCCCTCCCATGAGTAGAGGATAAGTGCCCTAACTGAAGATGATCAGAACTGGTTCCGTAGAGATGCAGAGACATCCATGTCCTGGCTACTGAGTAAGTAACACTTATAGTAGCACTGAAGCAACGACATTTGCTAGGTGTTTGGTATGCTGTTTTTGGAACGACCTCTAAACATTGGTCACAATGCCTTTGTCTTTTGCTTCTTACGGCTACAGCCAGTGTGCCGAGCATTTCAGCCAAGAGCTTATCACCTCTCCCGAAGGAGATTTCCTTGCCCTCAGGGGAAGAGAACTTTCAGTGCATGGAGGAACCATCAGCAAGGTTGCCCATTGAAACCCCACCAGCAGCAATGAAATGTCGGTGGACTCAATAGGTGAAGAGAATGTGGTATGGGAGGCTGGTGAGGCACACCCACAGCTGTGCAGAGACGTAGGGGAGAAATTCGCCAGTCCACTGGTGGTCCTGGGAATGAGGGACATCATGGACATGCTCAGAGACAAACAAGAACAGAAGGAAGGCATTCAGGATGCTTCAGCTATCCTCAAAGAGAAACTAAAATGATGCAACTAGTCCACCAAATGTCTGATTGCTTCCATTGACAGGTTGGCGGCTGCGATGGAGAGGTGGGCCTATCACTTGGGACTGAAGTCAGGGCAGGAGTGGGTCAGGGAGCCTTGGCCATGGTTTAGGTGCCAAGTCCTATAATGAAGGCAGGCATGCCAGGAGGTACCGAGCTGTTGGAGAAGGAGGTACATACAGATCCCTGGGCCTGTGCAGACTCAGGAGAGACTGAAGGTGACCAGGCCACCTATGCCCACCTCTACCTCTACCCTGTGTACTCACTTTGATCCTTGGAGGTCAGACCAGGAAGGGTCACCTCACCTCAGACAAGAAATCCCTCAAAATGTCTGGCCAAGAACACGTCAACAAATCTTCAATGGGATCCACTGTGGAACAGGGTCAGTCCACTCCATCTGCTCAACAGGGGAAATTAGTTAGGTATCAGTGACTGCCAAAGACCCCGGGGGAATAGGGGTAGCAGTGCATGGGATTGGATCACTTTGACACCTTAGGTGCCTGCTTTTCATTATCCACTGTTTGGTTGGCTGTGTGCGTGCATGTGTCTCAGGCAGTTCCTCAACAGTTTCAGTGCCAGGAAGGTCCTACACGCAGTGAGTGTCAATGCTTCACAATGGCCCGGGAGTACACAGCCTACATTCCTGTGTCATCAACATCCCAGGAGTGCCACACCAATGTTATTCCCCTATGAATGCCTGGCGAACAGTTGTAGTTACAGCCTCCTCCCATACACCTTGTCTCACTTACCCCTCACATTCTGAATGCGTTTGCAGCCATCCTCCAGGACATTGCACAATATCCATGTGCTTCAAGATGGAAACTTCTGGCACTATCTTTCAGCCTCACTATTAACCTGTTGCTGTGACTCACAACATCACCTTCTCCCCCAAGGTGCTCATTCTTTCAAACCTACAGGTTTCACACTTCCCCAGATCACCATTCACTGTGCCCTGTTTTGCAATTTGGCCATGGACAACATGGAGGCCATTTGGAGCAAGTAGCGAGTTGAACCTGCCAGGTACCCATTCTGATTTCCACATGAAGCTTTCCTGATGGCTAGTTTGCATGGTGTGTTTTGTAAGATTGCAGCTGGTGATGAGTTGACATGTTAAAAAAGCTATTTAGCAGGCAATAAAGACCATTATTTGGGAACTCACTGCTCCCTGGTGAGAATCTCACCATGCCCCTTGAGTAAAGGAATTTGCACAAGATTACCTGATGGTAAGGCTGAATCACCTTGGCTAATTCTGCTACACATCTTGACATAGCCCACATCGTTCAGTTGCTCATAAGATTTCACCCAGTTAGTTCAAAGTCAAAGGAAACCAGCGCCATACTGTTGTGCAGCCTATGAGATCTTTGATTATCTTTGCAGATAGTAGTCCATGGCTGCCACTTTTATGGGTCACCTGTGATTCCTCCCACTTTACAGAGATGACTATGATTAATCTGTAGTGACCAATGATATGATCATGATTGCCAGGTGTCGGTATTTGTATCTCCCATAGTTGGACACCTCATGCACTTCACATGCAGGGTACTATGTCCAGATATTACAGAGCTGTCAGAGCTTGGAAGACTTAAATTGTACATGCCACCTCACACTTCTGGGCAGTGCATTACAGACTCTAACTGATGCGTCAAAAAACTTTTTCTCACATCACCATTACTTATTTTACACAACTCTTTAAATATATGCCCTTCTGTTCCTGTTCCCTTTAAGGCAGAAAAAACTTCTTTCTATATACTGTCTCCAACCTGCTCATGATTTTGAAAATTTCTATCAAATCTCCTCTCAGCCATCTGCTCTTCAACAAGAACAGTCCCAACAATCCTCAATCTATCCTCATAACTGAAGTTTCTCATTCCTGGAGTCATTTTTGTAAAGCTCTTCTGCACTTTCTCCAATGCATTCACATCTTTCTTATACTGTGGTGCCCACAACTGTACACAATACTCCAGCTAATGACCAACAAATGTCTGATACAAGTTCAACATCACCTCTTTGCTCTTGTATTGTATGTACCCTATTAACAAAGTTGAGAACACAGCATCCTTGATTAACTGCTCTTTCCACCTGCCCTGCAACGTTCTGTGTACATATACTCCCAACGCCCTCTGCTCCTGCACCCCCTTTAGAATCGTACACACTATATTGTCTTTCAATGTATTTCCTAACAAATTGAATCACCTCAGACTTCTCTAAATTGAACTTCATCTGCCACCTATCCTACCACTCCACCAACTTGTCAATGTCCTTTCATTGATATCTTCAGCCTGTACTGTAAATAGATGATTAATGTAATTGCCGCTTGAAGGGCCTCACATCCCTCAGAGACAGCATATATGATCTGACAGAAAAAAAGACACTCCACCCACTCCGGGTGTGATCACAGCCATTTTCCATTTCCTTTGCCCATTTGAATGAGAATGGAAGACAATGCAGGTCGTGCTTTGCACAGTGAGTCTCAACCTGGTAATCAAGGGGTTAACCAAAACCTTCCTGTTCCTTTCTTCCTTGTGTTCCGTGTCAGATTCACCAGTATTGGGCTTCCACATGTTCCCACAATGTCTCTCATTTATGACTTTATGTCCCAACATTACTGCCTGAACCTTGGCTCTACAGCTTCATCATGCCAACCATTGTGCGACATTGTTTACCCCATCAAGCCAGAGTGACTGTGACTCTACATGATACGTCCCTCCTGCAGCAACCCATGTCCTCCAATGCACTATATCACCCCCCAACTTAAATGTTGAGTTTCCCTGTTCACAATTATTGTTGCCTCTGCATCTCAGCATGCCACGTCCAATCCCCACAATTGATTTTCTCAACTTCGCTACCACAGCAGTGACCCCTTATAACACCCCTTGACTTCCATTGAACTGACCAAAGACTGGCCATAGCCTACCCCCAGACCCACTTGAGCAGTCAGCCCCAAATGATGAGTGACTGGGCCTCTGACTGACCGGTTTACAGCTCCCCAAATCACTTACCATAAATCCCCAGACAGATTGTTTGGCCCTATAAGATTGTTGTGATATGGAACTCCTTTCTCTGCCTGCCCTAAGAGATTGAGTCACCCATATCCAAGCCACTGGATTGATATTGGATGGTCCTCTTGACTTACACTGCCAATATGTCCTGATTGAATTCTATATCCCTTGACTTGACCAAGGACCACTTTCTTAGACTTGGAAACATAGCCATTTGGTTGAAGCACATGCATGTACACTGTTGCTGGTACTTTGTGCTGATGTGCCACTGATATAGCACAGTGCCACCCAGCAAAATTTCCACTTCCAAGACTGATAAGTGCTAACAATGACGACAAACTATTTGGCTTTGTGCCTGCGCTAAATGGCAAGGCAAGACAGAAGTATTGCAAGACTTTAGGTTCTAAATGAGGAGGAGGAAAGTGCAAAAAAGGCAAGGCAAAGTAGAGATGATGTGAGCATCCAAGTGGATGTAAAGTACATGACTGCTAGTAGAGCAAGCGGGTGCCCTGAAGTGCAACCAGGTTGATTCTAGGAGATGGATACTTGTCTCTGCGCACAAAGTATCCTGGCAGCAGCATTACATTAAAGGAGCTAGTCTGCTGTAAAATGCAGCATTAAAGCGGAAAACTATATATATGGGTTGGGGAATGTGCCATGAGAATGTGGCTAGTGTATGTCCAACACCAACCTCCACGGACAATGAGTGTGGAATGTCACTAATCATGTGCATGGATATGCTGGTGACTGCTGTCCAAGACAGAGGCCTGGAGGACCAAATGGAGATCTGCAGTTGTCAGATAGCCATTCTGACTTTTATGGTGAGAATTGTCACCATCTCTCTGCTGTGTATGAGAATGGCAAAATGCATTTCAATTTGTTTTTGTTTTATTCATTTGTGACGTGAGCATTGCCGATTAAGCTAGCGTTTATTGCCCATCTCCAGTTGACCTTGAATGAGGCAAAATTAGGTAATAATAGCATTACAAATGCATGAAAATAAGACTCTTGCCACTCATGAGCAAATTTGTTGTCTCACCATTCAAAACTTCGTTACAAAATAGGACTTTATTTCCTCGATATTAAGAATTTTATTTCTGTTGATGTTGTCATAAATTCCCAAATAATTGCTATTGCCCGCATTATTCAAGGGCTGGAATGATTTCACTCAATGCCTCTTAAAGGTGTACTAACATACTGATCATGAGATATAACACACAGATAATGTTTCATACGAGATACAAAAAGGTGTCTCAAAAGGGCAACATTGGAATTGCCCATTTGAGAAAACTAAGAAATCATTCAAAATCAACTGAGATGTAGTTCAAAGGATTGATTTCATTCAATGAAAAGTATAGGGGAAAATACAACTGGGAGTGGCAATATTCTCTCCATCTCTCTAGGTGTTTATTGTTTTGACTGAAAATATTTCTCAACATCATTAACAGCACTGGTTAGTGATCGGCTTAATGATTGGCGAAACCAGTTTTTTTATATGCTTATTTAAAAATCATAAAATATTTTCATTTGAAAGTATTTCATAATGCAGATAGATTTATAGTAATATATTTATTAGTTGTATTATTAGTTTTTCAGTGTATCTTTGATTTTTTTTGTCGCGTAGTAACAAAGTATAGTGAAATGCTTTGTTTACAAGTGGTACAGGCAGACCATAGTAAGCAAAGGATGTACAGATCAAAAAGACTTAGACAGAGGCATAATGGTTACATTGCACAGGACATGTGCCAGGTGAGATCAATTTTAGCAAGATCAGCGTTATTTGATGCTAGAGAGTCCATTCATCAGTATGATACAGCCAGGAAGAAGCTGTTCCTGAACCTGCTTGTGTGTGTGTTCAGGCTTCTGTGTCTTCTACCTGATGGAAAGAGGTTGAAGGAGGTAATAAACGGGGTGCGATGGGTCCTTAATGATGATGGCAGACTTTCTGCAGCAGAGAGCCATGTAAATGGAATCCATGGATGTAAGGTTGTCTTCCGGGATGGTCTGGGCTGTACGCATCACCTTCTGTAGTTTCAATTGACCTTTTTGAACAATACATATTTTTTGGTCATGCTATGTTGTCTCATAAGCTTAATGCAGCTTAGGGCCTTAGCAATGACGTAAACTGGCCCTGTTTGGTGAAAAAGGTGGATCTTCAGAACTGATTCCCTCAAAAACAAAACAGTTGATTTTCACTCCACCACTCCAGGACTTTAATCTTCAAACTGAAAATAGGAATCTGAATGTTTATATAACATTAACCTCAATTCTATTGTAACTTTTTGGTGGCATGTTGGCTCCCTTGTTTATTTTTCTGATGGAAACAGTAACCCCACAAAAAGTGAATTTAATGAATGAGACAACATGGGCTCATGGACAGCATTGTCACATTTGCCCTTTAATCATCATGTCATCAGCAGTCCCCCACAGATGGGGATAATACTCTCCCACTCTCAAGGTGAGTCCATAGGTGGCTGTATAGACCAATACGACTGCCACAGGCTCTGTTACACTTGGGGCAGGTGATGGTCATTTGAAGGGATGGGTGAGGCATTGGTGTGGCAACATCCCTCCTTTTGCTGTTTTTGCCTGCCTTCCATTTTCTCCCCGATGGCAAGTCTCAAGGTGCTTAACACCTCCCTGGATGCTCCTCTTCCACTCTGGATGGTCTTGGGCCAGTGATTCCCAGGTGTCTGTGGGAATGTCGCACTTCACCAGTGAGGCCTCGAGGGTATCCCTGAAGTGCTTTTTTTGTCCACCTGGGGCTTGCCTGCCATTTTGAAGCAGTGAGTAGAGCACCTGCTTGGGGAGTCTCATGTCGGTCATGCGGACCATGTGTCCAGCCCATTGCAGCCAATCAGGGTGATCAGTGCCTCAATGATAAGGATATTGGCCTGGTCGAAGATGTTGGTGTTAGTGCATCATTCTTCTCAGTAGATTCACAGGATCTTGTAAAGGCAGCATTGGTGGTACTACTCCAGTGCCTTGAGGTGCCTGCTGTAGCCAGTCCACATCTCAGAGCCACGTAAGAGGGTGGGTAAACCATGATCTTGGTGTCAGATCTGATGTTTTTGTTCTTGAACACACTTTTCCTCAGGCGGCTGAGGGCTGCACTAACACACCGGAGGCGATGTTGGATCTCTTCATCAATAGCTGCTTTGGCCAGCAGGACATTTCTGAGGTATTAGAAGTGATCAATGTTCTCTAAGGCCTCCCCATGGACCTTGATGATTAGGTTTTGCTCCACAGTGCCAGGCCATCTTGCGGATGTTCAGGATGAGACCCATGCTCTCATATGCCTCCATAAAGGTACTTACAGTAGTCAGCAGCACGTCCTTGGAGATTGCGCATACACAAACATCCCCTGCATACTACAAACTCGATGACTCTGGTTGGGGTGACTTTGGTTTTGGCTTGAAGGCAGCGGAGGTTGAATAATTTCCTGTTGGTTCTGTAAGTTAGGTCCACTCCAGCAGTGAGGTGAAGCATTGCAGCAAGGTAGACAAAGAACAGAGTTGGGGCAATGACGCAGCTCTGCTTGACACCAGTTCAAGTGGGGATGAGTCAGTGATGGAGCCATTTGCCATCACCACAAATTTCACTTCATCATAGAGCAGGTGCAGGATGGTGATAAACTTCATGGTGCAACCAAAGCAGCGAAGGATGCTCCATAACGCTTCCTGATTGACAGTGTCAAAGGCCTATGTTAGATTGAAGGAGGCCATGTACACAGGTAGGATCTTTTCTCTGCATTTCTCCTGCAGCTGTCACACAATGAAAATCATGTTCCTTGTGACCCTCCATAACCGAAAGCCGCACTGCGACTACGGGAGGACTTCCTCAGCCACAGGGAGGAGACGGTTGAGGAGGACCATGGCGATGACTTTTACAACAGTCGACAGCAGCGAGATTCTCCTGTAGTTACCACAGTCGGACTTGTTCCTTTTTTTGAAAATACTCAGGACCGAGGCATCCTGAACCTCTTCTGGGATTCTCTCCTCCTGCCAGATAAGGCAGGCAAGGGAGTGTAGCTGCAGCAGGAGCTCTTTGCTTCCGCACTTCAATGCCTCAGCAGGGATACCATCTGCTTCAGCAGCCTTGTTGTTCTTAAGCTGGTGGACGGCCTCCTCTACTTCATGCAAGCCTGGGGTGTTGCTGAGCTCATGGCATGTATTATGCTGTGGGATGCCTTCAAGAATGTTTGGACCAACAACAGAACCCTAGTTGAGGAGGTCTCTGAAGTGATTCCCCCAGCATTTTTGATGGATTCTTTATGTTTGGTAAGTCACTTCTTTGCCCTTTAGTAGTAAATTGGTAAAGTGTAGCATAAGTTAACAAACTATTTGAAATATGCATACAAAACTGGTTATAAGATAAGTTAAGGTTGCTGCACACACAATATAGATGCAGGTAAAGTATTTGACTTAATTCCTTCCCATGAGGCAGTTGCTCTGTGGAACAGGTGCCTGGCAAAAGAAGATGGACTGAACCCTTTGTAGAATGACTCTTTCAAAAACAGAATCAGTAATGTTTTTCAATACTTACTTCAGCAAATAATTGCAAATAATGTGAGTCTGAGTGGGCATATAAAATTAAAGTACCACAATTATAATCACTAGAAGCATATTTGGTGATGAGTTACAAAAAGTGAATAGTTTTTTTTAATATATATGTGTGTGGAAACAAATCTAATAATTCACAAAAGCAGTACACCATAAGCAAGTTATCCATGTTTCATTTATGAATTGAATGCATTTTGTACCAATCATTTCTTAGTTTACTTATTAATTCAGTGATATATAAACCTATCAGTTTGTAATATATTCATTCTAAAAGTACCACAGAGAAAATTCAGTTTGTTTGTATTAATATATTAGTTTCATAATCTTAACCAAGAAAGTTCATACACTATACTGAAAAAGAAACTCCAGTTTCCATGAAAGAGATAATAGGTACTGCAGATGCTGGAGAATCCGAGATAATAAGGTGTGGAGCTGGATGAACACAGCAGGCCAAGCAGCATCATAGGAGCAGGAAAGCTTGACGTTTCAGGCCTAGACCCTTCATCAGAAATGGGGGAGGG
>JAHRHZ010000069.1:22963171-23054431 GCA_024137785.1 Ginglymostoma cirratum | reverse complement strand
TTTGTGATGAAGGGTCTAGGCCTGAAACGTCAAGCTTTCCTGCTCCTATGATGCTGCTTGGCCTGCTGTGTTCATCCAGCTCCACATCCAGTTTCCATATTTGAATCAGTAATTTGAATTAGACAACTGAATAATAAAACTTAAGAATCTATTGTTGTCATCGTGATTCAAATTTGGACTGTTAATCTTTGAAACACATCAGTCAATTTAATACTTGGGACTTTCATGAACTGAAATGGTTTTAAAAGGGAACTGACTTGAAATGGCCACATGCATCATCTCATACACATCATCTGTCCAAATTTCATGAAACCAATATAGATAAAACAATCTGAACCAGAGTTACATTTTATCCATAGGCAATTAAACTAATCATCCACCCCCTTCTCACTCCATTCTCTACCACCTCAAGAGGCAGGAAAGGCCATCATCTTATATGTAATTTGCATTATTATGAGAATTTTCACATGTTGGAAATTGAAGCTCGCCTACAATTAACAAACCTGAAAACATAACACTCAGAGACAAGGAGTATACACACCAGCTGCTTTTTCAATGGACTTGCTAGGAAGAATAAAAAAAAATGGATTTCAGATTACAGAATTGAAATATGCTGGAGAAATCTCCTTCCGTCTCTCTCAAGTAAACCTGGTGATTGGCTTCTTCCTGCTACGGTAAATATTAGTTAACAGCACTTTAACTGGGGAATGGTATAGTTTCATGCTATAAAGGACTTACATTTTTGTTGCAACCAACTGAGAAGGTTGAAAAGAGTGAAGCTGATTCACCCTTCTTCATCTGGTCGTAATGAAAATGGGATTCATCATTCAAGATAGTTTCCCCTAGGTTAGTGAAAGAATTGGAATGGAAAAATAAAGTCTTTTTGGAGTCTGTAATAATTAATATACCTCCATGGAAACGTTAAAGGGGGATCAGAAGATTTCTCAGATGTGTGAAGTGAAAGTGATGGTGAAGCTTCACTTAGTGAAAGAACCACAGGGCATATAGCAGAACTTCAATATTTAGCTAAGGGCAACAGTGTTCCATGGAATATGAAAGAGGTTAGGGGAAAATCTATTCCTAAAAGAAAGGGAAAATGAAGGGAAAAATAACCCACAGAAGGCACCATTGGTAGAGAACACCAGGAATGTAACAATGCATTAAAACAGAGTTAGTCATGGGTTATTAAAGGAATAGACTTAAATTGTAAACTTTAATCAGTCAAATGGATTGATGTAAAGTTTAATAAGAGTGATGTGCGGGACACAACCCTAGAGACAGTATGGTAGGCAAAAATTAAATTACCATTCGTTAACATACTTGAAATGTTTGTAAAAATGGCTAGATCAGATACATGGATTATAGAACTGGGCTGGTAAGGGTTAAATCTTAGACAGGCAGCCACAGCTCAGTTAACAAATCCTTTTGCCATTCCCAAAGCCAATTTTAAATGCAATGTAAGACAAAGAGAGTGAACGGGGAATTGTTTTTGTGTTATTGTCACATTTTCTGTTATTATTCATTCTGAGCTTCAGATGGAATATTCATTGAAAATAAGAGGGAGAAATATTGTTCACATTCAATTTTTCATGGAAGTAAAGTGTCTTGATAATATAATACCTGGACTATTAATCTTTGAATCCCATTGGCTGATTTAATGTCTGTGACTTTTATGGACTGAAATAGTTATGTAAAGGCACCAAAAACACTGACTTGAAATAACTGCAGGCACCACCTGACTTGCATAGGGTGTGTACACTGTGTTATCTCTGACTCCAGCATCTGCAGTTCTTAGTACCACAAGAAATTTTGTATGTTTCAATGATAGCACCTTTCATTTTTGTGAACTCCAACAAGTACAGACCCAGAGATAACAAGGTGTAGAGCTGGATGAACACAGCAGGCCAAGCAGCATCAGAGGAGCATGGAGGGTCCGAAAGAAGGTCAGAAAGAAGGGTCTAGGCCCGAAACGTCAGCCTTCCTGCTCGTCTGATGCTGCTTGGCCTGCTGTGTTCATCCAGCTCTACACTTTGTTATCTCAGATTCTCCAGCGTCTGCAGTTCCTACTATCTCAAATACAGACCCAGGCTACTCAACCTCTCAGAAGCCAATCCTCCATATCTGGGATCAACCTAGTAAACATTCTCTTGACTGCCTCCAATGCCAGTATATCTTTCCTTCGATAAGGGACCAAAACTGTTCACAGTACTCAGAGATGTGGTCTAACTAGTGCCTTGTTTAGTTTTAGCAAGAGTTATTCTTTTTATATTATGTTGTCTTTGAAATAAAGACTGGCATTCCATTTGCCTTCTCGACCTGCTAAACATGTGCGCTGGCTTTTTGTGACAAATGCATAAACACTTCCAAATCCCTCTGTGCTGCAGTTTTCTGCTGTTTTTCTCCATTTAAATAATATTCAGTTCCTCTATTCTTCCTGCCAAAGTGCATAAACTAACACATATTATATTCCAGCTGGCAAGTTTTGCTCACTGGCTTAACCTGTTAATATTGCTTTGCAGACTCTCTGTACTATCTTCATCATTTGCCTTCCCATCTATTTTTGTGTCATCTGTAAATGTGAGTACAGCACATTTATTTCCCTTGTCCAAGCTATTAATGTATGTTGCAGATAATTGTGGCCCCAACACTGATCCCTGTGGCATTTCACTAGTTACAGATCACCATTCTGAAAATGGTCCCCCTCCCGACTCTCTGTCAACTATTTGTTAGCCAATCCTCTATCTATGCTAATAGATATTTTTAATCAACCTGTTCAGACATGTTACGCCACCCCTCTGTAACAGGTGGGCCTTGAACCTCGGCCTTCTGGTTCCAAGATAGGGAGACTACCACGTGTCACTACAGCCCTGCTATTAATTCTATACCACCCCCAACTACATGGGCTCTTATCTTATTAAGTAGGCTAACGTGCCAGATGGTAGATCTTCCTTCATAAATAAATTCATGGTTACATAATTCAGATTTATGTATGCAATGTTAAACTTTCCAGCAGTAATTAACAGTTAATTAAAACATGTTCTGCTAACAAGGGCACACATTTAGCAGACACTTTCCACAAGCAGATTTCTCTGGCATATCCACTGCCTTTAGGCAGATAATCTCTTACATTTCAAAGATGGTGAGAAATTAACCTTCATTGTGAATACATTTGTCACGCTATTTCTGTGAGCGATAATAAATGCAGACATTGGATCAGTTTCCACATGCATGACAATTTCTATCCCACCCCTCAGTTTTCTACATTCCGCATTGCCAAATTGTTTTTTGATGTCCATTAATGCATGCTGTCCTGACATTCACAATTTCCTGCAGCTGAATATTGGAACCACCAAAGCTATTGTCTTCAGTCCCCACCACAAACTCCACCCTTGTCAATGATTACTGTTCACTGATGAGGTTGAAAAATACTGTTCAAAAGCATAGGACCCCTTAAAAAAAATCACTAGGTCCAGATTGTGTTATGGCACACATCTGAAGTAGGTGGGACTTTAACCAGGCCTTCTGGTAGAGGTAAGGGCACTATCAATGCAAGTGTGAGAGCCCTCCTGGATCCCTTCTGACCCCAAGGATAAATCTGCTGCAAGAGCACACTATTTTCTCATTTTTAAAATATCTTCTAATCAACCTGGTCAGAAATGTTGTTACTTATTTTCTTTAAAAACCTGTTCGACAATGTTATTATATGTCTCTGGTGCAGATGGAACTTGAACCCAGACCTCTTAGTCCAGAGGTAGGGACACTACTACTGCACCAGAAGAGCTCTCCAGGATATCATTTTCCTTCTGCTCTCATATTTGGAAGTGCTATCACACACAACTTATTTTTTCTGTTACTAAATCATCCATGGTATTTTTTCATCTATTAACCATTACCATTACATCACCCATGTTTCCAATAGTTCAATTTATGTGCTGAGCCCATTTAAGGGCAATGCAATAACACCAAAGGTAAGGGAGTCAAGGTTCTTTTTTTTAAAATGCTTTCTAACAAGCCTGTTCAGGAATGTTATGACACACCTGTGGAGCACATGGGACTTAAACCCAGGCCTTGTGGATCAGAAGTAGGGACACTATTACTGCATTACATGAGGCCCTTCCAACATCTCTTTCTTCCTTTTTCCAACATCCCTTTTGACCACAAGGGGCAAACTCCTGCAAGGGTACACTTGATTTATTGGTACTTTAGAATGATTATTTTCATCAAAGGACCCAATTTACTTGAGCAAATGAAACAACTGCCTTTTTCTCCTTTTAACAACCTTACTTAAATAGCTATTGGCGCAAAAGTGATCGGAAATATGGTTCTGAATGTGATGATTTTGTGTACAACCAATAATTTCATGCAAAAACACAAAAATCAGCACTACACAATTAGTGAGTCTTGTGAATGAAATATTGTTGAATAGATAGCTTCATCTCTTCCTTCAAAAAAAATGCAAGACCAAGATCTCTGCAGTTATTTGCATATTTTGACCTCGATACTATGCTTCAGATAGTCATAGAGTAATACAGCACGGGATCAGACCCTTCAGTCCAACTCGTCCATGCCACCCAGATAACCTATTTGCCAGCATTTGGCCCATATCCCTCTAAATCTTTCCTATTCATGCACCCATCCAGATACCCTTTAGATGTTGTAATTGTACCAACCTCTACCACTTCCCCTCTGGCAGCTCAACCCATATTGGCACCACTCTCTGCATGAAAAAGTTGCTCCTTAAGTCTCTCACCTTAAACCTCTAGTTTTGGATTCCCCTAAGCTGGGGAAAAGACCTTGGCTATTCATCTTATCCATGCTCCTCATGATCTTATAAACCTCTATCAGGTCACCCCTCAGCCTCCCATGCTCCAGGGAAAATAGCTCCAGCCTATTCAGCTTCTCCCTATAGCCCAAACCCTCCAATCCTGGCAACAACCTTGTAAATTTTTTCTGAACCCTTTCAAGTTTAACAACATCTTTCCCATAGACCAGAATTTAATGCAGTATTCAAAATTGGCCCAACAAATGTCCTGTACAGCCGCAACATGACATCTCAACTCCTATACCCAATGAACTGACCATTAAAGGCACCTGTACCCTGTCTACCTGGAACACCACTTTCAAGGAACTATGAACCTGCATCCCAAGGTCTCTTTGTTCGACAACACTCCCCAGGACCCTACCATTAAGTGTATAAGTCCTGCCCTGATTTGTTTTGGCAAAATGCAACACCTCACATTTATCTAAATTAAACTCCATCAGCCTATCTGATCAAGATGCTGTTGTATTCAGAGATAACCTTCTTCTCTGTGCACTACACAACCAATTTTGGGTGTCATCTGCAAACCTATCTCCTATATTTACATCCAAACCATTTATATAAATGACAACGAGCAGTGGACCTAACACTGATCCTTGCGGTGCACCTCTGGCCATAGGCCTCCAGTCCAAAAAACACTCTCCATACCACCCACTGTCTCCTACCTTCAAACTAATTTTGTATTCAGATAGCTAGCTCTTCCTGGATTCCATGCAATCTAACCTTGCCAACCAGTCTGCCATGCAGAACTTTGTTGAATGCCTTGTTGAAGTCTATATAGATATCATACGCTGCTTTGTCTTCATCAATCTTCTTTGTTACTCCTTCAAAATCTCAATCAAGTCAATGAGAAACAATTTCCCATGCACAAAGCCATGTTGACCACCCCTAAGCAGTCCTTGCTTTTCCAAATACATGTAAATACTGTCCCTCAGAATCCCCTCCAACAAGTTACCCACCACTGACATCAGACTCACTGGTCCATCATTTCCTGGTTTTCCTTACCACCTGTCTTAAATAATGGCACCACGTTAGTCTTTTTCACCACTGTTATGCACTATCACCTTTCTGAAACTTTTGAAGCTTCTATTACTTTTGGCCAAAGTTCTTAAGGTTGCATTTATTAAAAAAAAAACTTTAAACTTCGTAACATATAGCAAAATAATTTATTTGTTATAGTGAACAATTTTTAAGTTACCAGTGCATATTTTAATATTTGTCATAAATACATTTAAACTATGAATAGCATCTTTAATAATGTAACATTAGTTTACTATGCTGTAGTGCACAGTGTAACACTACTATAAAATGATGTCAATTTCTTTTTTGCAGTAACAATGAGTACAACCAGTTCAATTTCTAAATGAATTTAAAACACCCATGATTAATATTCATTTAGCAGATATTCTGTACTATAAGGCTGAACTGCACACACCTTAAATATTCATAGAGGTGATATATCTCCAAGACGTATTGCTTATTATGAAATTAAAATGTGCCTTTGCATTGAAGTTTAGGCACATAGTGCAAGATTTGCCTCGGATTAATGCAAAAACTTCAAAATTTCCCTTTCATGTAAAGTAATACTTGTAAGCAGAGTTTTGGTTTCAGGGAATACATTATAAATATTGTGTTAGAAAAATCAAAACAAGTTCTGTTGCAATTATATGTAGTTGACAGTAATAGGAAACTTTGTCTGTACTTAATGTTTGGTATGAAAAATTAAACTAATCCACTCTGATTATGAAACTAACAGACTTAAACTGTGAAACTACTATAATTAGGTGAAGTTAATATAGTAATTAAAAATGACCACTTACCCACCTAATAAACAAAGACAAATTTTCATGTAAGATGTACTTAAATTTATTTTGCCATTCTGTAATGGTATTTTGTTTATCACTGCATACCATTTACTTAATGCTGACTGATTCTTTCAGGCTCATATTAGTATAATGTTATTGTTGTTGCACTTTTGACAAAACAAATCAATATAAAACCGATGGCTGCAATTCATCAATTGATTTGATATGGTATTACTAAAGCCAATTTGGTGTACATGCATTTACCACCATCTGAAAAATTATGCATATTGCAGTAGAATTATTGGGAGTCTTTTCAGCATTCAGCTTCAAAGAATTTCAAATTACTTATTTTTTTATTGCTACAATATCAAATATATTAGCACAATCATAAAGTTGCTACTTGATTTACTTCAGTCCAAATCTTGAATAGCTGTTTTGAATGATGTAACAGCATGCAGGTTATAATACTTATTTATCATTTAATACATATGTTTACATAACAGGGATTCACACACTTGCAAAACTGAGTAAAATTAGCAGCATGTCTTACAGAATTAATGTATGTCGACCATGCTCCCAGTATATTTTAAACTTATAATTACTTGCACCACAAATAGCACCATAAAGTCTGTTATGCCCCTAGAACATCAATGCAGTTTCTAATGTTCCCTTTTTCTCTTGAACAACTTAGTAAGACGCTATATCTTTTATAACAAAATTCTGCAAAAGCTATGTCACAAAAAATCTTCTAACATACTATGTTGCATATTTTGTGGTTCTAAATTTAGCAATTTTATTTGTTATTTTAATTAACAAGAGGTTTGCTGTTTCAGCTTTTCATACCATATCCTTAATATAAGTGAATCAGCCTGTTAACCATTATATTTCATGTAAATTAAGGTGCATCAAGATGGTCACAGCATGCATTAATATTTGACATATTATTATCAGCAGCACATTAATTTACACAACAGGTTACTGTTATTGCAAAATAAAAAGAACTTATTGTGAGCCCAATTTTTGTTCCCTTTATGTCACTTTGACTTTATGGAATCTATTCTTCCTGCTTAACAATTTTCTACCAGTGTACTCATTTTTGGTTAATAAGGCCTAATGAAAGCTAACCAGTGCAATAACATATGGCTGCAAATACCCATATATTTACATAACCTTTACCAAAATTACTCAATGTGATAACAGTACATATTCTTTTGTTTCCTGATTAAAAGTGCAGAGGTAAATTCCAAGTTAAAAACACTCACAATATAGTACATAGCACCACCATTTAAAAATGGCTTTTCAGTTGGTTTTTGGTTTACTAGATGTGTAGTGATAAGTAAACAAGTCAAAAATAGAGTGTCAATAAAATGACCTTTTCTTACAAAGCTACATATTGTGTGTTTTATGTACAAACAGTGCTTTACACTGTTGGAGCCTTACACTTAAAGATAAAACATAGAAGTATCCTTTCACAAAACATTTTGAAGAGAAATAAATATAAACACAGATCATAAATACAGTATTACACATCAAAATGTCCAGAGTTATCAACAGACATAGATCACAGAGGTATATATGAGTTTGCCCTTCATCTTGTTCCAGCTTGCCTCACATAATGTTTCACCTCCTTAATAATTCACATGCCTTGAACACCTACTAAAAAGGACAAATGATCACTCAGTTAAAACTAAGCCACTGAATCAAAGAATGCAACAGCAAGATTTACCCAAATCCTGTAAATGAAGAGAGAACTGATAGACTACACTACAAAATCATGAAAATATAACTTTAAAGGTGTTAACAGAAAATCTGTGCTGCTAATACAATTACATCTTTTTTCTTGCACACAAAGGATTTCAAAATTATCTACAAAATAGAACTGTTAGGAAATGTAATCATAAAAAATTGAAAAATATCAAACTACAATAAAAAGCTGAAAATACATAATGCAAATAATAGCACGAATAGTTCACGTCTGGTGAAAACCAAACAACAGATTTTGAGGCACTTAAATAGAAGATTACTGTTTCTGAATTAATGACTGTTGTAGTAAATTCTCATTTTTGCAATTAATCTGTTTTCATAATCATTAATTTTAGAGGGAAAATGTGTGCTTATAGTTTTCAGAAACGCTCATACTTAAATCTTTTACTTTCCTATGTCCATCCTTTTGTAACCCTTTATGTTCATTGTTATTTGTACCAGACAATCTTTTGTCTGTATAGTCCCCAATTCAGCGTAGAGAGAAATAATGATTTTTCATTGAAGTTTACAATCTAAAAAGTTTAAAGAATCTATAATTTGGAATTGTATTGTTTGTTGAACTTTGTTTCATTCGGAATATGAACACAGTTTATCACATAGTAAGTTCAGTAATAGTCCTGTAATACTTTTCAACCAGAAACTAGTTAGCTCACTCAGCTAATGTATGAATTATTTTACTGCCAATAGCACAGCTTTCAATTACCGATCCAGCTGAATTGGATTTGGATCTGCCTGTTTTTCTTATCTGTAATAAAAATCATGGCACTTTACTATGATCAGGTGAATAATCAGCCTCCAGGCAGAGAACTCGAGGAGTTTGAATACTTCTCAAAAAACTAACGAGCTATTTCACCAATATAAATGTTAATTAACAAACAAATTGATCAACTGTTTTGCATGTGTTATAAAAATGTGTCCTTATACATTTCTCTTGTACAGATGTACAATGCTATGTTTTAATGACAATAGAGCAAACAAATTGACAAGTAAACATATTCAGTGATGAAGTACCAACTGCTGCTTTCACAGATGAGGAAGAATCCAATTGCCTGTGCAGTGCACCTGAACTATATAATTTGGCAGAACATCAAGTGTGAGCATCAGGACTCAAAAATACTTTAGCAAAAATGATCATATGGCGGACAAATTTGACACTAATACTGTAAAGGAGGAACAAGGTGAGTCACAGCATGAGTAAACCCCTGTGATATCTTCCGCCACCCCTCCTCCCACTGCCTCAGGTTTTGCGCTAGGTCTTTGTAGTGATGGTAATGAAGTCAGCCAGGTGGACCTCATAGAATAGGAGTTCCTTGATCAGGGCTGTTAATCTGGTCCAATCAGGGAGCTCTAGCATGACAGATATAAACAGAAGATTCTGCTCACTCTGAGAGCTGGGCTAGTGTTAAGGACCCTCTATGTGTAAATAAAGTGTGACTTGGTGATGGGATACCAGCCTCCATGGAATTATTTCATTCGAAATGACAGAAAAGCATGTTCCTGAAGAAATTCACTTGCAACAGTTGGCTTTGAATTGGGGAAAGCATTTCCGGCATCATATTGTTATTTGGGAAACTTGAGACATTCGATCCTGCCATTGAAAACTATGCCCAGTGTGTGGAAAGAATGCATTATTTTTTCTGGGCAAACGATATTGGGGCAGATGAAAAGTGCCAAGGCATTTTCCTGACAGCTTGTGGGCCCACAGCTTTTTTAGTTATTGGGAGCCTTACATTTCCTAAGGCACCAAGTACTAAAACCTTTCAAGAGTTGACAGAATTAGTTAAGGAATATTACGATCCCAAGCCTCCTCTAATTCTGATACTGAGAGAATGTGTATTGGGATTTTTGACTAAGTTAATACTGGCAGAGACATGTGACTTTGGTTTAACCCTTAGTAAGATGCTGAGAGACCATTTGGTATGTGGGATTAATGATGTAACCATGCAAAAGCACCTACTGGCTAAAACCCAACTAGACTTCAAACAGACACTACAACTGGTTTTATCATTAGAAAATGTAGCAAGTGGAGCATATGAGTTGCAGGGTATTCCAATGGAATAAGACACCCTTGCCAGTCTGACTGAGCATGATGAACACCACTTGAGTGAAGGCAATTGCCTAGCCTCACTCAGGACATATCTTGAACAGAGACACTTGAGGTTAGCCCACAGCAACACCCCAAAACAAAGCCAGGCGTTGGCCAAACGGTTGAAGTTTTCTTCAGCGGGATCCGACAAGCCATTGTAGTTGCTGCTGTTTTACGGACTTGAAGCGTCCCACTAGACCTAAATGTTGTAAGTGAACTCTTAGGCTTTGAAACAGTTAAATTGTTTGGCAACATTCAAATCAGAACCAATCAAAATAAACGTCTGATTAGATGGTCACCACGTTCGAATGGAGGTTGATACTGGCGCAGCCATTTCAGTGATCGCAGAACCAGTCTTTAACAAAATTCACTCTGGACTCCACCCCTTAAGTTTGTGCTAGGCTGAGAACCTCAACTAGGGAACCTGCACAGATTAAGGGTACCAGTTTTGCTGTGGTCTCTTATGAGAAGCAGCTGGTTCAGTTACCACTGGCTGTTGCAAAAAGTTTGGGCCGAAGCTTGATGGGATGACATTGGTTGAGAAAGATTCACCTTGATTGGCACAACATTTTTTAATTAAAAAAATGTTGTCTGAGTGAAGTCCTAATTAAATACCCAGAAGTTTATCAAGAAGGTCTAGGACTATCAAAACAGCCAAGGCCACCTTGCATGTTGACCAGGAAGCAATTCCAAGGCCTACCCAATGCCATTTGCCTTACAGGCAAAAGTAGAGGCAGAAATCAGAAGGCTGGAAAGCAAAGGAACCATCAAACCAGTCCAGTCTGCAGAACGGGCAGCACCAGTTGTAACGATTATGAAACCTGATGGGTCATTTTGCCTTTGTGGAGATTTTAAACAAACTGTAAACCATTTTGTGCAGCTGGATTTATACATAAAGCTGGCGGGTGGTGGGGGCAGTGTGTCCTTCATGGTCATGAACCATGTGTACTTGCAACTACAGTTAGATAAGGATTCCCAGAAGTATGCTACAATTAATACTTAAAGGTCTACCTCAGGTTTCCATTGATGTGCTAATAAAAGGAAAGACCACTAAGAAGCACTTGGAGAACTTGGACATAGTCCTTAGACGTTTCTCCCAGGTAGGCGATTGCCTTCAAAGGGAAAATTGTGTGTTCCAGGCACCCCAAGTGATCTACTTGGGCTAGAGAATCGACAATGCTGGGTTACACCCGTTGGAAGATAAAGTGAGAGTTATCAAAAGTGCCCCGGCTCCCACATCTGCAGCAGAACTTAGGTCTTTCTTGGCTGGTGAATTATGAGGGAAATTTCTCAGGGAATTGAAGAAAAAGCTATTATCCTCTTTCATCCCAAGCGAGATCTGGTATTGACACGCAATGCCTCCCCGAATGGCATCAGGGTAGTATTAGCTCATAGAAGCCCAGTGGTGAGGAACACCCAGAAGCGTATGCTTCCAGGACTTTGGCTAAAGCAGAGTGTAAATATACCCAGATAGAGAAGGAAATTTTGGTGGTCATATTTGGAGTCAGGAAACTCCATCAATATCTTTACAGATGTAAATTAGTAATAATAACAGACACAAACCCCTGCCAGGTCTACTTAAAGAAGACAAGACAGTGCCACCCATAGCTTTAAGCAGAAGTCAGCAGTGGGCTGTAATACTAAGTTAATATAATTAAAAGTTGGCACACCGTCCAGGAGGCCAAGCAGCAAATGCAGATGCGTTCAGCCGCCTCCCTCTGGGAGATACACCATTGGTGGGTACCGCCACTGCAAGAGTCTGTAATGATTTTAAATTTTCTGGACACATTTCCAGTCACAACTGACAATATCAGACTTTGGACACAGAAGGATCTGGTCCTGGCAAAATGAAACTGCTGGTGGTGATGGGGGAAATGAAAGAGCTGTCACAACCAGAGTTGAACCGGCATTTCTGATGAAGGGTCTAGGCCCGAAACGTCAAGCTTTCTTGCTCCTGTGATGCTGCTTGGCCTGCTGTGTTCATCCAGCTCCATACCTAGAAGACAGCATATTATTATTTGGAGCAAGAGTGATTATCCTGAGCAAATATTGCCAACAGATACTGGCTGAACTCGACTAGGGTCATCCAGGGGTGTCCAAAACGAAGATGTTGGCAAGAAGTTATGTCTGGTGGCCAGAAAGCTGTGTTGGTGGGCCAGTGCCCAGAGTGCCAACAAGAATAAAAATTACCATCAGCAGCTCCCCCACACTTGTGGGAATGGCTGGGAAACCCTAAACTTGGTTACACATCAGCTATGCAGGTCCTTTCATGAGTTCAATGTTCTTAGTCATTGTGGATGCCCACTCAAAGTGGTTGGATGTGTATATAGTTCATTCGTCACAAACAATGATGATGATAGAAAAACTGCACGCAACATTTGCAATACACAGACTCCCGGAAGTGTTGGTCATAAATAATGGACCATTGTTCACCAACAGTCGAATGGTTTTTGTCAAATAAGGACAACTCCGTACCATCCATTATTCAATTACCTGCAGGAAGAGCAGTCCAAACTTTGAAGGCAGGCTTAAAGAAACAGCCTTTAGCTTCACTACATCCCAAACTGTCCCGGTTCCTCTTTGATTATTGAACCAGCCCTCATGCACCTACAGGGATACCTCCTGCAGAGTAGCTAATGGGGAGAAGACTCTGCATCAGGTTAAATTTGATCTTCCTGGACACTGGGGGTAGTGGAGGTGGGAAGGGTGCGAGGGTGTTGATGAAATGGCATCAGGAATGCCAATGTCGGACACAAGATTCTGCTAAGCGAGATGGACAGTTTACTTCAGGGGATGAAGTTTGATATAGGCACCACAGGAATGGCCCTGCATGGGTAAGGGGGTATGGTTGACACGAGGTCAGATCCAGTCATGTATAAAATTTGGGTAAGTGCGTCGGTGCTGAACAAGCACGTGGACCATATGACAGCTGCAAACTCGCAAACGGTGCGGGATCAAAATGCTTCAGGCTCCTCGATTGCCTTTCCAGAAGCTGTAAGTTCTCCCTTTCTGTCAGCATTGAAGATACTTTGGAATCTGAAATGGACACAGCTGATATTGCTACCTCGATGCCTTTGCTGCCTGAAGAGGAGAATGAATTTCTTCTGATACACTCCGGGCACAAGAGGCAAGCTACTGTGGATTACATGCTGCTTGTATCAGAGGTAGAGTTGGAGGAACCTGAGCTAGTACTAAAATGCCCCAGGAGGAGCTACAAAAAAAAATGGCCTATGTCCTCGGACTCAGAGGGGCAGGCATCTAGCGATTGTAATGAGATCAGCCAGGTGGACCTCATAGCATATGAGTTCTCTGATTGGGACTGTTAATCTGGTCCAAACAGGGAGCTCTGGCTGACAAATCAGAACAGGAGGAACATCCTGATCATTCAGACAGCTGACTCTCAGGGAGATGGATCAGTGTCAAGGACTCTTCACTTGTAAATGGAAGGTGACTTGGTGACAGGATATCATCCTCTAGAGTTAATTCAATGTACTTTAAAGTCACTGCATGAAAATCCTTGGGTGAGATTTTTTTGGCAGGGAGTAAACGCGTCAGTTGCATTTCTTCGAATAAGTTCAGCAATGGCTGGTGAGGAAAGAATAGGAGCAATCTTCTTGAATCCTCCCATCAAATTTTCATGAAGTAATATATTGAAGATGAAACCCATTAAATTCAACACCAATGACACCATCACTCAAACAACATGGATCCTTGTTCGTTAAAGGCTAAGTCGGGATGTTGCCATAGTAGGCTCAGGAGATAGCATGCTTATTAAACTGTCTGAATCAGAATGAGCCCACCATCTCTGCCATGTTTCACTTGAGAAGAATGCAGTCTGTGAGACATTTGGCGATCCCTTCGTTGTCCTGTAGTCAAGCATCCATTAAGAACAAAAGACAGATACCTTCCAATGGCACAAACAGTGCAAGGTTCCAGAGTTTCTCTTGAAACAACATCCCCTCGCACACTCATTTACTTTGTTAACCCTTATTTTTCATTCTCCTTCCATTCATCATGATGACAAGGAAACACAAGTTTGTCTCAGTGTATCAAAGTTCCTAGTGATTTATTGCACAACACTTTAATACAGTTTATAACAAAAACACAAGATATCACAAATTGACATCACCAATACAGTGACATTCGCTCATGCACACTCTTTCAAGTTGCTTCTCTTGTGGCTGCGGGTGAGTTGGAAGCAACCTCCTTGCTAATGCCTGCCTGAACCTCTTGACAGTTGGCCTCACTGTGGACGTTCCAGGAAGGATAGAGTGCTCCAAAGAATCTTGTACTAGTATCACATCAGGAGCAGTCTCTGTAACAGACTGTAAAGATACAGATAGTTCCTTTGTCAGAGGGACTACAGAAGTGGCTGATGATGATTTTGAAGCCTTATGAGGTTTGACATTTTCATCACCATCTGCTAGATCCTCAATCCTTTCATGGCATCCTTGATCACTGGAAGGAAACATCAACTGGAGAACAGCTGGCATTCATGCCATGCTTCTTTGTATAATTTGTGTCATTGATCCATCAATCCTATAATCTGTAACATACATTCTGTGTGCCTTTCCTACTTTAAATGATATGGATGTGGTATTCAATGAGATTAGTCACTCTGTCAATGAAGGAGCTGATGAGCTTTGAAATACAGTCATTGTGAAGTGTGTGGGCCTCATCCATTCTCATCCCATGATTCTGCAGTGTTTCAGCTAACTTCTGACACGTGACAAAAATATCTCATCTTGATTTTTCATGACCCCAAATCTTTGCATCTTCTCCCAGCTGAGAAGGGCTCAACTGAACCTCTTTCCTCTGAGGATGATTAACCACAGGCTAACCTTGCTGCCCTTCTACCCTCCTGCTATGATGTGAGGTGCACCCAACCTGTACCACTACCTCAAAGGACCCACTGAGGTACAAATGTCTTCACTGGTGGAGGGTTCACAACAAAGATGTAACAAACCAGACTTTAATGTGTCACCCTCCTTTGATTCCTCAAGAATATGTAAGTAACTCCCCACCACCCCCCATAATATAATTGATTCTGTGAGAGACATTTGATAAGGTGGCGACTGTTTTCAGCAGAAGAGTTTTATTCCAGTTGAATATTATACTTCAAATGATCTGGGGCAAAATTGAGTGTGAGACCTTTCAACCCTCAAGTCACATGCTATGATACATTAAGATATCATGAGCATGACTCTTAAAGGCATGTTGACATACTTACCTTCAGACTGAAATAACTCCACAGAGGCTGGTATCCAGTCATCAAATCACCCTTTATTTACACGTGGAGAGTCCTTGACACTGATCCAGTTCCCTCTGAGCCAGCTTTTAGAGTCAGCAGGATGTCTGACACTCTTGTTCTTATCTGTCGACCAGGGCTCCCTGATTGGACCAGATTAACAGCTCCAGTAAGGGAACTCATATTCTATGAGGTCCACTTGGCTGACCACGTTATAATCACCACATACACCTGCAGGAAGCAAGCATACCTGCTGCATAAATGGGATGAAATAATCTAATCCTGGTTTTAGGAGGAAATATAAATCATTTGCGTATTAATGGACGTTCCTGAGGAAAACACTTCAGGATAAATTATTAGATTTTTTTACGCTGATGGGATTTGGGATTCTTTGAATGTGGAGCTTGAACGAGCTATAAAATGGTAGGGAGAACTCCTGCCCTGCCATATTTTTCCTAGTAGAGTGGAGCTCAAAGGATTTCTGTTTACCAACGAAGGAAACTTTGACCAATATTTCCTTTTGTAAAGCTTATTCATTATTTTGTTATTGGTGCAACTTTCAGAGAAAGTAGAATTATGCAATATTGACATAACGCATGATGTTTTAGGCTGCAGTTGTATTGGATTTATTGATCTGGGACTGGTTGTTCCTGAATTTGAAGGAGCTTTTGAGAAAGTACTTAAAACAATAAATACCTGAGCTAAAGCAACTGTACGTGTAATCCTGTTCCTGAATATGGGATGCATTTGCCACAATAACCTCCACATTTCCCAGTCACTTTGGCGCCATTCTGTGGATAGAATAGGATTTACATCACTGTAGTCAATGAATGATAAATCAATCCATTAATGTCTAAAGAAGTTAACAAAGCTGTTTAAAACACAAAATGAAAAAACTGTCAACTTTTTTCTTCCTCTTCTATATACACACATGCAACATTTGTTTTAAAAATGCTTGTTGGATAACTTCATAAGTATTACACCTAAGATAATAACACACAGCCAGTACATGGCTGTTACAAATTATGTACTGTGGAACATAATCTTGTGCCATCCTCCAACCACTTATTTAACTAGTAGTGTGTTGTGTGCACTGACAAGTATACACAAAATAACCTAGAAATGTGAACAACGATAATAATGGTAAAACTGATTTTTGAAAAATATCCATGATCTGACTGTGAGAACACAAGAATGTGTCAAGAGCTATGGCTACTCAATCTTAGCAGCTCACTTTGCTGTTTGACTTATTTATTTTTGCAACACTACCACATCAAACAATTATTCTATTTCTTAGAGAAGCAGGAATTCTAATTCAATTTCAAATATTTCTGTTGAGTTATCTTCCTGTGCAGAAATTGTTCATACAGTTCCATTTTGTATAGGCTTTTGAAATCATATTGGGTTTTCTATTACAGATTTTTCTCCATTGAAACTGATTTACCAGACCTTTTTCATCCACTTGGTTTATCAATTTCTCTTGCTAATTTGATCCTCCCATCGATGCCGCTTGCAAAACTGCCAACTTTTTTATGCTGTACATTTGGATATATGGTTTCCAATCCCATTATCTAAGTTATTAATGAATGCAGTGATGAGTTGGACCCACAAAAGAGAACTTTGGAAGATTATAGTTTGATGTTTGCAATGTTCTTATCTACTTCTATTAAAACCCTGGGATGGAAACAATTTAATCCTACTAAGTTGTTGCTTAGTAGGTCTATACCATTAATATTTCCATTACTATTATCTTGTTTATGTTAATTTTGTTGAGCTTTTGGGCTGAATTTTCCTATGGGTGTGAAGGCAAATTTGTTGAGCGGTAATATGATTTTCCTCCTCATTGCTAACCTTGTGTTTTTTTCCTCTGGCCTTTTTGTGGCTTGAGGATTCTTGGTATGCAAAATGCACATACAGCCACATCGCGATCAGGCTCCCCATTTTAAAGGGTGACCAAAATGGGATTTCATCCACACGCCATTTCATCTGCTGGCTTAAACATTTGGATGTACATTAGTAATATACTTGGTGTAAGAGTTTATGAAGAAAATACAAAACTGACTGAGGAGTCTAGAATATTCTGTAAAGTGGCTGTAAAAGGTTTTGGCACTTTACAATGTCTCTATTAGATGCTGTATTATAATGTAAATGAGCTTTTAAAGCAACGATTCATTATACGGATCGGTTCTGTGAAGTTGACAGTTGCATTGATCAGCATAGGGTAATCGTTTATCTGCATTAGAGTACTTTCCCAATGGACAAACTACGATAATGTATTAAAATTGTAAAACAAAAAGGACCAAAAAAGAAGACAGTCTAAGGACTGAATGCTGGAATTTGGTAGATAAAAGTCAAAACCTTTTTGTACTAATCTGACTTTTTTTGTAGTCAGTCTTTATGTTAAATTTCTAGGTTAAGCTGTAAAGTTGCCAGACTTACGTAGGCTTTTAACAAGGTTTCCATTGGAACAACAGCTGGGGACAGTTTATTAAAGAAACAGCCAAAACGAATTCCTCTTTAACTGGCTAAACTAGGCCTTTTGTTTTCGGAATACATAAACCTAGCTAACACAGTGCAACACAGCACTTGAGTGTGACAGACAATAGAGTGCTGGGAATTGATGAGCAAAGAGTTGTGGAGGAAGAGTTTTTTGCTTTTTTTTCTCTAATGCTTTCAAACACCAGGAACTGATTATTTCTTTGCTACAGGAGAGGAAGCTCATTATTTGGTGAGAAAGTGACGTTTGCTTATTCTGTTTCTAAAGTTCAAAATAATACAGCAACTGATGGTAAAGTTAATAAAATATATATGTGATGTGTCACAACTGCACCACGTGGGAGCTCCTGATTGCATTGTTATCCAGGTTGAACATGTTGACACTGAGTGCTTATTGTTTGAACAGCTCCAGCTCGGAGTTTGCGAGCTGTTGAACTACGGACAGTGTGACATATCAAGGAGTGAGAAATTTTCTTGGTTTCTTTTTACCAGGAAACAGTCACAGTTCTTAGGATATGGCCTTTTAATTTCAATGTTGAGGGGTAATAGAATGCGACTGCAAGTGTGACAGTTAAGGGGACATTGAGGGCAAGAGCACAGGAGCACTCTTTATGACAGTTCAATAGGTTTTGAGGTCCTTTCAGTT
The DNA here is from genome assembly GCA_024137785.1 of Ginglymostoma cirratum. NCBI lineage: Eukaryota > Metazoa > Chordata > Chondrichthyes > Orectolobiformes > Ginglymostomatidae > Ginglymostoma > Ginglymostoma cirratum. Next base: position 23,035,567 of record JAHRHZ010000069.1, on the reverse strand, counting down.
TGTTCGAATGAAAATGGATGTTGTAGGGTTGTTGATCCAACTGGCCAGAGCACTGTGGTACAGGAAGCCATTCAAGTAGGGTGGAGCAAAAAGGAATATAGTGGTATTGGGGATTGGTTTAATTTAAGGGATTGACACTGCCCTTTAGTAGCAATGAGTGTTGATCCAGAAAGCTGCCTGCCTGGTGCCAGGATTTGGGACATCTGGGCAGGGCTGGACAGGAGCTTGCAGTGGGAAGGCAAGTGTCCTGTTTTCATGGTCCATGTAGATATGAACTACATACTCAGGACAAAGCATGTTCTGCAGTGTCAATACAAATAGCAAGGCACCCCTAAAATAAGCAGCAGAATCTCTGGATTATTACCTGAGCCACATGCAAATTGGCACAGAGTAAATCAGATGAGAGAGATGAACAAGTAGATCAAATACTGGTGTGAGAGAAGTGCATTCTGGTTTGTGGGGCACTAGCACCAATAATGGGGAAAGTGGTATCTATCTTGTTAGGATATTATGCTGATGAACTGTTCTGGGGCCAGTGTTTTTGTGAGTCAAAAATAAAGAAATGGAGAGGATTTAAAACTAAGGCATGCAGGTAAGGAATAAAATTTGGAATAATGTAGGAAATCAAAGAGTAAAGATAAGACAAAAGAGAAAGGTATTACTACGATAAACAGGCTGTCACAGGAAAGAATAGAGGTATGAACCTAAGAGTAAATCAATAGATATTGCTACAGGATACAAAAAGAAAAAAGTTTAGAACTAAAAACTGTCTATCTGAATACACGTAATATTTAAAACAAACTGGATGACCTGAGAGGGGAAATAGAAATATGTCCATCCTGTTAGCAATTACAGAGAAATGCTGCAGAGTGAGATGGATTGCTACCTATATACTGAAGGAAAGAGGATACTGAGGATGATTACTTTAGGTCAACTCGGCATAAGGAGGGGGGAAGTGTTGGGTATTCTAAAAGGCATTAGGATGGACAAGTCCCCAGGTCCGGATGGGATCTCTCCCAGCTTACTGAGGGAAGCAAGAGAGGAAATAGCTGAGGCCTTAACAGATATCTTTGCAGCATCCTTGAGCATGGGTGAGGTCCCAGAGGACTGGAGAATTGCTAATGTTGTCCCCTTGTTTAAGAAGAGTAGCAAGGATAATCCAGGTAATTATAGACTGGTCAGCCTGATGTCAGTGGTCGGGAAGCTGCTGGAGAAGATACTAAGGGATAGGATCTATGTACATTTGAAAGAAAATGGGATTATTAGTGATAGGCAGCATGGTTTTGTGCAGGGAAGGTCATGTCTTACCAACTCGATAGAATTCCTTGAGGAAGTGACAAAGTTGATGGATGAGGGAAGGGCTGTAGATGTCATATACATGGACTTCAGTAAGGCATTTGATAAGGTTCCCCGTGGTAGACTGATGGAGAAAGTGAAGTCGTATGGGGTCCAGGGTGTACTAGCTAGAAGGATAGAGAACTGGCTGGGCAACAGGAGACAGAAAGTTGTAGTGGAAGGGAGTTTCTCAAAATGGAGAACTGTGACCAGTGGTGTTCCACAGGGATCTGTGTTGGGACAATGTTGTTTGTGATATACATAAATGATCTGGAGGAGGGTGTAGATGGTCTGATTAGCAAGTTTGCAGATGACACCAAGATTGGTGGAGTAGCAGATAGTGAAGGGGACTGTCGGAGAATGCAGCAGAATATAGATAGATTGGAGAGTTGGGTGGAGAAATGGCAGATGGAGTTTGACCCAGGCAAATGCGAGGTGATGCATTTTGGAAGATCCGTTTCAAGAGTGAACTATACAGTAAATGGAAAAGCCCTGGGGAAAATTGATGCACAGACAGATCTGGGTGTTCAGGTTCATTGTACCTTGAAGATGGCAATACAGGTGGATAGAGTGGTCAAGAAGGCATACAGCATGCTTTCATTCATCGGATGGGGTATTAAGTACAGGAGTTGGCAGGTCATGTTACAGTTGTACAGGACTTTGGTTCGACCACATTTGGAATACTGCGTATAGTTCTGGTCGCCACATTACCAAAAGGATGTGGATGCTTTGGAAAGGATGCAGAGGAGGTTCACCAGGATGTTGCCTGGTATGGAGGGCGCAAGCTATGAAGAGAGGTTGAGTAGATTAGGATTATTTACATTAGAAAGACGGAGGTTGAGGGGGGACCTGATTGAGGTCTACAAAATCATGAGAGGTATAGACAGGTGGATAGCAAGAAGTGTTTTCCCAGAGTGGGGGACTCAATTACTAGGGGTCACGATTTCAAGGTGAGAGGGGAAAAGTTTAAGGGAGGTATGCATGGAAAGTTCTTTTCGCAGAGGGTGGTGGGTACCTAGAACACGTTACCAGCGGAGGTGGTAGAGACGGGCACGATAGCGTCATTTAAGATGTATCTAGACAGATACATGAATGGGCAGGGAGCAGAGGGATACAGATCCTTGGAAAATAGGCGACTGGTTTAGATAGAGGATCAGGATCAGCGCAGGCTAGAAGGACCGAAGGGCCTGTTCCTGTGTTGTAATTTTCTTTGTTCTTTGTTCTTTGTTATGAATAGGAAGCTAGGAAAAGTTGGAAGGGTGGTTCTATTAGTTAAATTATGATATCAGCACAATAGAGTGAGATAAAAACCAAAAGAACAGTTCTGAGGAAGGGTCACTGGACCCAAAATGTTAACTCTGTTTTCTCCTCCACAGATGCTGCCAGACCTGCTGAGCTTTTCCAGCAACTTTGTTTTTGTTCCCAATAGAGTGAGATGTCCAAAGTTCAGGAAACCAGGATGTAATAATGGTTTGTGTAGAGCCAGGAAATGATATAGGCAAGAAGTCACTTGTGGAAGTGATCCACAGGCTCCCTGACAGTAATTGCAAAGTAGGGTGGAGGATAAAGAAAGAAATAATGGGAGTTTGTCAGAAAGGCATGGCGTTGGTCATGTTAGATGTTAATCTACATATGGAGTAGAAAGGTCAAATAGACAAAGGTAGCCTAAATGAAGAGTTCATAGAATGTTTTTGGGATAGTTTCTTAGAGCAGCGTGCTCTGGTGCCAACTAGACAATAGACCATACTAGACATGGTATCATGCAGCCTGTTAGGATTAATTAATGAATTCATAGAGAAAGTGCCCCCAGGTAGCAGTGACAATTATATGTTTGAGGGAGATAGCTCTGGCAGTGAGATTATTTTTATTTCAAAATCTTTTAAAAAGAGGAATTATGAGTACGTGAAAACAGAGCTGATTGAGGCAAATTGGCAAACAAGATTAAATAATAGGTCAATGCAGATGCAGTTGAATACATTTTTAAGGAGTTATTTTCCAAACAGGCAGAATACATTAATTCCAGTGATTTAAGAACAGTTCAGTGGGTGGATCCATCATCTGTGGTTTACTATCAACGTTAAAGAACGTAACAAACCAGAGAAAGCTTTTATTGGTGCAAAGACAAGTGACACATAAGAAGATTGGACAGGAAATTTTAAAAAAAGCAGAAAATTACTAAAACATTATGAAGGAAAGAAACATTTAAAAGAAAGCTAGACAGAAAAATAAAAACAGATAGTAAAGTTCCCATAAATATTATAAAAATGTTATCAAAATTAAAGTTGGTTCAATGGAAAGTGTATCTGAAGAATCGATAATGGAAAATAAGCAGAGGCAGATATATGGAGCAGGTATTTTATAATGGTCTTCATGCGTGCGTATAAAAATAATATCCCAGAAGCAGCTATAAATCAGGGAATTAAAGTTAGAACTCAGGAAACCTACATTCATTAGAAAAGTGGTATTAAATAAACTAATGGAGGTGTGGGTTGACAGGTCCTGATGGTTTGCATTTGAGGGTCATTAAAGAAGTGACAAATGAGAAAGTTGATGCACTGGTTTTTAATTTCACAAAACTCCTTAGATTCAGGCAAAGTTCCATTAGTTTGGAAAATAGCAAATGTAACTCCTTTTTCCAAACATGGGAGGTAGGCAGGCAGAAAACTGGAAACTACAGACTAGTTAGCTAAACATTTCTTGATAGGGAAAGATTAGATGGCATTATGAATGATGTTATGGCAGTGCACTTGGAAACATCCGAGCTAATCTGGCTTGAGTCAGAGGCTAGGCTGGTATCTGCTGGATCTAGAAGAATAAGTTGTTTTGATTGTGAAATATGAGATCCTGAGGGGTATTAGCTGGTTAGGCATGGAGAGGCTATTCCCTCTGATGGGAAAATCTTGAACTAGATGGTCATTGTTCAAAAGTAAAGGGTTGCCTATGTAAAACAGATGTGAGATTAAAATTATCATGCAAATATGGAACTTTATTCCTAAAAAGGTGGTGTAAATAAAATCTTTTAATATTTTTAAAACAGATATATATTCTTAATAAGCAAGGACATGGGTGGGAATGTGGGTTGCAGTTGTAATCAGATCAGCCATGATCTTATTAAAAGGTGGGGCAGGCTCAAGAGGCCAAATGCCTACTCCTGCTCTTTGTTCATGAATAAAAATGACAACAGAAGATTTCTTTGTGCTGTGATTTAATTGGATGAACAGATCTGGCTGTATTGAAAAAAAAAACTATATATGAAGTTACAAAAATTGGTCTACACCTGCATCCCCTGACTGATTGATAGGCACTCTACGTTGAAATGAAAATGGATATCAATTCTGTCAGTGGAGCTGGAAGCTTTTGCTATGACAGGAACCCATTAATCAGTTAGGTTTCAAAAGCTTCATCTACGTTTATGGTCTTGCTGAAAAGAAGAACTATTGAAGCTTTTATGAGCCTCGATTTAAGTCTTTGATGTGACTTCTTCTTTGTTTGCAAACCTATTTGGCAATAAAGGATTACAATTTTCTTTCCTTGTGTTTTCTGGTCTAGGATCAATGACAATGAGTTTGAATTCAGGGTTTTCTAAGCCTATTAAAGGTTTACTGGCTTTAAAATAATCACCAGTGATATTGTTTGGCTCTTGAGAACACAGGTGAGTGCTTGGTGAGTGGCTGTGGTGGATACAAGTGGGGACATAGAGGTAGCATGGGAAATCCGAAGCGGAAATTAGATTGCGTTAGGGTGTGAGGGAATGAGGTTCAGACAGCCTTGAAATGATGCTGTTTGCTGGACTGCTGTATTGGAGAATTGACTGAGTCTGCACCACACTCCAAAGCAATCTACTGAGGCTCACAGAGTGATCTGCAAATCTGGTCTTCGTGCCAAAAGTCAAGAATACCCCACAAAGTTATAAGTGGATCAGGTGTGCATTTTGAAAGCTGCACAAGTACACGGGTTGGGTTCTCCCATCCCAGACAAAAATTCAATATCCAGTCTCTGATTCAATACCAGTTTCCTTGGGAGGTTGGGCATGCAGACCTCTTCATCTATTGTAAGTACTTGATACAAAGTTGTTATTTAACATATTGACGTTTTTAATAACACTGTTATTTAATGTCAAGTGACCCATCTTTTCTATCCGATCACCCCCTTTCCCAAATCTACTTGCAAAAAACATGTTGATTTTTATATTCCTTCCAAATTTCTTTTCATATTCCTTTTTTGAAACTCTTACTAATGGTTTCTAGAAGAAACATAGATGATAGGAGCAGAAGGTGGCCATTTGACCCTTCCAGCCTTCTGTGTCCTTTACTGCTGTGTGTATCTTTCCCATGTGTGAGAATCTGTGCTTTTTCTTACTGTTTTATGCCTCTATATCCTCTATGCTCCCTTGGCTATTGTTCCTCACAAATATGCACCTGTACAGTTCACAAGAACTAAGCAACAGCAATGGGGATTATTTTAAAATTATTAGAAAACCAGCAAACCTTTAATAATACATCATGTACTTCTTATTTTCCATTGATTTCAAATGGGTTAATTTAAAAACAAAAGTCAAGTCGGCACAATTAGTCTTTTAAAATTCTACATCTGTATTTTACTGCAGTCTTTTGTTTTGCTCCATATAGTCCCATTCCAGTTTATATGCCAGATTTTTAGTACATCAATCCAAAACTAATCCCACTGTTGTATGTTCCCTTCATAGCCCTTTGTAAATGTTTCTTTACGTTTCCCTCAATGTTATCTGGTTCAATTGCTTCTTCGGGCAAAGTCTCTGAACCTTTCTTGTCATTTAGCTGTTGTTAATTTTAAACTGATGATTGCACTTCAACTTCCTACCAAGACAAAACAATATTTATCTCACTACCATTAAACTTTAAAAATGTCTCCTTAGCTTTCCATTCTCCAGCAATTGACCCAGTTTCTCAGGTCTCTGCTTATAATTATAGTCTACATCTCTCGTATCATCTAGTGAATTTTCATCGTGATCTTGAAGGATTTATAATACTTTTGGTATTAGAGCATCAAAAACTTCATGTAGTACTCATAAGTTAAGGCCCAATGATTGTCCATTTGTATTTGTATTTTCATTGTGCATCTGAACTTCCAGATTTCCTCTTTTATGTACATGCTTCAGCGTGTTTCTTTTTAATGTGTCCACCCATTCAACAAAGCCACTAATTTTTGGGTAGGTGATTTAAATACCTGGTCCTTTTTCAATTTTTGAGTATCTGAGCTTGTTTCCTGCCAATTAGCATTTAAATATAACAAGCTCAAAGGAGGTTAGAAACTAGAATTCAGCCAGATATCAGGTTCCAGACCCTGCTTTGGAAAACAGAATGACAATCTCTTTAGATAAAATTGAAGAGCTTAGGAAATACGTTTATTGTGTCGTACTGCATTATGACTAACCACAAACATTAGTAATAGAAGCATTACTATAATAATACTAAGGATAGCTCAAAAATAGCCATATATATCATAAGTGCCATTTGATATAAAGAAAGTACATGCGAAATATCAGTTAACGAATCATTTAAATGCAATTACTTTTTCACCAAAGAATATTGAACACAAATAAAACTACATTTCTCCGAATAATTTTGAACCATACTTTCCATTAGGTTCTCACCAGCAATCGTTGTATTTCTACGACAGCATAATTTCCCTGTGAAATCCACCTTGTTGATTCTGACACTCTGAGTCCTGTTCCAGAAAGATTGATACTAAATTGACCCTGAAAAATAATACCTTTCAGTTATTGTAAACTGTCCACATTTATAAGAGTGTGAAAAATTCATGTTAGACCATTAGGTTTTGAATTAGTATAACATAAAGCTTTCCAAAGTTAGATCTAAGCCAATGAAAACTTGATCTCAACACAAATGAAAGTGAATAAAAATAGGAAAAAAAACACTCTTGCTGATTATTATTATTAAGTATAAGTATTAAGTAATAAACTGTTATCAATTTACACATCATTGTGAAATTACTTGTGAATAATGGGTTAAATTGTAATGCATTTATTAGTGAAAAAAAATTCTGTGAATAAACAAAGAATTCTGGACGCTGGAAATCTTAAAAACAGAAGAAATTGCCGAAGAAACTCAGCAAATATGGCAACATACTTGGAAAAAGCAGTGTTAATATTTTGAGTCCAGTGACCTTTCTCCAGAGCTTCTGAAAGTATAGAGTGTCTATGCTAAGCTATTATATCTAGACTTATGAAAAAGTGAACGTAATTTCACATTCAAATTAGTACTTATTCAAATACGGTAGAAATTTTGGCTGTGTTGAACTATAATTAATGAAGGAATTCACATTAAGATATGTGATACAGAAATTGTATTAATTATATTTATAAATTGGAAACATGTAGATAGTATCTAATTGCATTATTTCAGAACTTTCTGCAGAGGGCACTGCTGTTGCGCTTACAAATAGAAAATTTGGTTCAGATAAATTTTATCTCATAGCTGCACGTTAAGACATATCTGCATTACTGCACAAGGTTTCCTTTTGAAGTAATGTAAAAATGGTCACTCTTTTGTGGAACAAATAAATAACAATTATATCCAGAGATAATCGTCATGGAAAATGTATAAGGCTTATGACGTGCCCGGTCATTTTAACAGTGTAGGTTATTTTAATTTAACTTTGCCTGTTGCAATTAGAAGAAACAAATCATGAACTACATTCTGATTATGTTAAAAGTATAACTCAGTGTAAACTAGTCCATATCATGCATTGTATGAAACAACTAGAAGAAGTTGTAGGGTGCCCACAATCACCTTTACAAGGCTACAATGTACAATAAATGCTGGCTCTGGCCTTGATGCTTATGGGCAGTATATTCTCATTTGCAGTTGAAACATTTAGTCGGGTGAGATTCAGAGTGCCTGGTCCACCATAGTTCAGTGACTTTTCTCGTGCAATCTTCTGCTCACCCCATTCATTACGTAACTGGGTTCTAAAGCGCCTTTCTTGGGGAATCGTATTGCTGGAGTTGTGGAAGCTTTAGGCCTGTTGGGACCTTTTGGCTTTCAATCCACAAGCACCATACTTAAAGCCCAGCTGCATGGCACTTAAGATGCTGCAAGCCTGGAACTGGCTCTCTCACTGTTGTGCTCAACTGTTTTTTAACAAATACATAGCCCAGAGGGAAGGAAAACTTGCTCCCTGGAGGTTTTGGTGGACAGGGCAGTGGAGAGAATGGCTTTCTTTATCCATAACAGGAGGCCATACCTTCAGAAACTGCCAGGCTAGACACAAACTGCAACCCAGATCAGTGCTGTATCCTGGCTGAAAAGAAATGCTCAGTAGAAAGAAGGTTTGTGATCTTCTGCACTCTACAAGGATAAGTTCCACCATCTTTCCTCTGCTACCTTGCACTCACCCTAACTCTAACATCACACTATAATCACGAAAGCTCCTGGACATGGAGAGATTGATGGATATCAGACACCTCACTCTCAACAAGGAGAAACTATTCCATATTGATGGAGAATAGCATGACTATTCACATAGGGATGGAGGGACCTCAATGGGTAACCATCCCAATAAGTTTCATTGTGCTGTATTTCTCTCCCTCTACTACCACACATTCTTTCTTAATTTGCACAAACTTTTAGGCATCTGTGACAACTAATTCCCTATTCTTTGTTGCAGGCGCCAGCAAACCTCCATAACATGGTGATCAGACCCTCAGCTTCACCTCCATCTTGAGGAGGAAGCCAATGGTAAGGCTTTCACCTGCATCCTTCTGCAGCTCAGATTTTCACCTCGGTAGGTTTTTCTTTCAGGAGCATAATCTGGTAGGAACTCCACTAAGACGTCGCTACAGCTGGTCAGTGACAAAATCTCTAGGTTTCTGACACTCAGAGGACTGCCAGAAAGTAGGCAGCTGCTCAGCCCCAGGCAGAAGATAATTTCATGGCTTCTGCCATTAATGATTTTGTCAGATTGCACAGGGACAGCAGGCAGGTTTGTCAGAGGCACTGGCTAAGCTAAATGAACAATGGAGAAGTCCACCAACATCATCAGTAGTGTGCTGGCTCTGCCATGTGTGTCTGGCTGAACAATTTGGAGTTTGAGGGGCAGATTGAGCAGACTCAGTGTCTACCAGATTTATGCATGGCCTTGCACTTCATCAATGTATCTATAGGTACTTAGCATCAATGGCAAAGGAAGAGTGGGAAAAGGGACCTGAACTGTACTCCAGGTGCCTCTTCATCTCAGAGGGGCAGGGTGATACCAGCAGGTATATCTAGGGAGTCAAAGGCCTTCCCCAAAGCTACTTGTCAGGACACTCCAAAGATGCCAGGCCCCTCCACTGTGATGTGATGCCAAACCTGCAGAAGTTCTAGCCAAATAGGTAAAGCCTGCATCTGAGCAGGAGGCCTTCAGCAGGCATGGACCCTCTACATCCAAAGACATCTGGGATGACTGCTCAAGACTGACAAACTCACAAGGCCAACCACAGAGCAGGCTCTGTCCATCTCAGTTCTGGAAGCTGAGTCTGCACTTAGTCATAGTGGAAGAGAGAGAAAGAAGAAAATACACTGAGGGAGCACTGGTGGTTCAGGTGACATTACTGTAGACAGCATTTGATGTATGTAAATTTAGCTTCACTTACATGGTCAAAACATTTGCTCTAGGGTCAATTTCATAGTTGGACCTGGTTAAGTCACACCCTGTGAGAGATGATCAGCCTCTTCAGATGTCCCAAGGATGAACAAAATGACCAAACATTCTTCATGTCTCACAAGCAACGAACTTTGTCTGCAAGTAGCCTCAGACATCAGGGATCCTTGAACTGTGATGTTGATGTCTGCAGCCAGGGTGTTGCAGTGTAATGTGGACAAAACAGAAGCTAAGCAGACTGTGCAGGGAAGTTGCTAGGGCCAGGTCTGTACACATGCACACTTCGACCCAAACTGTTAGTCAGAGTACAGAATCAGTGATCCCACGCATCTTTGTAGAGAAAAGATCATTCTATCTATCTGCTTTTCAACAGGCATCTTGCAATATAGTCCTCCTCATAATCACAGTTCGGTCCAATGAGAGAAGCTGCACGCTTCTTGCATTTCGGGGCAACTCAGCAGTGTACGCACTCTCTGAAACACTGAAGGGTTATGCATCATGGAAGAGTCAAAAGGAAATTCCTCTCAATATCCTGGGTATTATGAGAGACCCCACTGAACAAGACTCAAATGGCATCCTCACCAATGTCTTAAGAGTTCCCTAAACTTAGTGTCTCATCTCCTCTGACTGTTGCTTTTCCCGTAACAGCCATTACATGTCCTAATGTGCAGATATTTTAAAGTAGAATTGCCCAAGGATATCAAGTGTGTAATCTCATCGTTAACAAGACACTTAATCAGCAATACAAGGTCAAGAACTGTCAAAATAACAAGGTCTACATTGCCTTTGCATGAAGGAGCAGCTGCTTGCCATGTTACCAACAGAATCTTAAACAATTAAAAAGGAAATCAAATGCATTTCATTCATCCTGGGGGTAGGTTTCAGTGATGTTATTTCTGGCCTCTTAGGCTCTGTGACACATTACTCCATCATGCTCTCTTGGAAGGCCTTCCTGGTCAGTCCTCAGCCTCATCTTCATCCTCTGTAAGTTGCCATCATTTCTTCATTTTGGTTGTAGCCAGAACATGCTTCTTTTGTTGGCTCCAGCTGTGAAGGACGCAACATATAACAATGATGCAGCACACCTTTTTGAGGCTATACTGCAAGGCCCCACTGGAATAATCCAGACATTGAATCTTCATCTTAAGGAACCTGTTTCACTATGACTCTAGTGGAAACACGAGCAGTGCTGTATCTTTCTTCAGTGCCAGTCAGAGGATTTTGAAAAGTTGACATGAGCTATGTTTCTTGGTGGTTCCTTGTACAGCCCAAGGACCTTGGAAAGAAGCAGAGACCTAACCTGTGAGTTTTCTAGTATCCAGATATCATGGCAATTCCCAGGATCTGTGCAGACCTCCAGAATTAAGCACTAATGATCACAAATAATTTGTGTATTGATGGAGAGGAAGCCTTTTCTTTAGATGAATTCTGCAACTTGGTGTGCATGTGGTCTTAAAGCAATTTGGGTCCATTTGATAGCATTCGGCAACTGGGGAAGCCAGTGCTGGTGGAGAATTCCACAGGCTGGACCGTTTGACTCTTCTTGTCGGGGGGAGAAAATATGAAACAATGATGATCTAGAGAAAATTCATTAGTTACATCCCAAATGCAATTATGGGCCAAGGATTAGGAGATGCTACAGGTCTCCAGTTAATCCCTGAATGAGCCACAGGCATAAAGATGCAGGGCTGCTGTGATCTTGACAACCATTAGGATGGGAATGCCATCCGTTCCTTCTGAGCACAAATCCTCCTCCAGCAGAAATGGGTGGTAACATCCTTAATTGGTGCCTGCATTGTCTTTTAGAGAGTTGGAGGAAACAACATGGAGACCTGAAAATCCAGGATCTCATCGCTCACCTAAGCTTCCTTGGGCAATCTTCACTCGCTGTTTCTCCCTCAGGATGCTGTGCAGCAGCCACTGTAGGTTACTGTTCTTGCTGTCAAAGCTGCAATTATCATCTCCTTCCATGTTTCATTTAATGTAGCACTAATAAGGCTACAATTAAACCATCAATGATATACTCCATGACAAGTCAGTGAGCAGGTAATCTGTGGGGAACATCACAAAGATAATGGCTTCGCACCTATAAAAGTGATGCCTCCTGTTAAGACTTCACAAAGTGTAGCCTGGAGACTTTCCGGAGAAGTCACTGCCAAACCTTCCTATGGAACTCTAAGGTATGTGACCATATCCAGATCTTTGTAGCTTAACTAAAATGTCCATTCTACATTGGGAGTAGAATTCTGTTAGTAAGCCACCATGAATGAAGTCCCACCCTATGCTCTCCAGTGGCTCTCTATCACTGGCATTGATCCCTCAGTAGCAGCATACAATGAAGTCATTCCCCTGACCTGATTTGGCTTCTTTCCCCAGGATTCCACAGGCTGTCCCTTATAGGGACAATGACCATTTCTGACTAAACCCCAGGGCGGACTGTGGCCCATACACCTCCCTTCCTACAGACTGACATGGTAGAACTGCCACAACTGACTACAGCCCACTCCCCAACTGATTTATCAATAGCATCCTGACTGACTAAACCATAATCCCCGGACTGCTTGCACTTGACCTGCAGGACTGACCATGATTGAACCTGCAAGGTCATAGATTCCTGGACTCTGGCAGGCCGAAGTTCCTGACTGAATGTGGTCAAACCCCTTGACAAAAACTGGACCAGCCCCTGACTGACTATGGTGGTACTCACTGATTGATTGACTGTGGTCACCCTTCTCCCCATTAAGGCTTTCTCCTCTTTCACTTTCACATAGAGTAATTTGCTTGAAGCACGTGTAGTTGTTTGCCATGTTTTCTGCCGGCAAATGCTACAACCCTGACATGAAAGTAGCACGGTAATGCACAGTGACAGATCGACTTCCTACCTGACGGACAGATTGAATGTTCAGTGTTTCCAACTGTCACAAGCTGCTTGCCTCTCACTATGCACCAAAAAACAACACAAGCCAGGGGTTCTAGCAACCTGTAACTCAGTACTAAATATACCATCTACTTAGAAAGCAATGCCGCTCAGAGGGTGGTAGCCTGTAATTTGGGGTTGAGGTCAGCCAGTATGCACTTAGAAAACAGGTAGGTATAGGCTGTCTGTCTCCATGTAGGTGGTACAATCTGCAAGCTCTAAGCAAGCAAGCAAAAAGATATAAGCTGCATGTGTCCATCTGAGCATAACAGTATCCTGTGTAGATGCATGAAATGCCTGTCTGTATATGCATGCAAGGCAACCTGGCATAGCATCCAAGACATTTATGTTCCTGAGCTCCAAAGTTAAGTCTTGAAGAACTGAAGTTGTGTCTGAGCTGGTTTAAGAGCTGGCATGATGATGTGGTGAGGCTGCTGGATTGCAGATGTTGACTTATGTGGACGAAGGTTCAAGGATGACAGTGGACATGGAGCATGCAGTGAAGCAGTATTTGCATAACATTTGGGAGAAAAACATTTTAATGAGATCTTAATGAAATTCAAATACATGGAATTAAAGGTAGTCACTGCTCAACAGTGAGATCCTAAAACCACCATCTAAGGCTTGAGAGAAAATCAGAAAAGTTTATCTTGTGTTGAGAATCAGATTTTTAATTCTCACTGTACTTTTCCCTCCTTTCTCACTATTTCTCATGCCATACCAGGGAGAGGAAAATTCTGCCCAATGTTCCAAAAATGAATGAAAAATGTGAGTTCTTTTTTCACATTTACAGGAATATTGTGTTTTTGTCTTCAGTCTATTTTGTGTATTACTGAATTTCTTCTTTTCCTTTAGTTTCCCAGAATAAGCTTTTTATACCTGTTTCCCTCTAAACTTCCAGGTAATGTAGTTTAATTTAAGATATACAAAAATATTTATCTATAAGGAACCAAAGTCATAGATATGCATTATCCAACTGAATCACATGGTGAGGGGCAAATTTAACATTTTCTCCCGTTCAGAAGGCCATTGAGTAAATGACTTAATAGAAAGCAGAACATTTAAAAAAATCTGAAGCAAAAAACTGAATGTAATTAAGTGACTAATTAATAAAATGACTCATGTGTGACACAGAGTCTTGACTTCCCACAACCCACTTGTAGCAGTTGAAGCTTCCTCCCCTATCCACTTGCTGACTTGGAGCTGCTTCTCATCACACACTCAGCAGGCACCTGTCCCTTGCAGTTTCCCTCTTCACCATCCCCTCCAGCAGACTTGCTGCCACTTTCATTGTCCAGACCGTAAGCTAAATGCAGTTAAGCCCATTTGTACAGCTCATTGCTCCTTCAAACAGAGGCTGTTTGTATGCTGCCATTAGGCTTTGGTGAGCCTATCAGTAGCAATCTTGGGAGGGAAAGGACCACTGACTGGAAACACATCTTCTTGCAAACTCTTCCAGTTCTACTTCCTGTATTGTAGATCAGGTGGGCCACATTTTGGCCTGCAGACCACCTGTTGGACAAGTCTACAGTGGATGAAATTGAGACATAAATCAGCCGTGATCTAAATGAATGGTGAGTAGTGAGCAGGCTGAGTGGCCTACTCCTGTTTTCACACTGCTCTGATCCTAGTGAGAATCTACATGCACTACAAAACAAAAATAGACTAAAATGGATTTCGCTGTACAATGCACTAGACACTCATGTCTGCAGAAATATAATTGAATTAGCTTTCAGTATGAGAAAGACTCATACCAATGATATCAGAATCTGTAAAGGTAGAAATACGCTTGGAAATGTCAACTTTGCTTCACTTTATGCAAATATGAAAAATGCAGAACAGTACTATTTTCTTTCTTTGTTCACCAGTTGCTTTCCTACACGAAATATGAAAAACATCCTTTCATTGTTTGTAGTTCATTTTACATTTCATCATATGTTTTAATGTGGGTAGGTGAATACACAAGAAAACCAATACAAATGCATTTAATAACCAATAAGAAAGAAATTGTATTTTTGCTGGAAAATTAAATAGTGTGTTTTAAAAAACAGCAAAAATTTTCAATTACATCTTATTCTGTTTAAAGGATGTTTAAGTAATTTTGTGGGAATGACTATGTGTTTTTACAAGATTTTTCTCTTTGACCTACCAATTATCATAATGAGTTATTCTGATACACTCGACTAATTTAAACACTTAAATAAATAATAATAAAACAGCTCTTTCAGATTAACGTTTGCATATTTGTATAATAAAATCAGGGTTAAATATCAGATCAGCAAAGGAGCTTCAGAAAATATTTTGCTAGCTTTACAGTTCTCTTTATGCTTTGTTTCCATGTTAACACTTTAAAATATGAATTTTTTTTCTGTTCATTTTACAAACTCAAATAGAGACATCATGTTTGTAATGGTTAAGCAGCACGTTAGCTCCATAAATGATACTCTGTAAATGATACTTTAATATCAGATTACAGATTTAGTAAATACCACTTTAACCACGATCAATAGTTACACTTTAAATATGCCAAATCACACAATAATAAACAAAGTAGTAGATAATCAAGAAGATAAAGTTGTTACCTGTGGACATCTGGCAGCACTGTAACAGTCACCGGCTGTAGCAAATGGAACTGATCGGCCTTCAAGTGTCTGTGCAAAGTACAAGTCTGTTGCTAAGAAGACAGAAATGGTTGAGTTGTTGAAAATATGCAGAAGAGTCAAGGTGAAGAGGCAATACGCAACAACAACATTAATCATTACAATTTTGAATAAAATATACCCTATTCGTACATACTGAACTTGCATTTTAGATCTTCCTAAATAATGTTTTCTGACTTTGATGAACAATGGATTAATCTTCCCATGGTAGCAGATAGAAAGTGGTACAAGCAGCAGGATAATTAGAAATGATTTCGTACTTTTTTAAAAAAAATCATTTTTATGCTTTTCCAAAACTTTAAATGGTGTCATTCTCAGCATAAGTTTTACCATCACATGATCGTACTGGACAGAACATTCCTGGGAATTAAAGCCTTTGTCTATGTCGATCTCATTTGGTGGGAAATGGTATATTTGAGTTCTGATTCTGAGTTTGATTGAACTAGATTTCCTACTCCTGCTTATGATGGATAACCATGCATATTTGCCTGGTGGGGCAAGAGATATTTGGTTGGGCTCAGAAGAATTGCTCTTACATAAAGATGCTAAAGGTTATGAAATTTCACTGCAGTTTGCATTAGTACTTCATGAAAGGCAAAGGACAAACATTTCAGGGTAATTTAGAGGAGTGGACTAAAGAATGGCATATATCCCCTCATGTCATGTGCCATTTCTCATCATTGGTTGGTAATACTACCCTAGCTAACTTTGAAGATGTAAAGTGACCAGGTGACTCACTGATTTGTTAATCCTGTTGGGAGGACACTTGCCTTTTTTTTGCCACCTTTTCTTTCTTTAATGACTTGCATTTATTTTATTAGTCTTTCCTTTATTCTCCTGAAGATACTGACTCATGTTGAAATCCAATCCTACAGGTGCTGCACCTTATTCAAGTGACAATCCTTCAAGTGTGAATGTAGACAACACAGTATTTCTTTACCTTTCCACTCATTATGGATAGTCTCAGGATGTATAATGTAGGTAAATGGGTTGTGAAGGCAGTCTACCTGCGTCAGCTGCATATTGTTTAGGCCATCATATTTAAATAAAGGGGAACGGCCCTCTTGTGGTGCATTGGTAGCGTCCCCACCCCTAGACTGGGAGGCTTGGGATCAAGTCCCATCTAGTGAAGAATCTCTGCATACTTCATTTAATTAGAACTATTTCAACTGCGATAGCAAGTGTTGTATTGCAATAGTGCATTTCCCTCATCCAAAATGATCACTGGTTATACTGCTAGTAGCTTTCCATGAAAGTTTAAATAACCCTGACCCAGAAAAAGGACAGAGGTCACTGTGAGGCAACAGATCCACTTCCAGTTGAAGGAAAGCTTTGCTGCAAGGATTAATTGTTGTTCAGTCATGGTGGGGAATAAAGCAACAGAAAATAACCCAGTCCCATTCCTCCATTCATATTAAGTTTTCCAGTCAGTGTTGAATCATGAACAGAAGCAATAGCCTGGTTGATTTTTGCCTGCTGTGGGACACAGTGACAATTATAGCACTGCTGACATCAGCTTACTTGGCACAGGACAGGTGTGAAATGGCAAGTTTTTTAAAAAATTTATTCATGCGTTGTGGGTGTTGCTGGCAAAGTCAGCATTTATCAGCTATCCCTATGTTCCCCACAGAAGGTCGTGGTGAGCCGCCTTCTTGAAATGCTCCAGTCTTTGGGGTAGACGGATAGCCATAGCACTGTTTGTCAGGGAATGCCAGGATTTTGACACTGCGACAATGAAGGATTGCTTGTGGCTTCAAGGAAGTCTTGCAGGTTATGGTGTTCCCATGCGCTTGCTGTCCTTATCCTTCTAGGTGGTAGAGGTTGTGGGTTTGGAAGGTGGTGTTGGAGGAGATTTGATGAAATACTGCAGGCCATGCAGTTCTGTGCTCAATGGGTTAGTAATATATCATCTGGGGTATTTATTTGGGAGGTGTTATATGTTTGTGTAAAAAAAAATCCTGCAAGTTATTTGTCTTATAACTAGGCAATATGTAAAGGTACATTC
The DNA here is from genome assembly GCA_024137785.1 of Ginglymostoma cirratum. Taxonomy (NCBI): domain Eukaryota; kingdom Metazoa; phylum Chordata; class Chondrichthyes; order Orectolobiformes; family Ginglymostomatidae; genus Ginglymostoma; species Ginglymostoma cirratum. The sequence continues at coordinate 23,018,007 of JAHRHZ010000069.1, read as the reverse complement.
TTTAGAGCTGTGGTAACAGTATACTGGCTCACAAAACAGGAGTATTGGTGGGAGAATCTTGTACCGAGTCAGTAACATTCTGACCTCTAAACCTTCTTTCAACTATGATCCTTTCAAACAAGGCTTTGCACTGGAATCTCATTTTACAAAAAAACATAATATCCGTATTTCAATGTAGAAAGCCAGATGGCGATGGATGGAATTGGATAGCATTTATTTACAGACACATTACAAACTTGCACCTCCTCATCCAACAATCACAGTTTCAGTTTGTTCCTATTTATAGTGGCACAAGTGAATTCCAGTTAATGTTCACCATCTGTACACAATGGATATACAAATAACAGAATCCTTTCTCTCTTATTCAAATGAATATATGTGTACAACCAGAATTTCTAAACAAATTAGAGCAAAAATTTCCATTTGCTGTAAGAAGTTCCTCTTCTGGAACTGTAACAATTTATTTGTCTAAGCATTTCTTTAAGAGAATCAGTCAATTACTTACATACCCTTATTTACATTTAGAATTGCTTTCTCTCCACCATTTGTTTCAATCCAGCAAGGTTAATCTGTTACCACTTCTCACTCATACTTTTCATAGAGTGTATATTATCCCACAGTGAACAGTCAGCATGATATTTAATATCTAATGAATTCTGAATACAGAATTTCCTTTAAAAAATTGACAAGCAGAATCCCATATCCATTAAATCCATTGTTTCAGCAGCCAGCATACGTTTCACAACTTTTTTAAGCACAAACTACAGAAAAATATTTGTCATTCTGATCTATGAGAAATATTACGAAACTTGCTGCAGGAGCACCTCGGGGTCGTGTCCTAGGCCCAAGCACATTCAGCTGTTTCATCAATGAGCTGTGTGGGAATGTTCACTGCTAATTGCACAATGTTTAGTTTTAATCATAACTTCTCAGATAATGGAGCAGTTTGTGCCTGCATGCAGCAATGCTTGGATAACATCAGGCTTGATAAGTGGCAAGTAACATTGTGGCACATTAAAAGTCAGATAATGATCATCTCCAATTAGAGTGAATTTAACCATCTTCCCTTGACATTCAGCTACTTTTACAATCGTTGAATCCAACATCATTAACTTCATGTCCTAACTTCCCAACATCTGTCCATCATCTACAAGGCACTAGTTAAAAGTGTGATGAATACTCCCCATTTACCTAGAAGAAGGCAGCTTCAAAAATATTCAAGAAGATTCATATCATCTAGAGAAAGCAGCCTTCTTGACTGGCATCATATCCATTCACCATTCAGCCCTTATACCATCAATGCACAGTGATGGCTGTGTGTACTATCTATAAAGAGTAATGCAGCTACTCGCCAAAGTTCCTCCAACATCTCTTGTTACAAATATGACAGAATTGTATTGTGAAATCTCATTATTGTTGTTATTCTCCACCTACATCTTTGATTCGCCAACCCCCATTCAACTTGAAACTCCTCTTCTTGTTGAGTGGCAAGTGGCATATTTTTACATGTTTTTCTTAACAAATGCCTTCAGTTCAAATTGACATTGCTGCACCCCTCCCCACCTACCCATCTGGTTGGATGCTGTTAACTTTCACTCTGCCATAGGACTGCATTCAGTACTTACGTATGAAATTCTAAGCTGAATCCATCAGTTACCTCAATCTGCATAGAAACCAATTGCTTTAAATTTGTAAGTTGCTGCAAATAGAATGGGAAATGGGGCACTTCATGTCAACTTCATGGATGAGCAGTTTTGCCCAATGGAGAATTTATAATTCCTGCCATTTTGGTAACATTTTAATGGATTATGGTAGTTATTTTTCTTTTAGAACTACACTTAAAATTCAGTGAACAATATTCCCATATGACAACAGAGAGGTTCAAATCTGTGTAACTGAATTGACTGAGCCTTAATCAGTGCTTCAGCTAGCCAGCCATGATTCCTCAATATTTACACTATGTTTTAGGTTATGATCTAATCTAACTAATAAATCTCAGATCACGTCTGAGCAGTGCTAACTCCCTGGCACGTGAGAAACGTGAATGAAGTTATCTGTAAAGGTAAGTGGGCCATCATAGAATAAGTTTTGACATAATGAACCAGGGTCCAAACAAGTCAAAGGTAATGAATTAGACAATGGAAATGCAGCATGGGAGAAGCAGACAGAGAACAAAATATATAATCAAAGCCTTAGGGAGTAGGCAGGGAAAGTAAAGCTGGAGAAACAGTGGTATGGAGCTGGAAAAAAATGTGTCTCAGTAATTGCATGGTCAGGCATGAAGAGACAAATCTGTTCTCGCTCAGCTTAGTTCCCTCATAGGTGTGCTCATGTCAGTGTTCTACTTGCGAATCCAGCTCCTGCCTCAAACTCATTGCAAGTTTCTACCAAGTTGGACTCAGATTTAGTTCTACTCCAGGGTACCATCAATAGAGCTATTGATCAGAGTACAACGGGATCTTGATCAGATGGGCCAATGAGCCGAGGAGTGGCAGATGGAGTTTAATTTAGATAAATATGAAATGCTGCATTTTGGAAAGGACCCATACACTTACTGGGAAGTGTTGCTTAACAAAGAGACCTTGGAGTGCAGGATCATAGTTCCTTGAAAGTGGAGTCCCAGGTAGATAGGACAGTGAAGAAGGTATTTGGTACGCCTGCCTTTATTGGTCAGTGTATTGAGAATAGGAGTTGGAAGGTCATATTGCAGCTGTACAGGACATTGGTTAGGCCACTTTTGGAATACTGTGTGCAATTCTGGTCTCCCTGCTAGAGGAAGGATTCTTGTGAAACTTGAAAGGATTCAGAAAAGACTTACAAGGATTTTTCCAGGGCTGGAAAGTTTGAGCTACAGGGAGAGGCTGAAAAGGCTGGGGCTAATCTCCATTAAGTGTCAGAGGCCGAGGGGTGACCTTATATAGGTTTATAAAATCACAAGACGCCTGGATAGGATCAATACCCAAGGTCTTTTCCCCAGGGTGGGCGAGTCCAAAACTAGAGGGCATAGGTTTAAGGTAAGAGGTGAAAGATTTAAAAGTGTTCTAAAGGGCAACTTTTACATGCAGAGGGTGTTGTGTGTATGGAATGAGCTAGAGGAAGTGGTGGAGGGCTGGTACAATAACAACATTTAAAAAGCATCTGGATGGGAATATGAATAGGAAGGGTTTAGAGGGTTATGGGCCAAATGCTGGCAAATGGGACTAGATTTAGTTAGGATATCTGGTCAGCATGGACAAGTTGGGCCAAAGGTTCTGGTTCTGTGCTGTATATCTCTATGACTCTACGATTATGCAGCGCTTCAGGGAAATGTCCCTAGTGAGTACAGCCTTAGACTGCTGTAGTGCTTTTTAAGCTATCTGCAGACATTCCAAAGCTATAATAGATTTTATTTCAATGCTATGGTACAACATCAAATAAATTATCTATATGTATTGCTCTTGAAAGGTTTAGCTCTCCCAGCCTCTTTTGGCCCTAACATTTTATTCAGTAGCTTCACTCATTCAGACCACTGGCACAAAAAAAAACACAGCTTAGCCCCAATTACAACATTGGAGTCCATTCTACATATTTAAAGAAGGAACCTGCCAGTTTCCAACATCATTTCTGCTTATTCAGAGGTACATGTTAAATTTGAAAACTGTTGGAAGGAATGAGATGTTGATGTTAAATCTTCTGAAGAACTTTGTGCTTCCTGTTGGGTGGACAAAATTAAAATTTCCTTTGAAATAGAACAAAATATATACATTCTTTTTCAATTGACCATTTAACTCATCCCTTTGATTTCTACATTAGTTTTGATGAGAGGGGATAATGTATCAATATGGTTCAACTAAATGCAAGTTAAACACAAGATTTTACTCACTTATTATTTGCAAAGTATTGATGTCCAGTCTTACTTTGCTGAAGGTAGAAAACCCTGCAGCCAGATAATCTCTTCTGCACTGACAATCATCTCTTCTACTTCCATTGTATGGGCATTCAGCAGGATTGTGCAGCCTAAATGAAACAAAGTTGAATACATAATTAAAATATTTTACAAAATTACTACTTGTAAACTGAACAAACTGTTAGCACAATCATATTTTATCTTTTTATACCTGTAACCATAAACTTCTGAAAAATTTTCTGCATCACCACTTGTAAGTGTGATGTATTCTCTTGGGTTATCTGACAGCATGCCAACACAATATATCTGTAACGACAAAAATGCTTTGATACAAGAATGGAATAAATTAAACAAGGAAACATGACATTTTTATGACAAACTAACATTTCCCATGTCAAACAATACAATCGTGTACCTTCACTTGTTTCCCTTGAATATTAAGAACATGATCACCGTCTTCCATGAACCCTTTCAACCTTTGCACATCTCTACAGCTTTCTGGAAACTCACCTACATGCAAAATATGTTTTTCATTAGAATTTAGAAAATGTACTTCTGACCAATTAGAAACATATTTTGTTAACAGAAAACAGATGGTGGTATCTTATGGTGATGTGAAAGTGAACATAATACTCCAAATGCTTACATTTTCCACTCTGGCATGACCTCCTCTCTTCTGGCTTGAGTTCCAAACTACACAAGTTGCTTAAATGTCCATCATTTGTCAAGCAGTATACTGAGCGTTGCATGATTCCTATTCCACAAGTCACTGAACACTTCCAAGAGAATTGACAAGAAAAAGGAAATTAATAGCATTAAATGTAAAGTGAATAAAAATTGCAATTGTGATCACACCATTTATGTTGCAAGATTGATATCGATATATTGATCTGATGATTATCTATGGATATCACTCTGAATTTAGTATAACCTTTAACTGTCACCGTAAATTATATTTTAACTGAAAAGGCCTTTTATTATTGTCATGTCATGATAAAGGAAACTAGGCCATTTGACTGGCAATAAAACTGAAATGTAGCTCAACTTCTCAAAACTTCTTTGATAAAACACATGCTGGTAATGTTTTTGAGGCAATTGAAAGAGAACTCTCATTAAGAGAAAATTTATTAGAGATGGAAATGTCATTATAAGTGGAAACTCTTCATCTGTAGATTAAGAACGTTATTCCTTGTTAGTATCTAACATTTATGGTGCACATAAAATCTTATCGAGCACCAGAAAAATGTAACTAGGTTACATAACTTAGAACCCTACGTACGATAGAATTTACTGCCTTGTAAGATGCATTACGAGGAACCCCTCACGCCTCATTGTGATTCAAAAAACATTCTTTGTAAAATTCCGACATAATGCATTAACCAAACATGATTACAAGACACTACTAAATCTGCATCAAATTAAATACAATGTGATTGCTCAGGTTTACAGCTTGTGTCCTGAAAAGGTTTGAAATGAACTTACACTTCCCCAATTTCCAACCCTCCATGAGGCAGTTACATGACATTCACCAAGAGAGCAGGCACGGATGTTTGGCGGTTGTGTCCCAGGGCAGTTAGTTGTTATCTGATGATAGTAGCCGTATTCATAGGGGTCCTTACCATTATAAACCTCACTGCAGGAAACAAGTCTTTGCTGGTAGCCATTTCCACAAGTAACTGAGCACTGAAAATAAAGTCAAAACGTAAATCTGATTTTCTTTTCGAATGTAATAATGTTTTGGAAACAAAAATGCTAAAAATTCCATTGTAATCTCACACGACAAATCTTAGTAATGGCTTTTACATGGCAATAAAAGTATGGTATGAAACTTACAGTTAGAGAGTAGCAAGCTGACAGAACACCTTGGTATGCTACCGCAATGCTTTGTATGAGGTAGGATATGGGTTCATGTTTGTGGTTTTACTCCTGTTGATTATTGTTCTTAAATTCACAATTCTGGATTAAGAATGCTTTAAGAGGACTTACTAGAAGGCTGGTTCATTCACAAGCATATGACAGGAAAGCGATGCAGAGAAAATAACTACCAATCCGCAAATTGGTTTGTTCACAGGCACATGTTAGTCCATAATTCAAGATTGTCATGTTTGAAACATACATTCACCGAAAGGATTATTCTAAAGTGATGCTTCAAGTGTTGTTTGCTCTTCTTTTGATTTTTTAAAAAAAATCTTGACTATCCTAGAACTTCAAAGCAATCTGATAAAACAAATTTAAACAAACTAGTCAAGGCCTATGCAGCCCATTCCCCAATCTCTAAGGGAATATAATTACCTGGCCTTTGCGGTCAGTCGAGAAACATTAGTATTCATTGCTGGCTTTGAAGAGAGTTTCTCCGCAAAGATTTAGTGGCCCATGTGGCATGGACTTCCCTTATCCAACCTAAGTTTGAAACTAGTGCCAAGCTAAAAGAATCTCCAGATGTTCAACAGCAGTGATGTCTTCAAGTAGGATAAGCAGCCAATTAAATTGAAGTATTCGCATAAACAGTAAATGACGATGTAAATCTCACTGAATACCTTCATTTTTAATTTTTAAGTTTTACAGATAGCAAAATAGACAACTGGGACTTACATATGTGTTTATGGCTGAATCTAAAATATTCAAGGAAACTATAAAATCATACTTAAAAAGTATATGAAATTTATCAGAATGAAGAAATTCCGCATTCAAATAAATATAAAATTACTCCTTCAAACTAGTGTGGGATATACTTTAAATGGTAATTCAATCCAACAAAACTCATTATCATTTCTGAAGAAGGGTCGAACCCAAAACATTAACTCTGCTTTCTCTCCACAGATGCTGCCAGACCTGCTGAGTTTCTCCATCAATTTCTGATTTTGTAATTGTCATTTTATTCAAATTCCTCTTTGTCTTTCTGCTACAATGTAAATAAGTTCAGTATCTCAACTGACTCAACATTATTTTTTCATAACGAAGGTGTAATCTTAGTAAATTCGTGCTGTGCAGCTTCAATGTCCTTCATTTTTGGTAGTTATTTTAACTTTCAGTGATGATACTAAAAAAAATGGCTGTCTATGAACTTCAATGGAAAGATGAACTGAGCAAGATATACAAGTGCAGGAGGATTTTTTTGTGTCCTTTATGTATCATCACCAGAAGTAAAATTAATTCCTGCTTTTCTCTCAAGTGATGCTCAAAACTGCATTTGTTTAGCGAATAGTATTTCCTAGTTCAAAAAAACAATTGGGTCCATGACAATAGGGGAACTAATTCTAAACAATGACGAGATAAATTAGAGCAAGCCGAAAAAAATAGTGAAAAAGTGTAGCGCAAGTTTTGCTAATCCAGCTACAGTAAAAACAATTTCAAGTTGCTTTCTACACAGTGTGAAAAATGAATCCAGATGCATTTTTTTTATTCATTCACAGAATGTGGGCATGATTGGCTAGGCCAGGATTTATTGCCCATTCATAACTGCCCTTAAGATTTACTTGATATTGGACATTAGTAGCAACAAAATACTTCATCAACATTTCAGTTGTAACCTTAGGTCAAACGTTAAGTTTGAGATAGTTAATTTTTCCATGAAATTTTAACATTTGTTGATTTATGAGAATTGTTAAAATCAGCATCTGTTTCATCAGTAAATCCTGCAGTTAAGCCCAAGGAGGAGAGATGTTATTTGCTAATTTTCTAACTCATAAATTAATTTAAATTTTCATTTACCTCAGACCACTCTCCTGTGATCCATATATATTCACAAGGTTGAGTATTACACTGCTCGACATCTGATGGCCTTTTCCTTGCATCACATTTATTACTAAGTACTTCTTGTGAATTCTGGTTGATACAAGTCACTTGACGACGCCTTGTTCCAATACCACATGTCTTACTACACTGTAAAGGAAGCGATCAAAAACAATGTTTCAATCGATCATGTTGCCACATGTTAATAACTGACTAGAAATGAGAAAACTTAAGAGTGGCCTGATAGCAGTCTTCAACATTATGAAAGATAAGAAACAGAGAACTAACAGCCATAGTCACTAATAAATCCAATAGAGAATTCATTCTTTACCCAGAGAATTGTGTGATTGTAGAATTTGCTACCGCAACGAGAGTTTGTGGTGAATAGCATATAAGGGGAGCTGAAAAAGGCAGAGAAAAGAGAAAGAATGTGAAGGAAATGCAGACAGAGTTAGATGAAGATGGGTAGGAGGAGGCTTTTGTCAAGTATAACCAACTATCTGCATGGATCTGTTGTGTCAAATAGTTGGTTTCCATGCTGTAAATGTTTTACAATTGTCTATAGTACATAAATATTCTAAAAATAATAAGGTGAACATTTGAATTGTTAAATTATTTAGGAAGCTATATCACATTTAAGTGTTACAAAAAGTAACCAAGTTCAGCCAAACCACTCATTAATCACAAGGCAAATTAAGTTTCTACCACTGAAACACTACCAACGAAATGATTACTTATCACTAGTTAAACACTTTTAACAAGTTCAATCCACCCTTCATTATTTATTTACATGTGTGGAATGGACAACTGACTTTGGCACCAGGAAGCCTCGTATATTTTGGGGGTATGTTGGTGCTTCGTGGGAAGGAAGTGAGCTGTACCTTATTTTGAGAGCCTCCCTCCTGTTGAAAACACAAAATCCATTATTTCTTTTGCTCGGGGTAGGTTAAAATTAGCCTTCAAGGTTCCATACCTGGCTGATTAGACAACCCATATTTGCTCATGCAGATAGCTTTTATTTTATCAAAAGTTGGATAACCTCGGGACAGTTTGATATATTGATTAAATCATAGGATATATGGTCAAAATCAAAATTTAGAATTAAAAAATTAATGCTGAATAACTTTGATACAATTGAACTATGTAATTGCCTATTTATGCTGTCACCTAGTCATATCAGCCAATTATTTCCATATTCAATACACAGCTTTAAGTACTACTAACTATATTCTAAGGTTAATGAGTAATTTCTGGATGATTACTTCATCTTTAATAAGTAGCAATGAAGTGTTAATTTAATATCTCTGTAGCCTGTATTATGATAGTGTAAGTGCTAATATAATCTGAATTTGCTGATGTAAGATAGTACAATGAGCCAAATGTAGGCATCCTTTACTGCTAGATTCTTCTTTGTGAAGGAGTTAAAGATGAAATGGTTAAGGGTGCATCTGGTGGTTCTGGTGAATTTTCTCATCAGTGTATTCACCACACTGCTCTTACACCATTGGTTCCCTGCATGTTGTCAAGCACAACTAAAGCAAACAGGAGACCAATGCTTTGTTATTTCCATCTCCAACATTGCATTATGGTTCAGCCAACAAAAAACATTGAAATCAATTGAAAAAATGTTGAAAGAATGCCATCACCTCTCTCTAGTACTACCAATTGCCAAGCAGTTTTGTTTATTATGAGTAAAACTAACATCCATTTTCCTGTTACACTCAGTCTTCTAAGACCACCATATAGTTAAAGGACAGTAATATTACAGGATAATATACATGTAGTTTGTGAGAATAAATCTTTACCTTCTGATAACTCATTACGTAAACATCAGACCATCTTATTTAAATATTTAAACAGATTATTAAATATACTAATGATAATGCTTAAGGAAACAAAGTGCAAAGTGTGAGAATAACACTGAAGCAATCTATGATTTCGTTTCATAGAAACTGCTGAAAATTCTGAAAATAAAAAAAAGACCGAAGACAACATTATAGAAATCCATTCCATTTAAAACATTATTTGGGACAGAATTGAACTGTAAATGTTTGATTGTGAAACTGCATGGTTTATAAAGTAACCTATTATATATTTCACAATGTCAGTTGGTGACTGGCACCAACATGATGAGTGGAATGGCTTTTTTCCATACTGTTAAACTCTATGACTCCATTAAAATCTTTCCAGAAGGTTTTTCAATGGATAACATTGTATAGGCATCCTAGATAACAAGGTGTAGAGCTGGATGAACACACCAGGCCAAGCAGCATCAGAGGAGCAGGAAGGCTGACATTTCGGGCCTATCCATTCCTGAAGAAGGGTCTAGGCCCGAAACATCAGCCTTCCTGCTCCTCAAATGCTGCTTGGCCTGCTGTGTTCATCCAGCTCTACACCTTGTTGTCTCAGATTCTCCCGCATCTGCAGTTCCTACTATGTCTGTGTAGACATCCTAACTAGGTCTAGATAAAGTAAAACATCAAGATAATGCTAATAATACTGATAATACTAAAATGAATGCTAATGTCTTTACATTTCGCTCATCACCATATAATGAATTTGTTAAATTGCTTAAATGTACAATTTTGGAATTCTAAGTTAGTTGTTGTTTGATCTCCAGAGGAAGATTAGGACTCCGTGCTGAGTCAAAGCCTGCCTCAGGCCCTCCAACACTGCTTTAAAGTTGTTGCCTGGAAAGATGCCATGAGTTTGCCTGCATGAAGGGATATAACTGAGCCCAGCTCACCAAGGAAACTACCACTGGACAATGACTCCAAGAAGTGAAACTCACGTGAACTGATTGTTAATAGTTCTGGGTTTTCCAAAACTTGCAATCTCCTCTCCTATCCTCCTTAGTTTCCTGAGTGCTTGTGCATCTGAAAAATTTCCCCACATCGTGAAAGGTTTTATTAATAAAACAATCTTTCATTTCATTTTAAATGTTCTTTCTGTGGGTTTATTTCAAAAACTGGAATCTAAAAAACTGGGGTTAGGAAACACCCTTCAGCATTTCTTACAAAGAGATTAACAGTGGCACAGTGGCTCAGTGGTTAGCAATTTTGCCCCACAGTACCAAGGATCTGGGTTCAATCCCACTTTCAGGTGACTGTCTGTGTGGAGTTTGCACAATGTTCCTGTGGCTGCATGGGTTTTCCCCAGGTGCACCGGTTTCCTCCCATAGTTCAAAGATGTGTAGATAAGGTGAATTGGCCATGGTTAATTGCCAAAAGTTTCCAGAGATGTGCAGTTGTGATGGGTTAGCCATGGAAAATGCAGGGTTAGAGGGATAGGGTAGGGAGGAGAGTCTTGGTGGGATGCTCTTTGTTGGTCCAGTGTGGAATCAAAGGCCAAATGATCTGCTTTCACACTGTCGGGATTCCAGGATTCCATCTTGAAAAGAGAGGAGTAACAAAGGGAAATGAGTAAATTAACAATACCTCAGTGTCAAGAGGGGAAAAGCAATCATAATTTAAACTTACCCCCTTGATCACTTTGTCTGTGACGCAGCCTTGTTAAACTTCTGTAATGACAACTGATCAAAGGTCTTTGGAGCCATAAGGATCAGGATTGCTCTTCTGATTCCAAAGCAATCAACACTGATTTCCCATAGTCTTCTTAAACCAAACTGCACCTCCTCCAGAAGTTTCCTAAGTGTTACTTCCTGCAAATCAGGAGGCTCAAATTTGTCTCTCATAGACTCCTCTACGAAGGTAAATCAGTGCCTGTACCTCACCCGGAATATTCATTCTGATGACCCGAAGACCAAAATTCTATTAATTTTCAGACCTTCGGTTATCCCATTGTGTTTGGCTTTGAGTTCAAATACACTCAGATGGCACCATCCACATTAAGTTTTCATTAAGCAAGTAATTAAATCCACTTCCAGCTTCTGCAATAAATTAATCAAAACTTTTGCTGCTATACTAAAATAGGATGCACAATTTCAGCTCTGGTATATATTTGGGTTAAAATGTATTTTAAATCATCCATCACAACAATGTATAGATGGCTTGCAATGGACTTTGCAAAGGCTTTTTTAGAGTTTTTTTTAGGCTGTGTCACAGACAAACGGGCAAGGGAATGTATTTAAATTACGATTGCTTTTCCCTTCTTAAGACCGAGACAGTGAGGTGTTGTTTGATTTACTCATTTTCCTTTTCACTCCTGTCACTTATTGAGATAAGCTTAAGGGTGTTCACCAAACTCCAGTTTTTCAGATTCCACCTTGAAAAGAATGCCTATTAATAACAAAAAAAGGAAAAAAATATGCATGTCTCACTAAACATATTCTTTGATATCCTTTTAAATTTATTTGGATCATTGTTTACTTTTGAGGATAAGCTATTTTCAATCTACTAGAACATAATTGATTAAATTTGTTGGTACAGTATTTAGATTGATCCGTGTTCTGCAAAATGGTAACAAATGTCTACAAAGCTTGTTGGGCAAATCACCAATGTGTAACTCTCATTAATGAGCATGCTGTGCTGCTAAACTCCTTATTTTGTACAACTCTGAATGATGAAAGAAACTCAGTTTAGATAAAAGCTGTGTAAAACTAATCTAGAGTAATTGATGTGCAGTCAGTAGGATGCATGAGGGGCCTACTGCCCTCTTAATCCGTAGCAGTAAGCAGAAGAAAATTGAGTACATTCTACCATTAAGCACAGTGGCCTCATTTCCTTCTGATTGCAACTAACTATTTCTAACAGAAAAAAGTTATGGTGATTGCAGTGATACTCATTGGCTTATTCATTCATGTTATGCTCCTCCTAGAGTTGCAGCTGTTCAAAATGGATTCAAGTAAATCAGCAAGAATCATAAATATATGCTCTGTAAAGGCCAGTGATGAGAATGTTGTGTAGCATTACTGAAAGTTATAGAAAGGAAATGGAGTACTGAATTCAAGGTCATGCCCATTATTAGTCAAGCATGGATGATTTCTCTGATATGCAGTATGAATGAATTAGGTTTTTTTTCCAGGTATTTGTTAGTGCAGCAAGGTAGGGATGATCCAGATGTACGGACAATAAGGAGGTACACCTTGCAGAACCAATTATATCATGAGAAGATCCAATCCTTGTATCACTGGCACATTTTGGCTACAGGATATATACTATGCACTGTACTGATTCACAATGGTTATTTAATCAAGAGTTGCCTCCTCACCAGCTAGAACAAGAACGATAGAAATGTTGTTGGAACACATTACTTCCACCTTCCCTTCCAAGTCACACACAATTCTGACTTGGACATTCCTTCAGCATCAGACTGATACCCTAAACTCCTTATCTAACGCCATTGTGGGAGTATTGTTATTACACAAGCTGTTCCAGGAGGTTCAAGAGAGGGCAACAAGTGATGGTCAATAAATTTACCTGTGCTGGTGTCACTCACATCCAGAAAACAAATAAAAGAAATAGTGTTGAATTTTAGCAGAAATCGGTTGAGTGTCAATTTTGGCAAGTTTCATAAAAAGTTTCTCTTCATGAGCTTTAGTAAGATTTTTCATGCTATTTACCAAAACCTGCCTCTTTATCTATACATCACACCTCCACAGTGCCCCTCTCACCCTATCATGCCAGAAGCAGAATCAGTTGCCACTACTGGGATTTCCTGGGATTCCTGGCACTAATACCACTTCTAAAGTCCAGCCATGTGACTTTCTGCCAGCCAGGATTTTCCTTTCATCACGCTCACAGTGAAAGTTGAACCAAAATGAAACCTTCTCAGGGCATTGAGGTGGCATGGCTGACAGTTTGTTGCAAATACAAGTGCATATTTGTAAGTGTGTTGCTATTTAAAAACTAAAATACACAGGTTACCCATCTTGAGCATCATCTCATCCGAGGACCTTACTAACGTTAACTGCCCTCTCGGCAATCAGGGATGGTCAATAAGTATTGGCCTAGGCTGTGACGCCTGCATCCCATGAATGAATGAAAAGAAAGAAAACACAAATGTATGCACAGTGTAGCCTACAGCATAGTCACGCCAAACATTGTGCTGCAGGGTACCCCCGCCATCACAGTCAGGGTAGTTGTGACAGTCGGCGATTGCTCTCCATATACTCCTCCCCCACCCAAAAAAATTCATGTTCTGCAATGCACTATCAGTAACCCCCTTGTACTGTCTCCCCCAATTACCCGAACACAGCAGCGGTCCCTGATAAACCTCCTTGAGTTTCTTTGAACAAACCTCAAAGAGTGACCATACCCACCTCCTTGACTGACTAAATAAAAACCGAAAGAACTGCGGATGCTGTGAATCAGGAACAAAAACAAAGTTGCTGGAAAAGCTCAGCAGGTCTAACAGCATCTGTGAAGGAAAATACAGAGTTAACGTTTCAGGTCTGGTGACTCTTCCTCAGAACCAGAAGTATATACACTGTTCAGTACTGACTGAACAAGAGGAGTCATATTGGATCTGAAACATTAACTGTTTCTCTCTCCACAGATGCTGCCTGACCTGTTGAGTTTCTCCAGCATTTTCTGTGGTTGTTGTAGCCCTAACTGATGACTGACTACATCCCTGACTGATCTGTGCACAGCTCCCTGTTTGGCATGCCACAGCACCCTGCATTGGTTGCACGTGGCCTGCAAGACTGACCGTGGCCCACTCCCCAGAGTGTGGTGATACAGATTCCTGACCCTGACTACCCAAGTAGCTGACTGACATATCCAAGCCCTGGATTGATAACAGACTTACTGCCCTTAACTTACTGCGCTGGGATTCCTGGCTGAGGACTATACTCCATAGGTTTTGAGACATGGCCATTTGGTTAAAGCATATTCAATGTGTTTGTCATGTATGCTGCTGGCATATGAAGGGATAACTGCTGACCAGATGGCTTCATGAAGGGGAAATTATGCCTGACAAATTTGCTAGAATTCTTTGAGGAGGTAACAAGCAGGATAGATAATGGGTAAGCAGTGGATGTAATATATTTGGATTTTCAGAAGGTATTTGATCACACATTAGGACACTTAATAGAGCCCAAGGCGTTGGAGGGAGTATATTAGCATGGATAAAGGATTGGCTAACTAATAGAAGACAGAGAGTTGAGATAGAGGGGGCATTTTCAGACTGGCAACCTGTAACTAGTGGTGTGCCACAGGGATTAATGCTAGGACTATAGCCGTTTACAATATACATGACTTGGATAAGAGAAGTCAATATACTATTTTCAAATTTGCAGATGACACAAAAATAGGTGAGAAGGCAAGTGGTGAGGAAGACACAGAGTGTGAAAAACAACATGGATAGGTTAGATGAGTGAGCAAAAAATTGGCAGTTGGAATAGAATGTGTAGAAATGTGAGGTTATCCATTTTAGAAGGAAGAATAGAAGAGCTGACTTTTATTTAAATGGAGAGACACTGTAAAAAGCTACACAATAGAGATTTGGGAATCCTCATCCATGAAGCACAAAAGCAATGTTCAGTGGGTAATAGGGAAGGCAATGGAACGTTGGCCTTAATTTCAAAGGCAATAGAATATAAAAGCAGGGCAGTTTTATTAAACTGTATAAAACTGCACATCATCAGACCACAGCTGGAATACTGTGAACAATTTTGGGTCCCTGATCTAGGGAAACATATGCTGGCACTGGAGGCAATCAGCTGGTTGATATCAGATATGGAGGGTCTTATGAAGACAGGTTAATTGAAACACATTAGATTCTTAGGGTATTTGACAAGGTAGATTCAAAATGGTTGTTTCACCTTGTGGGACAGCCTAGAACCAGAGGACGTAACCTCAGAATAAGAGCTCCCATATTTCATATAGAGATGAGAAATTTGTTCTGAGGGTTGTGAATCTATGGAATTCTTTACCACAGAGGGCTGATGAGGTTGGGTCATTAAGTATTTTTAAGGTTGAGATAGAAAGAACTTTAATCAAATTTTTAATCAAAAAGGCAGGCAAGTGGAGTTGTGGATCAGATTGGCCATGATCTCATTGAATAGCAGAGGAGACTAATGGACTCAAGGGCTTATTCATGCTCCTATGTCTTATGGTCTTACAAGCTTCCTGGCTTTGATCCTGTGCTAAAGAACAAGGTAAGACAAAACTACTGTGAGCTTTTAAGCTCTGACAAATAGAACATAGTGCAGAGAGGTGAAGCAAGGCAGGAATTCTGTGAGCATCCAAGTAGGTCCAAAGTTAATGTGAGAAGAGCAAGTGGGTAGTCTTGAAATGCACCCTTGTTTAATCCAAGAAATGGGTGATTATCCATGAATGCAAAGTGTCCTGCAAGCAGCATTACAATTACATAACAATTACAGCATTACATTACAATCAGAATTTGAAAGGTGCTATTGCGCTCCAAAGTGTAGCACTGAAGTATAGAACCGTATTCTAAGTGGATCAAAAATATGCCAAAAGAATGCAGTGAGGCCAGTACATTGGCACGCCAATATTTGTGGATGGAGGGTGCAGGCAGTTGTTGACTATTAAACATGCCCTGAGATGTTGGTGACTCTTGTCCAGGATGCCTGGAGGAGCAAGCAATGAGCTGGAGTTGCTAGGTATCCACTTTGATGCTCTTGCTGGGAAGTGTTGCTGTGGGAGAATTAGAATTGCATATCAGTGAGGTTAGATTAGGTATTAATGACATGCTAATACATGCAAGCAGATGCAAACAGCTTTCTTGATGCTTGCTAGCCGGATTCTCATCTTGCCCTTCAAAACTTGTTTGGAGAATTGGATTTTCTTTTGACGTTGAGAAACTTATATCTAGCAATTTTACCAACGCTATTTTACCATCTGACTCTTCAAGTGACTGTCAACGATATCATTCGGGGGCTGGGAAGATTTTATCCATAGAGCAGGATGAGCTCCAAAACAATTTCAGTACAATTGGGATGAAAAAAAGGAAAAACACAGTTCACAAACCAACAAAACTAAAAGAATGTAAATTCCCAGAACTGGAAATTATGCTCCCAGACATAGGGAATGAAAATAAACAGGCAACAGCAGAAACTCTTGTTTAGTTATAAGCTTCATAGGATTGAGGTAGCACCAGAGAACTGACAGGATGCTAATATAATTGTGAGATGCAAATGTGAACTGAACTAAAACCTGAAAACCAGAGGCAAGTCAGTTTAAAGCCAATATAGGACAGTAGAATCTACACAAAAGAAATGATGGAACAGCATCAAGAGATAGAAAATATAATTTAAAAATTAGCCAGCACGGCATCCAAATCTCAGGCTGAATGAACCCGATTCTATTAACTCTTCAGAGAATTCAAAGAGTAACTAATTGCAAAGCAGTACATATCTTATATTTGGATTTTCAAAAGGCCTTTGATAAAGTATGACACTGTAGGCTCATTACAAAGTTTAGTCAAAGGCCAAACAGGTAAATGGATAACAACTTGGATGAAAAGTAGAAAGCAGTGTTTGGGGATAACAGATTGTAATTCAGTTGGGAGGAAAGTAGAAACTCATGTTCCACAAGCATTAGTGCTCTTGCCAATATTACTCATGAGTGACATAATTTATTTGGACGTAGTAATCCAAATTTGCAAATGATGCCAAACTATAACTTGAAAGACTGCAATATAATCCAAGAAGACACTGGAAAAATTGTAGATTTTGCAGTTAAGTGGCAAAGGACTAACATTGCTGAATGAGAGGTGGTGGTCTTTGGGTAGGAATAATGCAAATATTAACTCAGGCTTTAGATAAAAAGAAATTGAATTTGAAAGAGGATTTACCTATGAATAAGTCATAATTAAAGCAGGCTGACATGTAAGCAAAGCAAATAACAAAAGCCGACATTTATTTCCAGGGGAATAGATTTAAGTGTATTAAAATTATGTTATTTGGTCCTTAGACAGGCTATGCAATAGTGTACTATGTACAGCTTTACTCACCATTCTATAGAAAGGACTAGAAGTATGGAGCAAGAACAAAAAAAAATTTACAATGATATAACCAGAATTGAAAGACTACAAGTAGTTCTTTTAATAATGTAAAATATTCTGATGCCTCTTTGGACTATGATCAAACAAAATTTGACACCATGCCACAAAGAGCAATATCAAGGCCAATAATCAAATGCTTTATCAAAAAGTAGGTTTTCCAGATGGTTTTAAAGGTACAGTTGAGAGTTTTAGCAATAGATGAACTAAGTCATGCATGGAGATAGATGGTGTTACAGAGGTGCAAGTATGTGGTCCTGGTGATGGTGAGAACATATAGTTGGAAGCTCAACAGAGGGTCAAAAATGACATGAGACTCCAAATAATCTAATAATAATTCACTATCAGACAGGCTCCAAGGAGAGGAATGGAGTTGGGACTGTGATAACCTCTTTATAGGCAATGGGGAAATCACTAATTAATCTCCCTATGGAGCTCAATACTAAATAAAAAACAACAGAACTGCAGATGCTGTAAATCAGAAACAAATACAGAAATTTCTGGAAAAGTTAATCGGGTCTGGCAGCAACTGTGAAGAGAAATCAGAGTTAACATTTTGCTTCCAGTAACCGAAACATTAAGTCTGATTCCCCTTCACAAATGCTGCCAGAACAACTGAACTTTTCCAGAAATTTCTGTTTTTGTCCCTATGGAGCTTGCTAAGTCTAAGTTCCCTTTGTAACAGGTAATGGCCTGCCTAGCTGGAGCTCATCACCTTACTCCTGTTCTAAGAAAAAGCAGACCCAGTTCCTTCTGCTCTCTTTAACCACCATACAACATTTAGGGATGCCTCCCAGGAAAACCTGACAGACTCCCTATGGGATAACAAGGTGTGGAGCTGGATGAACACAGCAGGCCAAGCAGCATCATAGGAGCAGGAAAGCTTGACGTTTCGGGCCTAGACACTTCATCAGAAATGGGGGAGGGGAAGAAGGTTCTGCAATAAATAGGGAGAGAGGGGGAGGCGGATAGAAGATGGATAGAGGAGAGGATGGGTGGAGAGGAGACAGACAAGTCAAAGAGGTGGGGATGGAGCCAGTAAAGGTGAGTGTAGGTGGGGCGGTAGGGAGGAGATAGGTCAGTCCAGGGAGGACAGACAGGTCAAGGGGGCGGGATGAGGTTAGTAGGTAGGAGCTGGGGGTGCGGCTTGAGGTGGGAGGAGGGGATAGGTGAGAGGAGGAACAGGTTAGGGAGGTGGGGACGAGCTGGGCTGGTTTTGGGACGCGGTTGGAGGAGGGAAGATTTTGAAGCTTGTCAAATCCACATTGATACCCTTGGGCTGCAGGGTTCCCAGGTTAAATATGAGTTGCTGTTCCTGCAGCCTTCGGGTGGCATCATTGTGGCACTGCAGGAGGCCCAGGATGGACATGTCGTCTGAGGAATGGGAGGTGGAATTGAAATAGTTCGCGACTGGGAGGTGCAATTGTTTGTTGCGAACCGAGTGCAGGTCTTCTGCAAAGCGGTCCCCAATTCTCCGCTTGGTTTCCCCGATGTAGAGGAGGCCACTACGGGTACAGCGGATACAGTATACCACATTGGCAGATGTGCAGGTGAACACTGCTTGATGTGGAAAGTCTTCTTGGGGCCTGGGATGGGGGTGAGGGAGGAGGTGTGGGGGCAGGTATAGCACTTCCTGCGGTTGCAGGGAAAAGTGCCAGGTGTGGTGGGGCTGGAGGGGAGTGTGGAGCGGACAAGGGAGTCCCGGAGAGAGTGGTCCCTCCGGAAAGCAGACAAGGGTGGGGAGGGAAAAATGTCTTTGGTGGTGGGGTCGGATTGCAGATGGCGGAAGTGTCGGAGGATGATGCATTGGATCCGGAGGTTGCTGGGGTGGTATGTGAGAACGAGGAGGATTCTTTTTTGGTTGTTATTGCAGGGACGGGGTGTGACGGATGAGTTGTGGGAAATGCGGGAGACATGGTCGAGGGCGTTCTCGACCACTGCGGGGGGGAAGTTGCGGTCCTTGAAGAATGAGGACATCTGAGATGTACGGGAGTGGAATGCCTCATCCTGGGAGCAGATGCGGCAGAGGCGAAGGAATTGGGAATAGGGGATGGCATTTTTGCAGGGAGGTGGGTGGGAGGAGGTGTATTCCAGGTAGCTGTGGGAGTCAGTGGGCTTGAAATGGATATCGGTTTCTAGGTGGTTACCCGTGATGGAGACAGAGAGGTCCTGGAAGGAGAGAGAGGTGTTAGAGATGGTCCAGGTGAACTTAAGGTTGGGGTGGAAGGTGTTGGTGAAGTGGATGAACTGGAAGAGCTCCTCGTGGGAGCACAAGGCGGTGCCGATACAGTCATCAATGTAACGGAGGAAGAGGTGGGGTTTAGGGCCAGAGTAGGTATGGAACAGGGATTGTTCCACGTAACCTACAAAGAGGCAGGCATAGCTTGGGCCCAAGTGGGTACCCATGGCCACCCCCTTTGTCTGTAGGAAGTGGGAGGAATTGAAAGAGAAGTTGTTGAAGGTGAGGACGAGTTCGGCTAAGCGGATGAGGGTGTCAGTGGAGGGGGATTGGTCAGGTCTGCGGGACAGGAAGAAGCGGAAGGCCTTTAGACCATCTGCATGGAGAATACTGGTGTATAGGGACTGGACGTCCATAGTAAAAATGAGGTGTTGGGGACCGGGGAATTGGAAGTTCTGGAGGAGGTGGAGGGCATGTGTGGTGTCACCGACGTAGGTAAGGAGTTCCTGGACCAAGGGGGAGAAAATGGAGTCGAGGTAGGTGGAGATAAGTTTGGTGGGGCAGGAGCAGGCAGAGCCAATGGGTCGACCAGGGCATTCAGGTTTGTGGATTTTGGGAAGGAGATAGAAGCGGGCGGTGCAGGGGTAGAGAAAGATGAGGTTGGAGGCGGTGGGTGGGAGGTCACCTGAGGTGCTGAGGTTGTGGATGGTTTGGGAGATGATCGTTTGGTGCTCGGGGGTGGGGTCATGATCCAGGGGGCAGTAGGAGGTGGTGTCGGAGAGTTGGCACCTGGCCTCACGGATGTAGAGGTCAGTGCACCATACTACAACAGCGCCTCCCTTGTCCGCGAGTTTTATGGTGAGGTTGGGATTGGAGCGGAGGGAGCGGAGGGCTGCATGTTCTGCGGGGGAGAGGTTGGAGTGGGTGAGAAGGGTGGGGAGATTGAGGCGATTGATGTCTCGATGCAGTTGGAGATGAAGAGGTCAAGGGAGGGTAGGAGGCCTTGGGGTGGTGTCCAGGAGGAGGGTTTGTGTTGGAGGCGGGAGAAGGGGTCAGTAGAGGGAGGGTTAGGCTCACGGTTGAAGAAGTAAGTGTGGAGGCGGAGGCGGCGGCGGTGGAAAAACTGCTCAATGTCCAAGCTTGAGCGATATTCGTTGATATGTGGGTGGAAGGGGACAAAGGGCTGGTGGAGGGTCTGGGATCCTCCTCATTAGGGACTCTGGTCCATGAAGGTCTTCCTAGCAGCAATGGCCCCCAGTGGTAGCAAGGTCCTCCCGATAAAACCCATATTCCCTCCCCTCTCTTGCCAGGGGCTACCTGATTGGCCCCAGTGAATCAAACCAATTTACCTGCACTGCAAAGCCACCTCAGGGGCCTGCTATATTCTCATCAGTGGTCACTGGTCCTGGAGGGACTGAAGAGCATTGGCCCTTTGAGTGGTTGGCTGGTCTTGGACCAGAGGTCTTTAACATGGAAGCTCCAAGGGGAGGCTGTTAGCTACCTGACTGACAATGAATTACACTGGAGTCTCTGAAAATAGTCATTGAAGGAGAATCCCCACTTTTCTGACAGTCAATGGGTTAATCCCTTGACCGTTAAATTCAGTACATGGAATGTGACATGTTTTTACAATCTTCCATCTTTTGCTCTCTATCCAGAAAAAAATGAAATTTATTACAGGATTTTTAAATCAAAAGAATATTAATCTCATAAATGTCATTCTAATATGTAGATATGTTCCTTTATACGCAAGTAATCGTCTACTGTCACTCAGATAAAATATATGAACTATAAAATAGAGTAATTAATGTTACAGTTTTGTACAAAATATAAGAGGTGAGACACATAAGAATGACATACCTTTCTAACTTTTATAGAAAGAATTTTTGCAATCTTTTGCTTTTAATTCTTAAAAACAAGAGATTCTTCATTTGCTGTTTGTTCCTTAAGAGACTGTAAGTATGGTCAAATTAAAAACAGACTGAGAATCACATTACATGTCAGGCTACTCTGATCTTAGTGCCATTTCTAAAATTTTTAAAGCACAGTCCTATACATCATTCCTTACAGATTAAGCATGAATCCATTGGAAATTTCTTACACTGTGGTTCAACTCAAGTCTGGTGCTCTTTCCATCACGAAAAACATTAGTTTTATACAATATGAACATCACTTGTTTTTTACTTATTCACTTTATAGTTAATAATATTTAGATACGGATGTCACTTTTTTCAAATAAGTAGGGCAGAAATGCAACAATTCCACTAAGAATGTTGCCATACAAGCATTTCACATCTGCAAAAGATTAATACAAATTTCTAGGGAAAAAAAGTGATTCGTGGCCCTGGTTGTTTTTAAGACTGTCCTTGGAAATATGCCTGTGAAATGTTGCAAATGTTCAGAACATAGATGAATTTGCTTGCAGTCTGGAATTCTTTAACAAAGCAATGTGACACATTGAGCACAGCCTGCCACAATAGGCTGTTTAATTGATTCCAGGTGCTGGGAGTGAAAAGAGACTGAGGGGAGAGAATGAGGGCGATAAAAGCTGATTTAAAAAATGAAGACAAAAAAATCAGCTTGTAACTATACAATGGCTTTACATTATGACCCACCTTGAGTTGAATTGCCATTTCTTATGTAAGTGTTAAAGAAATGATAAATGTAAATCATATTCACTGCTAGGATCTACTTCTTTAAAGACTTTTCGTCACTGTCCAACATTCATGTTTGTAAGTTGTACATTTTGAAATCTTGAAAACAAAACTGTTTATAAATAGACGAACATAGCTAATCTTATATTTTACGTTACAATTTTACATTACAATTTTACAATACAACGGTAATTCTATTGTTGAGAATTGTTAAGCTGAATTAATCTTTTAAAATAAGTGTTATGTAAACCTTTGTCCCTTCAGTTAAATAGCATTTAAAGTGATATATCATTGCATTTATCCCTACTTCCTATGTGGCAGAGGTTTTCTTTTCTCTAACTTTTAAGTTCCTTGGCCATATGTCAAGTTCCTTGACCACATGAAGCCAGCCATCTGATCCTAGTTTACAAATCACACCTCAAGTACAACGGGTGCATGCCAGGAAGAGTGCCTTTCTCTTGTTTATTCTGAACAGTGCTTTTGCTGGATGCTGTAGCTGTTGTACTTACTTTCTCCCATTCTTCTACACGCCAGCTATAATGCAAGCATTCGCTTGTTTGACAGCGTTGAACCGAAACAGGTTTTGTAGATTGACTGCAGTGAGAATCTTCAATACTGTGATTTGCGATCTGGCAGAAGACGTCTCGTTGCTGAATTCCATTTCCACATAAGGATGAGCACTGCCGAATTTGCAAAGGTAAGTGTCAGTATGAAGTTTATTTTTCTGTAGTGTAAATGTAATTTAAACCTTCATTAATAAATTGTCTGTATTATGCATCCTTACACTAAAATACAGTTTCTTAACTATGAATATAGCATAACTAGTCAACTGTAGCACACTATATTACTATTCTCACTAACACATTAGAATGTAACAAGTGACCGAAAGACAGAAATAATCTGATAAAATTCAAGCACTATTTACAAACGTAAATAAAATTATGAAAATGACTAACAATAATTTCTAATAGTTACATTATATTTTAAGAAAAGAATGCCTAAGGGACAATATCATTTCAAGTTATACACAAATATTTAATGTAGCATTATCCACATGCATTAATCAAGTCTATTTTTAAAATTGGTTCTCTGAGTATGGTCTGCACATTGTAATACACAACCTCTTGTCCTTTATCGGAACTGTCGGCTTTTGGGCCACGAGTAAAACTTCATTTGTTAAAATTCACAAAGTAAATTTCAGTGACATTAACCATGTACTTCGAAATGAATTGAATTAACAAACACTAGAATAACTTACATCAATAGTTTAAAAGCACATAGTTAAATTACATCAGCAACTTGCAATCACTGCTGTAATTTAAATCAGTCAAGTTTCTGGGAACTCTGCCCAGTACATGGGGGAGGGTAAGAATACTTTTTGGTTATTTTCCCATGGCAATGAAAAGAGCTCAGAAGTAAGTGTCTGTTGAGCCATCTAAAACATATCTAGTGTATGACTTTTTTTCTGAACAATTACATTTTTTTCGAGTTATTGTAAATGTTCCAAATAGGACATTTTGTGTGATAACAAGGTGTGGAGCTGGATGAACACAGCAGGCCAAGCAGCATCATAGGAGCAGGAAAGCTTGACGCTTCGGGCCTAGACCCTTCATCAGAAATGGGGGAGGGGAAGAGGGTTCTGAAATAAATAGGAAGAGAGGGGGAGGCGAATAGAAGATGGATAGAGGAGAGGATAGGTGGAGAGGAGGCAGACAAGTCAAAGAGGCGGGGATGGAGCCAGTAAAGGTGAGTGTAGGTGGGGGGGGTAGGGAGGAGATAGGTCAGTCCAGAGAGGATGGACAGGTCAAGGGGGCGGGATGAGGTTAGTAGATAGGAGATGGGGGTGGGGCTTGAGGTGGGAGGAGGGGATAGGTGAGAGGAAGGACAGGTTAGGGAGGCGGGGACGAGCTGGGCTGGTTTTGGGATGCAGTTGGGGGAGGGGAGATTTTGAAGCCTGTGAAATCCACATTGATACCATTGGGCTGCAGGGTTTCCACGCTGAATATGATTTGCTGTCCCTGCAACTTTTGGGTAGCATCGTTGTGGCACTGCAGGAGGCCCAGGATGGACATGTCGTCTGAGGAATGGGAGGGGGAGTTGGAATGGTTCGCGACGGGGAGGTGCAGTTGTTTGTTGCGAACTGAGTGCAGGTGTTCTGCAAAGCGGTCCCCAAGCCTCTGCTTGGTTTCCCCGATGTAGAGGAAGCCACAACGACATGTCCATCCTGGGCCTCCTGCAGTGTCACAATGATGCCACCCGAAGGCTGCAGGAACAGCAAATCATATTCAGCCTGGGAACCCTGCAGCCCAATGGTATCAATGTGGATTTCACAGGCTTCAAAATCTCCCCTCCCCCAACCGCATCCCAAAACCAGCCCAGCTCATCTCCGCCTCCCTAACCTGTCCTTCCTCTCACCTATCCCCTCCTCCCACCTCAAGCCCCACCCCCATCTCCTATCTACTAACATCATCCCGCCCCCTTGACCTGTCCGTCCTCCCTGGGCTGACCTATCTCCTCCCTACCCCCCCACCTACACTCACCTTTACTGGCTCCATCCCCGCCTCTTCGACTTGTCTGCCTCCTCTCCACCTATCCTCTCCTCTATCCATCTTCTATCCGCCTCCCCCTCTCTCCCTATTTATTTCAGAACCCTCTTCCCCTCCCCAATTTCTGATGAAGGGTCTAGGCCTGAAACATCAAGTTTTCCTGCTCCTGTGATGCTGCTTGGCCTGCTGCGTTCATCCAGTTCCACACCTTGTTATCTCGGATTCTCCAGCATCTGCAGTACCTATTATCTCAGGACATTTTGTGTTTTCTAATTTGCTTTAAATTTAAGAGATGCACTGAGGTATTTACTTATCAAAGTCCTAATGCTATTGTGAATTTAACAAGAGAATATATTTAACGGGAATTCTACTTTGAAACTGTAGGAATTGAACATCAGAAAGTATTACACTTATCAGTGTCAAAAGTGCAAGTAGCATCAATGTTTAAACAGAATACTTGAGAAATGTAAATAGCAAATTGTATTAATTTCCTCCAAAATATACCGAAGAGTCAAAAGCCATTTAACTTCAAAGTCAGAGATCGCAGGAACTGCAGATGCTGGAGAATCTGAGATAACAAGGTGTGCTGTGGTTCATCCAGCTCTGTACCTTGTTATCTCCAACTTCAAAGTCATCCTTGTTTTCTAGCTATTATTCCCCTCAAAAATGGGTGAAATACATATGCTCCATTGTCATTTGTAATCTGTTTAAAAAAGTCATGAGAATATTGAAATATGCATTTCCTGAGAACACACTTTAATTAGCATGGAAATAAAAAGAGCAATGGTTTTGAATCTCCAGTAGGAACAAGTTTCCATGTCAGAATGTTTACAGATTCAGCTCTAGAGCTTTGAGTAATGGAAGAAATGGATTGTTTTATTTTTTTAAAAAAGCATCAATTTATTAGTATGACCTTAAATGGACCCAAATCCATGCATTTTTGTTTGTGGGCAATATTATCAAGAAATATGGGGAAAAAACGTAAATGGAGACATGCTACCAATTAGCCATGAGATGTCTGAATGGCAGAACAGCCTTGAAACACTGATGTTTTTCCTTGATTCTTTCATGGGATGTGGGCTTCACCAGTTCAGCCAGAATTTATTGCCCATGTGTCATTGCCTTTAGAAGAAATGGTGTGAGCTGCCTTTTACAACCGCTGGTGTTCACGTGTTGTAGGTACACCCCCAATGCTTTTAGTAAGGGAGTTCCAAAATTTTGACCCAGCAACAGTGAAGAAATAGCAATATAGTTTCAAATCAGGATAGTGAATGACTTATATGGTGGTGTTCCCATATATCCACTGTCCTTGTCCTTCCAGGTGGTGGAGGTCATAGGTTTAGAATGTGCTGTGAAGGAACCTTGATGAATTGCTACAGTGGATCTGGTAGATGGTGGAAGAAATGAATGTCGAAGATGACGCTCCAATAGTTGGGGTTTCTTTGTCCTGGATGGTATCAAGGTTCTTGCGTGTTATTGGAGCTGCACTCATCCAGGCAAGTACGGACAGAGTATTCCATCACACATCTTACTTGTGTCCTGTCGATGGTGGACAGGCTTTGGGGAATCAGGATGTGAGTTAGTAGTCACAGAATTCCCAGCCAATGACCTGCTCTCGTAACTGTTGTATGAACGGCATATTCTGATTCATATGTTTCATCATACCAGGAGACATTTATATATGAAGAGACATATAAAATGTATACTTTTCTTTAGGAGTGCCAATGCTGTGTAAAAAGAATGCTAGCGTACGTTCAAGTGCCACAGTGAATGGTGTTACATTTGGAACAGATGTTAATGTCTACTGGTAAATTGCTGATGTCAGTGGTAAGAGGCATCACCCATTAGCAGCACACAGCTAAAACTCATGGTCACTGCCTGTTATGTTTTGATATTGTATTTTGTTCCATTTCAGTTTATGTACTTAGGCAGAAACCTGAAGGTGAAATGTCTCAGTATGTTGGTTGTCATAGAAACTATACCATGGAAAGTGCAAAATTTCAAATACATGATTTCAAGAGAAGTGAAACAGGAAACAAATAAGCTAAAGAAACAATAAAATAATAGATTGGTAGCCTACATTAATCATTAAACAAATAATTTTACTATAAAGCTGATTTTGAAAACTTGAAGCTTACTTAGACCATAATATATTTTACAAGAAAATATTGCAATGGTTGGTGAAAATACAAAATGTCCATAATTTCTAGAATCTCCTAAAATAATTACATCAGCATTTACACTACTCGCTATCCATTCCTGCCAGAGTGAACTTAGGGCAAAATCTCCTGCAGTGCTCATTTTGCTTGTGTTGAGACATAGAAACCAGCATGAATCAAGTACAGATATTGAGCCATTTATTAGGATAATGACTAATGGATGGATATGTTCTGTAATAGACATCTTAAATAGTTTTGCTTTTGCTTTTGATGCTCCCTCTATTATAATAAAAGAAACATTGTAGGTCACAAGGTAATTAATAATGATTTATTTATTTTGATTGATTTTGAGCAGCTTGGAATACAAAAATACTGACACTTTGTTAAACTTGGCCAAAACCCTGGTCAAATCATACTTTGTATTGCGTACAGTTTCGATCTCCATATTATTAAAAAGATACAAAATCTCTGGAAAAAGTGCAAACAAGATAATGAGCATGGTAGTATTACAGCGACTGCTTTGGCTGTGTACCTTTAAAAAAAGAGAAGAAATACAGGTGATATACCTGATAAAAGTCTTTAAAGTTATCAATAGGTTTGACATGGAAGATATGGAGAGATTTCTGTGAGATGTTACAGGACCAGGGACCAGGCAGGGATGGCAAGCAAAATGCAAAGCATGAAATCCGTGGACTTGTGGGAGGATGGCATGCCATTGCTTTCTCACTACCATGGGCACTTTACCAGTGATAGGGAAGGTAGCAGAGATCCTGGCCACTCTTAGGCTAACTGAGGCACTCAAGTAGCCATTAAAGTTGACCTATGGGCCTCTTCCCACTACTGTTGGTGCCTGGGCACATTACCATGCAGAGAAACCGCCAGGTATAATTTGGTGGCCAACTTGCAGGCTCAGTGATGGAGAAGACAGCGGTGTGTTCAAGCATGGTTTGGCTCACAGACACAACTTTCCAGTGGTAAGCCCACGCTCCCTGAGCCCAAATCCCCAGCAAGGACTGCTGCCCTCGCCAATGCAATGGAAATGGGTGCAATCTCCATAAATTCCAGTTAGAACATTATCAGGTGGCTTCAGAGCATGCTGTGTTTAAATCTTGGGGTATATATGTACACTGACATGTTATTCGTGTAAATCAAGACACTCCATCTTAACTGTCTTTAGCATGCGAGATATATTACCATAAAACTTGCATAAATCAGGAATTGATACATGTTTTGTAAAGAAACTGGTGCAACACTGTTTTTAAGCTAAAGTTGATACTTTCCAGGAAATGCCTGGCTAATGAAGCATGTAGAAGTTCAGAATGAACAACAACCAATGATATTCTTAACACCATCTAATAATATCTAAAATGGTGCTAGTAAGACTGTAAAAGCATACTTTCACATGTTTGGAGTGATTGTATAGGAAATATATTGTTGTTTTTTAATAAATATAAAAACACATGCATTATGTTGGCCTTGATATTATAAGGGCTCACATGACAGGTGGGAAATAGATCGTGGGTGACAATGAATAAATCAGGGAACATGTCCTCTCTACTCTATTTTTACTTTGGTGAATTGTGTGGCATGTACAGGTCTTGATTTGGACAATCAGAAAACTTCACTGTAATATTTAAATAGGACTCCTAGCATCCATTCAGAAACCTGATTTAAGTTTTCCAACTGTCCGCCAGTGTTCTCAGAGTTCAGGAAATCTAGCTTAGCAGTGGCTACCACAGGCTGCAGCAGATTCATGCATTCTAGGGATGTGGGCCTGAAAGAGGTGCAGCGCTTTCCCTAGTCTGTCCTTTGCATGTGTGTGGAAGTTAGTCCTAATTTCATTGCACATCTTTCAAATGTTCATTGCTTTGATATTTAGGGAAGGGAAGGGGGCAACGCTTCATGGCTGTGGACCTAAAGAGTGACAAAAGGCAGAGATACACAGCGATACTCTTCAACATTTAAAACAAACTTACTTGGGGCTAATAGCTTAGGTTGCACTGGCTGCTGAAGAATCCAGAGCAGTGGTAGCCTGACTCCTGATCTGCATTGGCTGCTTTCCAAGGGGAGCTAAAACCGGTAATTGCCATCATATTTACACATGTAAGGGACCTAACGATCCTAATGCATATTCTTCATCATGTTCAAAATTCACAATTTCATAAATTATTTGTAATCAGATGGCAAAAATTGATTACGTTATAGCTTTTGCCATGAGGTAAAATTGAACACGTGTTTACATTATATGCAAACAGCATGCTATTGTATCTGAGCATGTTCTAGGTTTGTTTCAATTTAGAGTATGGAAATTAAACAGATATTTAACAATTTCTGGCTAACGCAACTCAAACTGTTTCCAATTTTGTGGGTTTCCTTGAACCACCCACACCATGTCATCATGTGGCTACAAAAGGCACATCCGTCATTATCCTCTTTCCTGTGCTTTATAGTTGGAACTAAGTATTTCTGAGACCAAACCACAAACAAATTGGCTCTAAATGTACTGTGATGCTTCCATATTGATTTGGTTCTAGTATTCTGTGCAATGCTGCAAAATATATGTGTAAGATTAGATCCTGTATCTCTTATTCATTTGTGACGAGCCAGTCATGATGTTTCCTGTTAGAGACTAAGGACCTCTTCAGAAGAGCTTGCAGTGGTGGACTAGAGGTTTGACCAAATACTATCATCACATCAGCTCCCTGTGGCTGGTGATTGAGTGGTTGGCACTTAGGTTCTGACTGACAAGGGTCACTTTGTGGGATCTTTGAGGTCTTTGACATTAATTTACTTGAAACATTACTTCTGTTGCTTCTGCTCTTTTTGTGCTAAGGTGTTGGAGATGGTAGACCATGTAAGCTGGCATTCAGACCAGCAATAGTGACCAGCAATTCAGACCAGTACGTGTCATGACATGGGCAACATGGACACCCCTGTGGTCTTTGACTTGAATGATGATAAAGTGAAGCAAATACTAGTGATGGGACTATGAATTGTGCACTGAGGTGCTGTCTCACTGGTTGAGCAAAGTGTTGATTATAACAATGTCATGTTCTTGAAATTTAGACAGGAGGAGGACTCTGTTGGGAGACCCTTCCAGAAAAGAAAACTCATTAAAACACCTGACTATATCTTTGTGAAGGCTCATGGAGTATCCTCTGCCTATTCTATGATGGTATACAAGCTGTAATCCTCACCGATAGAGATAAAGACTGTAGAGTCAAGGTGGCAATTGCACTTGACTGTGTCGTTTAGGCTTCAGGCAAAACTAAAAATCAAATTGCTCCAAGATAATGTTCTGGAATTTCAATGCCAAAAATGCTATGTCATGTGCATTGTCAACAAAAAGGATGCATCGAGAGACAACTTTTAAGTTTTGTGATCAGATACTCAGATGGAGGTACATAATCAATCCTGGAATTCATCCTAAAAACACTCTTCAATTGGGATTCTACATTCAACGGATAGCATGTAAAGCAAACACAATTCTGGGATTTCTGAAGAGGGATCTCTGGTATTGCAACAAAAAAAAACAGGATTGTGTCTTCTGAAATATTTGTTTGTCCAGTCCTCTGTGAGATTCTTATGTGGAAAAAGATATAATTAAGACTGAAGTGAACCAAAGGTATACTGTGTGGTTCTGAATGAACCAGAATGGAAAATATGCCAATGTCATATCCTTGATTGAACATTTGAATGGGAATCACTACAGAAATATTACACTGACCATGTTTTATAAAATGTGGGATGGACTGTAGGAATTGATAAAAAGCAAGTACTTGGTGCCCTCTAGCAATGACAAAACACAAAACAGTCATCCATGCAAAGGGGAATCCCATGAATGAAGAAGCTGCCAAAGGAAATAGTTTCACCCCTACCACTTTGAAATCTTCGATATGAGCAACCTGTCTTGTCCAGCGGAGTTGGCGTTGAGTGATTAGCATCTGTATTCTTGATAAGTTGACTAGGGTGGGGAGACAGCTTTGACAGTGAATATCATCTTCCATTTGTCCTGTAATTTTTGCAATTCCAGAAAATCATTTTGCAGCGATATATGATTTTGAGTTTTAGATTATTTCCATTTAAGAGATTTCATTATCAGGTTTACCATCCCAGCAGATCATGCTTGGTTTAGCTAACATGATAAATGTTGGTAAAATTCAAATGTTAGTCTGTGATAAAACATACCTGAAACAGAGGTGGAAACTGTATCCTTGCACCAATTCTCTTCTCCATTTTCCTCTCTGTAGAACTGCATCACACCCCCAGCAAATAACCCATAGGCATCGTTATAACGATAGAATGGATGGGAAAATTCTTTCCTCTTCAGTCCAAATAAAACTTACTTCAAATTGAATCCTGACCATCTACATGCAGATGACAGAGCTCAATTTCTGAACATAATTCATAGTTGACTCTTTCTTTGAAGCATCTGTGAAATGGATCTTTTACCTCACACAGAAAAATAAATTCCTCTTTGATTCAGTTCTGACAGCATAATACCATCCTCTTTGATTTAGATCAGTGGTGCGATCCTGGAGAACATGAACCAATTTGGAGACTCCTCGCATTAAAGCAGACATATAAGACAACATTTGCCATCATTTCCTCTGAACCAGCTCACCCTTTGGCATTCTGAGGAAAAGAGTATGTGAGAACCAGATTGTAATCAGACACTAAAGTTATGATTTTTGGGCAGCAGTGGTCGTCAGGTTCCTATACGCTCCAGAAACTTGGACAATTGACAGAAGGCATTTCAATGCACTGGAAAATTACCACCAGTGGTACCTTCACAAAATCTTGCAAACAAAATGGCAAAAATAGTGGTCCAACTGCAGGGTTTTCATCCAAAACAACTTGTCCATTATTGAGGTGCTGATCACTCAAAACCAACTCCACTGGGCAGCACATGTTGTCCTTATGTCTGACACGAGAATCCTGAAGCAATATTTCTATTTGGAACTCGGTTGCAGCAGGAGAATCCCAGGAGAACAGTGGAAATGCTTTAGGGATGGCCTAAAAATATCACTGCAGAGGTGAAACTTTCCCACTGACCCACGAGAGTTATAGCTTGTGATTGACCAAACTGGGTCATTTGGGAAGGCACCAAACTCATTGAGAAACTTCGTGAATGTCTAGAGGTAAATTTGAGGCTCTGGAGGAAGCATTCAAACCTCTGAACAACCTATCTACCTAACCCTTCAAGCAAACACTTGCCCTGCAATGACAAAGAGTTTGCAGATTAAATACCACGTATTAAGCATCAAATTGGTATGGAAGCAAATCATCCTCAATCCTGAGGGTGTGCTTAAGTAGATCAACATCTGAACTGTTACATTGAAGAGTGAATAAAAATTTAAACACATTATTTACTTTCTCAGATTGCCTATCACCATGAATTATCCTTGAACCTTAGCAGAAGGCTGATAACCTTCTCCAAGTTTATTAAGAGGCAGGAAAAAGCTGAAGTTCAAACTAAGAGAAAAGAAAGGTATTTCCTGTAATGCCATATATAAAATCTCCAAAATATGAGTCACACGGAATTAACTTAACGTGAGTGTCAGATTATAGAACTGCAGTTGTGAAATCATAAGTGACAAAATATCTCTTCCACTTAATACCAAATTTATGACTTTTTTAAAAAATGTTTGCTCTCATATTGTTAAGGTCTACCACAGTATGCTCTTGCCAATTACCTTAAATTTACCTTCTGCTTATCATTGTTTCAGTGACTACTCTAGACATTAAGGTAATTTACGACATTTGGCAACAAGGATCCCTTGCAAATCTTAAGTTAATGGGACATGACATGCGTAAAATATTCCAGTTTTCCGAATTATAGTTGAAACTAAGAGAGAAATCATGGCTATTATCGTATCAGAGATAGTAGGAACTGCAGATGCTGGAGAATCTGAACGTCAGCTTTCATGCTCCTCTGATGCTGCTTGGCCTGCTGAGTTCATCCAGCTCTACACTTTGTTATCTCATGGCTATTATCGTAGTCTGGAACATTAATGTTGCATTTTCTTCAGGCAAGTATCCAAGGCTCAAACACCTTCAGCTGCTTCATTACCATCCTACTATCTGTCAAATGGCCAGAGGTAGAACGTTCATTGACATTTCCAGTGATCTACTCCGTTCACAACTCTTTTGTAATAAGTCAGGTATCAGATCACAGGTGAAAACAACCAGACCTGGACTGATAAGTGGTAGGTGATATTCACTTCACACAATGGCAAAGTATTGACTGTCTTGAGCAAGAATAAAAGGTTCAACCATTGTTCATTGATAACCAATTGCACTACAATAACTGAGTCTCTCACAACCACAATCCTCAGGTTGATCATTGGCCAGAAGCAATAAGTAATCAGCCATGTTGAATCATAAGTATAGGAGCAGGGCAGCGTTTGAATACATTTCAATGAATAGCTTATCCAATTCTTCAAAATCCCTCCACAATTGGGAGGTTAATGTCAGGAATGTGATGAAACACCCACCCCTAGTGTGGATGCTAACAAACAAAAGCATTCAAAATGTCAACATTATCCGGGATAAAGTAATTCATTTCATTTGCTTCTCCTGTCAGTGGACTCAGTAAACACGCTGTCAACAAGCAACAAACAAGGAACTGCAGTAAGATAGCAAAATTACTTCAAAAGCATATTCCTGCAACAGCACATTCAAGCAGAACAAGAGTAACAATGTTTTGAGAATATCATAATTTATAAGACTGCTTTCCAGTTACACACCATGTTGAATTGGAAATGTATCACTGTTCCTCCACTATTGACGGGTCAGATCCTGGAATTGCCTACACTTTTGTGGGAGTACCATCACCAGAACAAATTAACAGCCGAGCATGATTAAATGGAATGCTGAGAAGGCGGTGGTTTCAAAAGTAAAACTGTTTTCTCAAAGTTAGTAAAAGACTTGCAAAATAAAAATTCAATGTTTATAGGACTGATATAGTTCGTAGAACCCCACAATGTGGAAACAGGCATTCAGCCCAACAAGTCCACACTGACCCTCCAAAGAGCATCCCATCTAGACCCATCGCCCCAACACCTGCATTTCCCATGGCTAATGCACCTAACCCACACATCCTTGAACACTATTATGGCTAATTTAGCATGGCCAATCCACCTAACTTGCACATCTTTGCACTGTGGGAGAAAACCAGAAACTCAAGCAGACACAGGGAGAACGTGCAAACTCCACACTGGCAGTTGCCTGAGGGTGGGATTGAACTTGGGTCCCTGGTGTTGTGAGGTAGCAGTGCTAACCACTGAGCCACCGTGCCGCCCCTGAAGCCACTGTGCCATACAAATTCTAAATTTACGCAAGATCAGATTGTTATTAAAATTTCCAGCACAATTTGTATGCAAAGCTAGATGTTTTATAAACTGTAAATATTATTTAATTGATATTTTTCTCAAAGTTCTGCCCTAGGTTTATGCTTTCCTGACAGTAGAGACCATGGTGGAGTATAGCTTGTATGCGTTGGTGGCATTTTGGTATCTTGTTCAGTTGCTCCAAGTTGAGACACGTGCCCAAATAATGGATGGTGGTAGGCTATTATCGTTATGGGAGGCTTCATAATTGAGCTCATCCTGTTCCTACATTAAACTACGCACAAACGCAAAAGGTTACAAGGTCATGATCAAGTGTACGAATTGTAATGTTCATTTCCCTTTTTCTGAGGCTCTGACGTTAGTTGTTTATTTACCATGGTATGAGGTTATTTACAAATATGCTTGCCGTATTTAGAATATTGGCAGGTTTCTATAGCTGGGTTTTACTGTATTTTATAATTATCAATACCAGTGAAGCTTCAAATCGAGTATTAGGGGAAGGCAGAAAGTAGATATTGTGAAAGCAGCTCCTAAGCACTGTGCTTTCCAGAAATCTGGGTTTGATTAACTATCTGTTCGTGAGAGATTAGGAAAGGAAGTTGTAAGTTGCTTGCTTTTCATGAAACTCTATTTGAACATAGATAAGAAAATAATCATAACATCCCAATCAAAAGAACTTTTGGTAACTGGATGAAACTGTTAATTACCAATAGGATATATAAAGTTCAGCAACACCAATAGTTTCAATGTTACTCTAAAGAGCAATACTGTTCATAAATGTGAGCATGTTATAAAGTTAGCAGGACTACAATGTTAAGAAAAATAGTCAAATCAAATGATTATAGCCTCAAAGACAGCAGCAATACAGTTCTTATCAGAAGTTTATCTCAAAAAACTGAGCTGCTTTACTGACTGTAATGACATATCCTCTGGGGCTAAGAAAAATGTTTGCTCTGTTATGATGAGATTTACACTAGAAATTCTAACTTGCTGGCCCCAAAAATCAATTGACTATGATCCAGACAGTTCCTGCAGTACTGAGCCTGATAAAGCTTGTGAGGTCTGTAGAATTATTGGGTGGTGTGCGGGGGTTAGTATTTACTTGGTGAGGAATGTGTGCCACTATAATACATATCAAATGTCCATCTATCCCAACTGGGCAACCAGACCTACCCCAGGGACCCCATGAATCTTTTCTTCAAAACTCTGCATAACATACCTGCTTCAACATTTTTTTTAACTTTACATGAGCTTTAGAATCCAGGCTGCTTCCTTTGCTGGTCTGGTGAACTTACCCCTTCCAGCGTTAGATATACTTCATCTCATCTGAAATACGTCCCTACCAACACCCCACACTTCCAGTTATATTAAGCTGAATCTTTTATGAATGGCTGTATGCTGGTTACTTCCAAAATAGGAAGCCCCTTTTCTCTCAACAACAGATGGTTTTACAAATGGTGAAAAGAAGCTTTGCCACTTACAAGGGCTGGCAGGATTTGCCACCAAAGGTCAGGGCCCAGTGTTTCATGCTGCTTAGTCATTTGCAATGATTTTTCTAGATTCATGCAGCATGCTGTGGAAATGGAGGGGAATTTTGAACATTCTGACTTTTTAACAAAGTACTGATTAATTTTATGCAGCTTTGCATTTTGTCAACAAAAACAGCAAACATTGAGTTCTTGACATGCTGGAAGCTGTCATTGGATATGGACAATGAGAGGGAGGAGCCTGGTGGTGAAACAAAGAAAGCATGGCTGGAATATGTCTACGAGATCAGCAATAGCAGCAGCCCAGTAACATACATTTGGAGTTAATGCTGAAAATGCTCAATCACATCACCTCTAAAGAGCAGGGATGATGAGCATAGGAATACATTCATCTCCGTTCATCTCTATCTTGATCTGTACAAACCAGTCCCATCACTCCACCTTTTCAAACTTACTTCACATACTAACTTACCATGTGGATGCATTCATTCCTTTGTTTCTGTACTTATTCATATCTCCAGTTACTTATTCACCAGATGATGGCTTTGGCATATACCTTCATGTTTGTGTAAAGTTTCCTCTATTCCTCATGGTCGTCCTTAATAGATGATCTCCATCCATACATCACAAGCCATTACTCTTACTCATGGGTTTCTTCTTTTCCTTCTTGCAAGAGAAGGAATTACAAAACATCAAGGAGTGACCGAGAACTAGCGAAGCTCTCCAGACACTTCTCAACTGACACCTGCAATAGGAGGAGTCACTATATATCACTGGCATCTTAGTGAGATTGACTGTTGGTGATAAGGAGATAGGAGTTGCTCAGCTATTTAAAGGCAGAACTAAATTGATTGAATTGACGTGATGGAAGATGTAATTAACAGATGATGCCCATCAAGCGGCACTTCCAGGAGGTCCAGGTTCAAGTCTCACCTGCTCCAGAGGTGACAGCATGTTTGAACAGGTTGGTTAAAAATATCTGTCAAGCAGCACTTGATTAGCAATAACCTGCTCACTGATACTAAGTTCGGTTTCTGGCAGGACCGCTAGCTTCTGACCTCATTACAGTCTTGGTTCAAACGTGGAAAAAAGAACTGAATTCCAGAGGCGGGATGAGAGTGACGGCCCTTGACATCAAGGCTAAAGTTGCCATCAAGTGGTCTGAGCAAATCTGGAGTTGATGCAAAGCAGGGAGAAAACTCTCTACTGGTTGAGGTCATACCTGGCACATAGGATGATTTTTGTGGGTGGTTGAAAGTCAGTCATCTCACCTCCAGGACATTTCTGCAGGAGTTCCTCAGGGTAGTGTCCTAGGCCCAACCATCTGAACTGCTTCATCGATGAACTTACCTCAAATTTAAGGTCAGAAATGAGAATGTTGCTGATGATTGCATAATGTTCAGCACCATTTGCCACTCCTCAAATACTGAAGTAGTCCATGTCCAAATGCAGCAAGGCCAGTTTTGGCTGTAAGGTGTTGAACAATATTCACACCACACAAATGCCAGGCAATGACCATCTTAAACAGGTGAGTATCAAATCATCGTCCCTTGACTTTCAATGGTATTATCATCACTGAGGACCCCAATAACATCTTGGAGTTTACCATTAACCGGAAACTGAACTGAACTTGCCACGTAAATACAGGGGCTACAAGATCAGGTCAGAGGTGAGAAATCCTGCAATGAGTGACTCCCCTTCAAATTCCCCAAAGCCTGTCCACCATTTACAAGGCACAATTCAGGAGTGTGATGTAATATTCTCCATTGGCCTAGATGAGTACAGCTGCAACATCACTCAAGAAGCTTGACACCATCCAAGGTGAAGACCAATTCATTGGCGTCACATCCACAAACATCTACTCCCTCCACCATCAATGTTCAGCAGTAGAAATGTGCACAAACTACAGGATGAGCGTGAACAATCTATAGAAATTCCTGTACAAAAGTCCTTAGGCAGCATGTTCCAAACCCACAACCACTTCCACTTAGCAGCCCTTGTCCTTCTGATACTTGGGAACACCACCACCTACACATTCCCCTCCAAGCCACTCACCATCCTGACTTGGAAACATATCATTGTTCCTTCACTGTCACTGCATTCAAATCCTGGAGCAATCTCCCTAAAGCATTATGGGACTACATTGTATGACTATAGCGGTTTCAGAAGGTAGCTCATCATCACCTTTTGAAGGGTAACAAGGTACAGGCATAAATAGTGACCTAGCCAGTGATACCTATGAACCACAAGTGAATAATTTTTTAAAAAATTCAGACAACAGTAAATCTTCCAACAGTCAATCACAATCACATCGACCTGACATTAGCAGTGAGTGAGTTAGGTCATGAGCATGAACAGCAGTTCAAATAACTTCATCCTTGTAGAACAAAAT
This sequence comes from Ginglymostoma cirratum, assembly GCA_024137785.1. Taxonomy (NCBI): domain Eukaryota; kingdom Metazoa; phylum Chordata; class Chondrichthyes; order Orectolobiformes; family Ginglymostomatidae; genus Ginglymostoma; species Ginglymostoma cirratum. Next base: position 22,979,693 of record JAHRHZ010000069.1, on the reverse strand, counting down.
TGTGTTTTTTAATTTCCCACTGAACCTTTGTGTATCCTTTGGGATGCAAACCAGGAGATTAATGATGGCTCCTCAGAGGAGGTCACTCATTCTGAGGGTGCCTATTACAGAGGTCATGCACCAACTTGGATACTCTCAATTTGGTGGAATGGCAAGGTAGATAGTTAAACATTCATTTGATGATGTTCAAATTACCTGTTTAAAACAAAAACAAGTAAGTTCTGGAATTTACATAAAGTTTGATACTTCACCTGAGTCCAGTCTCCCGTTTTCCATTTAGGACATCTACCTCCTCGGCATCGTTTATGTGTTTTAGGTCTTTCCAGATGTTTACAATTCTCTTCCTCTACTTCTTTTCCGTCTTTAGACATGCAGTAAACAGAGCGATACTTGCTTCCTTTCCCACAGGAAATAGAGCACTGAAAGTAAAGTAATTATGGGAGTTATTTTTGTTGTTGTTGCCTTGTCTTTTACAGTTCTAACGGGAGATTTTTCCTGGGTCTGCTGTTTGGCACCATAAATCACCTAGGTGTAGTGAATTCTCTGGTGGGTCAGAGGGTAAAATAGTACATGAACACACCTGATTTTCCTCTATCCACTTTAACGTGAGAAAATCAATCATAGACATGGCTTTGGAACTATTGCCCAGTATTTCAACATTCAGTTCATCTAGGCAATCTATTGTATCTGATTACAGGCCGAGTTTTAAGCTTATGGAAGTTACATATGCTCGTCCTTTTTACATCCCTTCCTCCCTTCCTCTCGGTCTTTCATGTTTTTTCATCATTTCTACAAATGTCCAAAAATACCACACCTTAATGCATAATTAATGTGTATACTAATGTACAAAGGAGATTTATTTTGTTAACATATGGAGGAATTTAAATAGAGATGTCTATAATGCATGAGGATGAACTTTCAAATTGCTCAAAGAAAACACAGCAATCGTTTAAGAAAATAAGACAGAGGCTCAAATATTCCACTCATTCTGATCAGTATAAGGAAAACATGGCATTAAACATGAACATGGAGTAAAATACCACCCACTTAGCCTTCACTTTGAAGCTACTAATGTGAAATTTTTATAGTCAGTTCAATGAACTATCAAGATTCTGAGTACTTCTGAAGTATAGCCATCTGACAACTCCAGTTTGATTTCAGATTAGCAAAGCTGAAAGATCAAAGAATCAGAGATGGATTGAAATTGCGACAAATATTTTACATGGCAGGTATTCAGAGTACAATGCATTGAACAGCAGGATAATTAAACTCTTGTATTTTATCATTTTGAATGCAGAAAATTGCATGTAATATTCAGCACAGAAACAAGCCAGTCTGTGCAGCTAGTCTGTGTCAGCACTTACACTTCACATAAATCTCACATTCTATCTCATCTCATCTCATCTCAACCATTCAGCTTATTTTTTATTCCTTTTTTTTCTCTCGTGTGCCATCTAGGTTCCTTCGAAAAACATCCAAAGTATATGCCTCAACCACTTCCTCTGGTAGTTTCAGATTCTAATGAAGCCTGCAACAGACCCAAGGCACCAACAATCAAAAAAATTTCTACCATTGCGGAAGTCATTGTTTAAACAATTCAAATCTGTAGGAACTAAAAACCTGAAGATTTAAGAATTGGAGTAATGTTTTAATTGAATGACTTGTTGTGCCATGGCATTTTAGAACATACATTCTAGAAATTCCCCACACGGAGTTCCCAACTGGATAGTAAGTGAATGGAGGGAAGAAGACACTTTCCCCAAAAAGAGGCGGAATATATCCGACTTACATATTCAGACAGCCACAGACAGTGGTGGATTGTTTAATCTCAGTGGAACAGTGTGAAGCTTCAGGAGTAGATCACATGAAAACAAAGCTGCACGGAAGAAAATACACCAACTGATATTCTCTAATACTACAGCAAAATATCAATGTGAGACTAAGAAAAATCAGATTAATTCCTTTGATTGTGCTGAGTTAGCAGCCCTCTGTGCTTAAGGTAGGAAGAAACCTCCATTATTTCTTGGTTCCAAGTCAAATCAAGAAATAGTTTAGTAAAAATATTTTCATCTCATGAGCAGATTACAATAAACTGACACCCCTTTCGAGTAAACAACCCCTTACAAACATTCAGACTGAGTAAAAACGTCAGCCCAACATCAACAGGTGTACTGTTTGGCTCCTCAGGGAGTGAAGTAAAATCTAATTATAGTTGCCACTGGCTATTGATGATGAAATGTATGACGGGACATTCTTCTAAACCTGTGGCCTAGTGTATTTAAATTGATAAGTGGGAAATCAGTCTTCTTCCCTCATGGACATGCAACTATAGGACCGCCCCCCCGCCGAGTTTCTGAAAGTCAGTGTAACCCAGTAAGCTACTGCATGTCTGTGCAGATCCAGGCCAATCATCCTTTTAACGATCAGAGTATTAACGTATTGATGAGTTGCAGTTGTACATGTGACTATAATTGTGCTGTGACTTAATGAGTTAAAGCACCTGTCTAGTGAACAAGATGATTCACCCCATTTCAAATCTTGGTGGTGCCTTTCTTGAGGGACTCTTGCAATGGTAGTGCACCTAGGTCTGAGCTTAACCCCACCTGTTCCAGAGGGAGTCATAATATCTCTGAGAAGGTTGATTTGAAAATATCTATAGTTAGTATGAAATAAAGCCTGTATATATTAACTTACTAAGCACTATGAAACAAAATAAAGTAGGCCAGGTAGGAGGGATATCTGACTTCTTGCTCAATTCCCTCACTTGCTCGATGCTGGGCTTCCAAGGCAGAGTACCAAATGATATGGGGTTTAAACTGATTGGAGAGCTTTTATGATACAAATAAGGACTGATAAGGTAAACTACTACTCTTGGAATAGTCTAATAAAGATGGCTTTCAACAAATGTCACAATATGATCATCCTTTGCCTGGTCACTGCCCATCCTGTACAGAACCATAGTTCAAATTTTAACTACAAAGAAAACCAGAAATTGCTGGAGGAGAAGTTCAGCAGTTCTGGCAGCATCCATGGAAAGAACCGTGGAAGGGTCATTGGATGCAAAACATTAACTCTGATTTCTCTCCACAGATGCAGCCAGACTTCTGAGCTTTTCCAGCAATTTCAGTTTTTGTTTCTGATTTACAGCAACTGCAGTTCTTGCAGTTTTTAATTACGCTGCTGAAAATATCTAAGAAGTGAGTCAGATACATGTTGGCATTTTCCCATTCATATTTTATGATATACAGATCATAATTTTTAATGATAAGGTTTTTGATTAATTTTCAGTAACTGCAATGCGAGCAACAGGGTTAAAGTCATGATTTTTATGTCTGGTGCAACACTGTCCAGCAGCCTATTTTGGCAGAGGAGCAAGAACTGTAAAATTTTTCTTCAACACCGACTGTTCAATTTACTGTATGACAATTTTGGTTGCTATTAAAATGTTGTAATGCTGATTGTTTCCTTTATTTGTTATCAAGATTTAACTTGCAAAATTGATAAAACACCCGCACTAAAATAATTGATGCATTTATAAATAAAATTTATTTTTCACCATCCTGAGAAACTCTTAAGGACAAGTGTCACTCAAAAATGTACTTTCTCAAAAAATCTCAAATTCCAAATGTTAATTAATCAAAGTCATTGCCAGATCTTTAGGGATAAAGCATATAAAGCACGACAAGTCAACAAAGAAATAAAGTAATACTAAATTTTTTTCAAGATAAAGAAAATGCAGCAGGTCCTTCTTGGCTAAAGCAGTTAAAAGGTAATTAAATATATTTTCTGCTTTAGCACATTGATGGATGATCCTCAGCATTTTTCAAGTCAGAGCAAGTTATAAGCTTAGTAACAAGGTCATTGTGACCTTGTTGTGATGATTTTTGGGTAAAATGTAAATATACAGAAACACTTTAAGCAGTTGGCAAATTACAAATTGATATCTAATGATGATTCTGCCCAGTTTACAGAAGATATATATGTTAAATTTCTTTCTTCAATCTGAAAGGATTAATATTCTATCCAAGAAAACTGAATTCATGTTTTGCACAGGTTAATGAAATGTTAATATCTCAAAAGATGATATTTTACTGACGTTTGTTAGCAAGGTAAACTAGGACCAAGTGCAGAAACTGTAAAACATTTGAAAATCCAGGTGACTGTTTGGTGTACAAACATCATTTTTGATTACTTTAACCTTTTAATTGAATCATTGATGACCAAAGGATGCTACATTAGCACATTATGAAAGGCACTGTCATAATCTGTATTGAATGGAAGACTTACTTAGCATCATATGATTACAAGAACTACTGCAGATGAGATTTTTTGTTTGTTTTCCATATACAAGATGAGTTAACATTACACAAACTATGTCACGTGTATTCATGATGAGACTGAATGCGTTAATTTAAAACATGATGAATACTGTTCATTAAGAAGCAAATACTGAAAATATACAATGTCAGTTGCATGTAAAAGACCATACTGGCAATAAGACAAAGATAAAGTGCAAAGCTTAGTTTTCAAATTTGAAGTGCTAACAAAATGGAACCATTTAGTTTTGTATGGAAATACATTACATGATGAAATTGTCTTAATGAGTCTTAATGAATCCTAAAGAAACATAAGGTCACAAGAGGAGAAAAACATTTATGTTTATTTGAAAATGCTGTTTGAATAATATAATGAAAATACTGTATACAATATCTTCTTTCCATGAAGCTGACTTGAATCTTGATTTTCTTTAGAAGGTATTTTTGCTGTAGATAACACTGTGGTAGGGAACTATATTTACATACACATAGGGGATTTTTACTTTGATAACCATAGTTCAAACAGTTGACATGTTAGTGCATTTAGAGGAAATGATCTTCAAAACAATATGATATCAGATAATAAGCTAGACCCTGGGTGAGCAGTGAAAGTAAAACAGTGAATGGCACACGACTCTGACTTTGTTTCAGATATTGTACAAGAGGTCACTACACTCAAAATAATGTGGTGCAATAAATACCCATACAAAAAACATCATGTGAAAATACAACAGGAGCAGTCATAGGCTATTTGACCCCTCGAGTTGCTCTGCCATTCAAAAAGATTATGGCTGATCCGTTTGTGTTTTGAATTCCACATTCCCATCTACCTGCAATAAACTTTGATTTCTTTGCCTGACAAGAATCTATCTATTTCTGATTTAGAAATATTTAATCACTCTGCCTCCATTGCCTTCAGAGACAGAGGATTCTGAGGTTGCATAACCTTCTGAGAGGAATAATTTCTCCTCATTTCAGAACAATCAACAATGGTTATTAGCATGCAGTGTGGACATATCAATGACTTTGTGCTGGTCTGAGAGAAAAGTTGAAGCTAACAGTCAAAATATTCCTTAAGTTGGTTAATTTATTTTTACCCTTTGAGTAAATGACATGCTCATCTATTTGTGAGGAATCTTACTGCACACAATGGGACATTTTTGTCCAATGTTGTTACTTGTTTCAGTATCAGTCACCTTAATGTTCAGTGTTATTACAAGTAAAACACAACTAGCATGTAACAAGAGGAAAAAGTGTACAATGGGTCTGAATTTATTCACACAATAAGAACACACAATGTTAGTTTCAATCAGGAAAAGGTATTGAAGGATTTTGATCTGTGAATATGGAGAAGCAATTATTACTTATGATTAATACAATATCAATCATGTTTTATCATTTGCAGAGATTGTGTTGAAACTGTATAACTGGGGAATAATGCACTATATAAGTGGAATCTGCATTCTTATACATTTTACACGATCTGCTCTCTTCACAAAGCAGTGAGAGACCAGCATGCCATCAACTACAACTCAAAAGCCCCACACAACAGAGAATCAAGCATCAATACACCTTCTAGACAGCACTGTCATCTCAATCACATCAGGATATGGATATTGGTGGGAATAGAAAAAAATAATGTGACACACCAACTACTGATAAGGAAGGAGTAGCAGTGATCATTTATGTGTCTTGATGATTAATTAGATTGACTTATTCACATAATTATTTCCTCTGTGTTTGCTGTTTCATTACTTATTCCATCAACATCTTCTTTCATCTTGTATCATCATCATTCATTTTTCATTTCATTTATATTTTCATTCACTCGTGGGATGTGGGCATTGGGAACTAGAATTAGATTTTATGTCACGTGCATTCAAGTCTAGGAATACAGGAGTACAGTGAAAAGTGTACAAAGTCACCACTCTCGTGGGCTTTCTTGGTTACACACTTGATTACAAAACCAGAATAAAACAAAACAGCAGGAATTAAGGAACCAAAGCCAAAAGAAATGAGATACATCCAGATTTTAAAGTCTTATTTAAGTCTTATCTCCATGCAGGCACCTGAGCCAAGACACAACCTGGAGTCTGGGGGAGAGCTGAAAGGTAGTGGTGAGTTGCCTTCTTGAAACACTGCAAGTCCATGTGCTGTGGGTATGTTCAGCGCCATATCTGACTTCTCAGATGCCAAAAAAGTCTATGTTCAAATGCAGCAAGACCAGGACAATATCCAGGTTTGCGCTGATGTTTGGTGTGAATGTGATATACCACATAAGTGCATGGGAATGACCAAACCAATAAGAGAAGATCCAGCCATTGATACTTGAAATATAATGTGAATACTACTGTTGAATCCCCGATACCAAATTCTGGGATTATCGTTGACAAGAAACTGAACTGAATGAGCCACAGAAATACTATAGCTACAAGTGCCAGTCAGAGGCAGTGAATATTGCAGTAAGGAACTCCAATCCTGACTCCACAAAGTCTGTCCACGATCCACAAGATACAAGCTGGGAGTGTGATGGAATACTCTCCACTTGCCTGGATGGGTGCAGCTCCAACAATATCTAAGAAGCTCCAAATCATCCAGGGCAAAGCAGCCTGTTTGTTTGGCGCACCATCAAATACCTTAAACATTCACCCTCTCCACCACTGATGCACAATGGTAGCAGCATGCATCATCTACAAGATGGACTGAAGCAACTCTCCTAAGATCCTTGGATAGCACTTTCTGAACCCATGACCACAAACTACTTAGAAGGAAAAGGGGCAACAGATATGTGGGAACACCACAACATGCAAGTTACCATTCAAGCCATACAGCCTTCTCACTGGGAAATACATTACTGTCCCTTCACTGTTGCTAGGTCAAAATCCTGGAACATTTTCCCGAAAGGCACTCTAAGTGTACCTACACCAGATACACTACCCACAATCCATGAATGAATAAAAAATTGGTAGTCATGACAGAGGCAACACTTGTTCTGAACGATAGTACGAGCTGCTTTGGAAAGTAGCAAGGATGCTTGAGTTGTTAGTCAAATAGGGGGTGAGCAAAAGTTAGAATGACAAATAGTGTACACGAGATACCACAGATTGTGTTACAAAAGTCAACCGTACAAGACAACTCCATTTCTTCAGTACCAAATATCTCGTTTTGGCTCATCGTTGGCATATAATTCAATTCTCTTTTGTTCTAAAGACCGCTGTACTCATATCAGCATGTTTCTCTTAAATTATAATGAGATCAAACAAGCAAAATGCCACATTGCCAAGATAATATACGTGGAAGTTTAAAGCAAGGAGACACAGAAGACAGCGTACAAGGTATGAACAGAAAATAGGTCCTCCAACAGAAACAATAAAGTACTCTTAAAGAAAAGCTCATAACATTTGCTAAGTTGTCAAATAATTGTGCTGTAGAGAGGGAATATGATGTTGTACAATGTGAGGATGGAAGGAGGAAATCTTTGCGAAGAAAATGCCCATGACCAGAAGAACAACCACTAAACTCATCTGCAGAAGCATGTATCGAAATGGGTCCTTGAAAATCATCATTAGCAGTTACATTCTAAGGTTTTGGAGTAGATCTGTAGCTCGGGTTGTGGGTGTTGGGGTTGGTTGGCTCGCCGAGCTGGTTTGTTGTTCCGCAGATGTTTCATTACCCTGCTGGGTAACATGCTCAGTGCAGCCTCTGATGAAGCGTCGGTGTGTTTTCCCACCTGGTTTTTAAACTCTGGGGTCCGTTGAGACGGATTGCCTCACTTCCGGGTTTCCTCCGTAGTGGAATGTATTTGGCACTCCACGAAGCATGCTATTAATAAACACATTGAACTCGACCCCATTTACATTCTCGTCCAGAGGAAACCTGGAAGTGAGGCAATCTGTCTCAACGGACCCCAGAGTTTAAAAACCAGGTGGGAAAACACACCGACGCTTCATCAGAGGCTGCACTGAGGATGTTACCAAGCACAGTAACGAAACGTCTGCGGAACAACAAACCAGCTCGGCGAGCCAACCAACCTCAGCAGTTATGTTATCAACAGAAATACGAGCATTCATATACTTTTGCAGGCAAAATCAAATCAACTCCAGCTAATATTTCAGACACCTAGTTGTTGCGACTGCTTTATGGAACAAAAATGTTCAGTGTTGTGGCAGAAGGCCAAGACTTCCAGAGATTAGCAAAAGATCTTGATGCCAAAATGTTGAATTTCTATGCAGGCAAAAACACAAGTACCTATTATGTCACATTAGCAACATAGATGAAATGCCCATGAATTTCGATACGTTCAGCATCGGAACTGTGGAATAGAAAGATTCACAAATACTTCTTGCACTGAATGGCCAACAGTGTCATTAAGGCCTATGGTGATTTTCAAATGTGAAACATGCGGCACATTAAGTTCCCTGCATGAGTTTTTGTGTGTTTTGCTGTGCAATAGTTGGAATGGATGAGGACAAAGTGGATTGATGATGTATGGAATAGATATCTTTGTGGCCTATGTGAAGAAAACAGTTTATTAGTGTGACACATGTTCATACTTAGATCCCATATAACCAATGAGATCAAGAGGCCCCTGCAGACCTTTTCCAGCAATTTCTGTTTTTGTTTCTTTTCGTATTTCAGACCACACTCAAAAATACAAGTCTTTACAGATGTGATTTTGCTATTGGGTGACTTTTATTAATTAATTCAGATGTTACTGGTATAATACTGGAAAGTCATTTAAGATTATCCATTTGGCACACAGTGAACTGTATTTGTATGTACTAGAAGCTACACATATTAACACACAAGCCCATGTTTACGTAGGGAAAAGGCATTCATACATACATTGCACCTTTATCAGTGGGAAGAAAAGGGTTCATGGAGCCTGTCAATCACTGCTGTATTCCCAATGACAACACAGACTGACCAATTAGAGTTCACCTGTTGATCTCAGGATTGAGATTGTCAGCGAAGTGTTTCTGCTGCATCCCTGTGCCAACAATGGCCCAACCAAAACGCATCCTCTTTTCATGCTAGATCAGTTGGTGTCCTTTTTTCAACTCTATTTCTTTCATCCTGGTCCCAAGACTGAGTGCAAGAGGAAAAACGTCAACTTCTTATCACCTTTTAGCAACATTTAGGCAGTAGGTAGTTTCATTGCCAAATTGGGGGAAGTTACAAATGCACAAACTGCCATCAGATAGATTTTAAAAATGTGGATTATCCAATTCAATACATAGACAGGAAGATCATTTGTTATGGAACGATGCTTCTAAAACGAAACCATCACATCTGATCCAGTATGGGATCATTACAATGATTAACAAAAAAATGTAATTTTAACCTAATTTGATGATTTTTCTTGCACCAGGTACTATTAACAATGAATTTGACAGTTTTAAAAGTTTTGATTGTGGTTAGAGTATTGCTGTAGAATTAATTAATTCAATAAAATGCATCACAATGATTTAAATGGAATTGGCAGTATTCTGAGGCTTTTCACATTTTAAAATAGCAATCACCTACACCATACAAGTGCTTCATATTTTCTAATTTAGTGTAAAAGTCACCATCCATTCTGATGGTATTTTTCGAGCTTCAAAGCTCAACTTATACCCTGCAGTTAACAGTAACAAAATAGCAGTAGCTACTGTAAAATGTACTGTTTCTGAGGTGCTTTGTCCTGTTGTGACCTCAAAATTATATACCACTTGTGTTTTCACATTAATCAAAGGGAACAAGTGACTTCTTTCTTCGGATTGCTTGCTGCAAGGCCATATCTCACCCATGCCACTTTGAAATTAACACTGTGAGGAATTGCTGAAAACCTACATGAATCAAGCATTTACTATTTTCTTGAGGCTAGAAACAATACATTGTTATAAATCAAAATTAATTTCAGTCATTTAAAGAATTCAAATCATTGTGACTTTAATATGTTTTTTTATGCAGATAAGTGATTTTCAAATGCCTATTGTAATGCAGTTTATTTCTTTACCCTGTGTTTTACATGAGTACTTTGAATGTGTTTGACATTTCCCAGGATTTAATGTAGTTGGTGCTATAAATATTGATGCATTGCAGCAAAGCTTTTCAAGGAAACTAGAAAATGACATTCCTTGGTAAGTTCATATTGAATAATTTATTTTTATACTTTCTGATAAGTGGAACATTATTTGCTCATGCTAATTATAGTTCCAAACATTCCAGTTCTTTTTATGTGTTGCACAAAGTGGTTCCTAAGTTAGTGCTCCAACTATTTACCTTCTTGTTTGTCTATCACAGCTTTGTGATCAAAAAGTTACTGCATTGCACAATCTTCTAGTCAGACCCAAGTCAACCTCTGTTTCATGTATTTGTCTCAGTTCCCGTGCCTAGGATATTGTTACTCATAAGAATCAAAATTTGGAGACTTTCAGTTATCTGTCTGAATCTGCTGCCTGGCTGAATCAACCTGTTTGCAGAATCCACAGTGCTAATACTTCCATTATTTAAATCAACATATTTTGTTTTCTCCATACTTTTGTTGGCTATTTTGTCTAATATGATGAGAAAGTTGGCAAATGCATTATTTTTTCACTTTTGAGGTGAAGCATGAAATATTCTGAAATTATCTATGGCTTTGATATCGAGCAAAATTCCATTTAAGCTGATGTGTCCTGATTCCAATTTCCAAAGTTGCATGCCATTGAATTTTTACAGTAAGCATGTCTCTTTGAAGGAAACTGCTAGATTAGTGGTGAATAACAGAAAATGCTCTTGTTGGAAACTACAGTGGGACTGATTTAAAATTTGTTTCTGAACTTTCTTCCCATCAGTATGGAACAGACGTGCAGAGCTGAAATATCACATGGGCACAGTGAAGAGTTGGAAGGGCCAGAATTAATGCTATATGTTAGTAGGATAATGTCCATATATGAATGGTATTGCAGTCAGAATGGTAATTCCAGACAACTGTTAAAAGCATTAGCGCAACTTGGTAAGACAATGGTGCGCTATTAAAGTGCTGGAATGGATTTATAGATGAATCGAATACAAAAGCAGGAAGATAATGTTAAATTTCTGTAGAATCTTGGTTAGATCACATTACTGCACTTTTCCAGTGATTCAGAGAAATTACAAGGATGCTAGGTGAATCGTGAATATACAAGTACCCCCAGCAATGGCTTTTCTTCCCAACCCTTACTGCTACCTCTGCAATTCCCAAAAATCCACCACTGAATCTCTGTTTTCATCTACATGCTGAATCCGAGTGACATAATTCTGTAGACATGGAATTGGGTTCCACGTATATACTAATAAATATATTTCTGTCTCTCCTTCAATCTTGGATGAGCCACAATTTTGTTTCATGTTAAATGTTAAGAGCCTAATGTTATCTTCTTTGTCCCTGTCACAGATTCTGTGACCGTTACACCAATTCCAGCCACAAAACTGCCCTCACCCTCTAAGGGTGAATCACAATTTCCATGTGATATTCAAGCCGAAGCTCAGCTGAGTATCCACTCCTTTTCCTTTCCAAAGACCTCCATAACAGCAAAACCAGTGATGCATAATAATAACATCAAAATAAACAGCATCTAACTGATCAATTCCAATAGATTTCTAAATTAAGGAAGCCACATCCACTTTAGTAAAATGTCACCCTCAGAAGTCTTTATATGGGTTCAATTACAGACAGCAACGAACATCACTTTTGAATTAAGATCCTGGAATACACATTAAGAACTGCATCCTACAAAAATATTCTTTCATATTTATTGATGTTGACCAACTTTAATGAAATCTTATGATATCTTCAGCTGAATAAATAATAAACTTTGATGTAATTACACATAACAAAAGAAAACCTATCTTTTTAAACAGCCTGTTTTTCCTCTCACCTCAAGCCACACCCCCATCTCCTATCTACTGACATCATCCCGCCCCCTTGACCTGTCCGTCCTCCCTGGACTGACCTATCTCCTCCCTACCCCCTATCTACACTCACCTTTACTGGCTCCATCCCCGCCTCTTCGACTTGTCTGCCTCCTCTCCACCTATCCTCTCCTCTATCCATCCTCTATCCGCCTCCCCCTCTCTCCCTATTTATTTCAGAACCCTCTTCCCCTCCCCCATTTCTGATGAAGGGTTTAGGCCCGAAACGTCAAGTTTTCCTGCTCCTATGATGCTGCTTGACCTGCTGTGTTCATCCAGCCCCATGCTTGTTATCTCGGATTCTCCAGCATCTGCAGTACCTTTTATCTTTTTAAACAGATATGGCTATAATTACAATGGAAGGTTTTCAAAAGTTATTTTGAAAAAAGGTTTCCCCGGTTGAATTAACAGATATTGGAGCAATATATATCCCAACAGATTTAAACTACAAAGACTTGAGGAAGAATGGAAATCTTCATTCCTGGATATTTGTAGTTTGGAAATTCAGTTTGTTTCCATGTTTTAATGCCTACCACCCAGCCAGCTGGATCTCTCGTTTCTTGAATTTATCTACTAATGCTTTTAATGCAGACACAGACATGACAGCTCTATTAATGTTAATGGTTACATCACTACTTCTTTTTAATCCCTATTTATATGCATCATCATGTTTTGGTATGGATCTAAAATTGTCTGGATGCTATATTAAATTCACCCTTTTTACTTGACTTCATGTAGCACTACATTACATAATTAAAATATTTTGGGGGGAAAAAGTAATTAAAATATTTTTGGGGAGGAAAAGAATCAGTGGCCCCTGGAAATGGGCATAGGGATTCCTGTATGTGATTCTGATGCAGATGCAGGCCAACTTTGCAATCATACAAATTAGCAGGCAGCGTAATGTGCAGCCAAAGTTAAACATGGGTCAGCAGGAGTCCAAGTTTGCATTTGGCTAACAACACTTAAAAGTTGAAGTTAACCTACACTACCTAAAGCTGGCCTGCACAGCAAAATGGAATAGTATATTCTGGTGAAAATCTTGGTGTAGGAAGAGATCTGATTTATCCACAGGGGACCTGGATATTACCCAACCAAAATCTGCAAAGGCAGTATGCCTAGATAGCTGTGGAGGTCAATGCTCATGACCTCATGAGTGGTTAAGATCCTAATATGACTTCGAATGCTGTACCCACCAACCTCCCCACTAGCCTTACACAATGCCCGAAATACTACTGAGCAGTGTTTTGGCCCATTTGTGACTCCCCAGATACCGAAGCAGTCCCTCGTTGCACACAGCAAGACCTGGACAATATTTAGGCCTGAGCTGGTAAAAAGTAACATATGCAAAATGGAAGTATCAGGCAATGACTACCTCTAATGAGAGAGAAAGCTGAGCCATCTCTCCCTGACATTCAACAGCATTGCAGAATAGCTACAACACTGACATCTACCTAGCAATGTAAAAAATTGTCCAAATACGTACTGTGTGGAGAAAGCAGGACCAATTTAATGTGATCAATTACATCCCCATATCTACTCTTGAGCATCAGCAAGATGATACAAGGGTTTATCAACAATAGTAACAAGCAGGTCATGCTTGGCAATTACCTCCTCACTGACGCTCCGCGTGGGGCTTCAAGGGCTACTCCCCTCCTGATCTCATTGCAGCCTTGTGCCACATCTCCAGATTACATTCACCACCAACTATCCAACTGTGCTGGTCATATTACCCAAACAATTATTTAACCTTCTCAATCTCTCTTGCAGGACAAGGTGGCACATAGTCAGAGAACTCAGAGGGTAACCAGAGAAGATCAGAAATGGTTACATGTCCTAAATCCCATGGAGGAGACATTGCTGACCATTATGGGGACAGCTGCTGCTGAGGCCATGTTCAGTTATGGTGACTGAAGCCATCAAAAATTACATTACTTATGTGCTTTCTGTTAGCACGTATGCCTTTCACTTGGATCAGTTGTGATATTATAGCAATTTGCATGGTTTGAGTGAATTCTGTTTTTGAAAGTTTTTTTGAATTTTTAAGTTATTGGGAAAAGTGAGGAGAAAGAAGGAAAGCCCAGTAGTAATGACTGTTGCAGTCGTTATAGGGTGCATCCTGTAGCACTATCAACCTCTAATCACACAACACATAAATAAACTTGGATTTAATGGCTTTTAGCAAGATGGTGTCCTCCTCAACTCCAGCAGTGGTCTCAGTTGGATATCGGTCCTTGTAGCATTTTCTTAATTGTCTACCATCACTGAAATGCAGACCTGTGTTCCAGCCTGTCCAGGGTGACACTACTTATCTATTCTGAGGATTCTGCCATGCTGTCAGCTTCTGCATGCATGCTGATGTCCCAAGATCCAGCTCTGTAGCAGTTCTCTTGAGGCTTCTGCTTTCTCTGTGCTATCGGATTGCTTGTTCAACATCCGATCTTGAATGAACTTCATTTGCCTCCACCTTCAACACCCTGAAGAACTGAAGCAATTGCCTCCAGCTTTTGTCATAATGTCTGCATCTTTGGCAAGATTTCTGATGAAATCAGATGTGCAAAATTTCAATTTTCCTAATCTACCAATTTGAGCTTTTGACGCTATATCCTCACCACCTTCAAGGCCATTTACTTCTAGCTCTATAATGATGCCTGTCAATGTTCCATGTGAGTGTGAAAACCCTTATCTATGCCCCCACTGCCACATCAGCTAAAATCCAAAAGGTGGATGGGTGGCTCTGATAGTTAATGATAATACGAACACAGTAAGGATAGATGCCCTTGGCTCAGGAAACCAGGGTGTGGAAATGGTTCGCGTGAAGATGAGAAACAGTAAAGACTAGGGTTGACTAGTGGGATTGGTGTACCAAAATCACATGGTTCAGTGGACCAAAAAGGAAGTGATGATGGGAGCTTGCCAAAAAGACATGGCAACAATCATGTGGGCTTTTAGTCTACATATAAACTGAAAAAGTCAGATGGATAAAGGTAGCCTTGATGTTCATAGAATGTTTCTGTGTTAGGTTCTGAGAACACTATGCTCTGGGGCCAACCAGAAAGCTTGTTATTATTAGACTTGGCACGAATTAAAATGTTCCCCTTTTTAAAACTTTTCTCAACAATGTCAACATTCTCAGTTATGCTATTATTCTTGTAATTTGCACTGCACTCTTCAATGCACTTCTTTTTAATTAAATGAACAGAACTGTTTCTCTCCCATCAAGCATCACCTTTTCAATGGCTTGTATAAATTTAAATCAGTTTTTTTTTGTATTTGATAATACAGATATGAATGTGGTGGAAGGAAGTATTAAAACATAAAAATAATGAACAATGCACCAACTAACTGAAGTGCACACTTAGGTCAGCTGGGGGTTTCAGCTTTGCAGCGACCAATATGTTTATTGTAGTAATTCATCTAGATCCATCTTATAACGCTAAAATTTTAAATAGTGCTTTTGTTCTTTTTATTTACTTGTCTGACATTTTATTTTCATTTATAAAGGCTCAGATTTTGTCATCAATGCGAAGCAACAAGATGGGCCCTGACCTTGAAGAAAATTGAGCTCGTTGGTTGAGTGAACTCTGCTGTGTGGAATTCCCTTTTCCTGATGTAAGTTTGTAAATGGCTCCAAGTCAAGGGATCTCCATGCACCCAGCAACAAAAACACCAAGCAAGGAAGCAGCTAAGCACGTTGATGTAGTCTCCCATACAAGAAACCATAAATTTAAAATACACTGAATTTTTCATTTTAATTTATTATTTTTGTGAAAACAGAGTAAAATAAATGATTGGAAGATTAGTACGGGATTATGGCAACAACTGAAGTACGATAAACAAACTTAAAAAAAGAAATAAATTGAATTGCTTCAAATTACAGGAATTTCATATTCCACAATTTTAAATTAGATTTTCAGGTCGATTTATGGCTGTTCAGCAATAATTATGAATTTATTACACTCTTTAAAAGACCCGGTTAAACCTCATTTAACAAGGTCTAAGGGATTTTACAGTTGAACTAACAGGGTAAAAGGCTACTCTTTCCCCATTCAGTGGTTTCTGCTGAATTGTATTGCACCCTCAGGAAAAGCGCTGAATCACTGTTTGTAACTTCAGGATCTCTAAATTTAAGCGTACATAAGCTGATTCCAGATGTTGCTGCCAGCTTCATTGAGCTAATGATGGTTAATGCTAAAGATTCACTGTTTGCACCACTATCACAAAACAAGGGCATTGTTTGAGAAAAACCAAAAGAACTGCGGATGCTGTAAACCAGGAACAAAAACAAA